>OX463757.1:86585258-87185258 GCA_949824845.1 Rhingia rostrata | reverse complement strand
TTTACTTGGGAGGATCTAATTGACTGCTCTCTTCTCCATTTCTGGACACCAATGGACACCAACTACGCGTACTTTTCCTAGGGTTATCAGATCCTCATGCTCTGTTGGCGGTGGAACTTTAGACGACCTAATTTACTTTCGCATAGAAGGCACCACACAAGCGTCATTTTCCTGGTTTTTTTCAAAGAGCTTTCACAGTAGGCGTCACAATGGACATACACATTGATCTCACTGCGACTTGTCGAAACCTCGCACTCCAAGTCTCTTCATTACATTTCCAAAAAAAAAAGTTTCCCTTTCCTCGAAAATCCTGATTTTATTTTAGTTTTCTTAAACTTTAAAGGGTTCCATATAATTCCTTACGGGAATCAAGCTGCAACTACGCCAAAGTACACTTAAGCTGCCTTCTTTTTGCAAACATGACCTCAAACGGAAAAGCCAGCATAAATAAATTTTCCTGTATCCACTCTGTTCGTATCTAAGTCATAAAAACCACCCAAAGTCAAGTTGAAACAAAAACACGTACACACACTTTTTCAGAGTTAATTTTCCGAAAAAATTTGATGAGAGGATAGTACATATAACCAAACACACACAAAGACTATAAAAAAATTCAAAACTCCATAAAAAATTATGACGATTGAAAGAGTGCATATGCAGCTGTAGTGTGTGCACTATTGGGGATATGTCGTGGCCTGCAGTCCGAAATCAACCTGCGTTTACAGTCCACCAACACAGAAATCAAGTAGAAAATATTTTATATGAACTAGAACGGTCCTCTTCATGGTCATAACAAAACATGGCCCCATACGGATATGGTAGATGGACAGTTTTTTTTATGTGTCCTTGTTTTATTTTTTAAAATAAATTGTTGAATGCATTATTCAGAGACTCTGGTGATGTGTATGATGATGTGTCATCAAGTTGTTCGTTTGCCGCAAATATTTTGTTTCTCCCTCCTGTGTGTAGTTGTGAAAAGATTTTTGTCATCAGAAATTATTTCGTTGGCCCACCCCACCCGGTTGAGCAGGACATCTAGAAATTTTTATTTTTTTTCTTTAGATTTTATTTACTATAACGTTTCAACAATTTCATCATCCGGTGACGTTAAAGGTTTATGTCCTTGTCCATGTCCACCATGCATAGTTTATTTGAAATCTTTCGACAGAGAATTTCTTAACCAAGATATAAAGTTATCCTGAGGAGCTAAAGTTATCTAGGTCAGGCTTAGTCGTAGAATGGAGTTTTGCTCAGTGTCCTTTGGGGGGCGACATGGTCTTTTTACAATCCTTCAGGTATCCTCCAAGTTTGACCCATAAAAGCAGTGTGTCGTTATTTGTTTCATGGCGGTGAAAGCGGTGGACAGTATCTATAGTTGTGTGTGCCGTGTGGCTATGCAAATAGAATGTAAAGTTGCCGGTGGTGGTGTCCTGGGTAAAGTTTTGCCTTCGTCCTCAAGTTTTCAGTTTCAAGTATAATTATCCAGTTATAAAGTGGATTATGTTGGTTGAATTCTTAAGGTTTTCCTTACCTGTACTCTGTGTGGGTGAGGGTGATGGGGGTTGGTTAAGGGAATTTATTTACTTATGTTAGTGTATAGTCCTGGACATTTAAATTAAACTCGGAATGCATCATTTCCGAATGCCTTTGGTCTTGGTTTTGTGCTGAAATAGTGGCATGGACGAGGAAATTCCAAATTTGTATGTTAGTTGTCAACTGGACAGGAATGATGGTTAGAGGGGGTTGAAACGCTTAACCTAATGCGTTAGACAGATTGTGGTGAAGGACTAAATTTTGTGTCTTATAAATAAGATGTGACAGAGTAATGGGTGGTGTAAGGTGTTTGAGTCTTGATGGAACTATGTCGAGAATGATGAATTATTCGGCTTTGCCTTTGCTTGCCTATACACACGAAATTGATTATCTTCACTACACGACTGCGGGTTTTTCAAAACCTCCAAAAAACGAATTGATCCTTTTCAGTAGGAAATACCAAGTCCCGCACATTGACCTTCCTGAACTTAATGGCATCAGTCTCAAGTTCGCAGAATCAGCCTAATACCTGGGTATGGTTTTGGATAAGAAACTAAACTGGAAAGCCAACATAAAAGAACGCGTTAAGAAATCCATCGTAGCCTTATACTTTTGTAAGAACGCGATCGGAGAGAATTGGGGTAGGTATGCAACCAGATATATCTTTCTGGCTTTACGTGTCTATCATTAGACCCATACTCCTGTATGGTGTCTTAGTCTGGTAGACGGCCTTAAAAACAGCCTCCAACCGCAACCTACCAGGTACAGTTCAACGATCAACTTGCATATGCATTAGCAGAGCTCTAAGAACAATCATCTCTGCAGCCCTTGATGTATCCTACATCTAGTTCCAATAGATATCTACGGAAAACAGACCGCTTGTGCAGCTAAAGAGCTGAAGAGGCTCTCCATTGTGAGGGCCAGTCAAGGTGAACAGACAAAGATTCTGAATGACCTTTACATCACAGATAACACGGACCGCACCACTATCCAACTCAGTTTTTAGCATAAATTCAGGACAACCATTCTCTCTTGAATGGGAGTCGGATTCGGTCGATTCAAATTTCCACGGATGGGTCTAAGACAGAATCTGGACTACGTACAGGTATTTTCCCCGGGATGCTTAACCTAACCATATCCTTTCTCCTTCTCGATCATATCAGCGTTTTCCAAGCGAAAATCATGGCAATTAAAGAAGCCTTCTCCTGGCTCAAAGGAATGTTATATCCACGAAGTAAATTAACATCTCCAGATACAGTGCAGTGGCTATTGAATCTCTGGAAGCCATCTTGTTCAATTTGAAATCAGCCGACTATCTCTTAACGAGATGGCAGAGCACTCTTTTATTCACCTCTTATGGGTGCCGGGCAAAAGAGGCATACCAGGGAATTGAGCTTGACATACAGGGTGCTGCCCTTGATATTCTACTGCCGGTAGATATGTTATGTATGCCCAACGCTACATGTAAATTTGATCAACCTGGATACAATCAAGTACCGTAGATGGATCTGGCCAAACTTCAAGCAGAAGCGCTCCATCTGCTTAACAATGCTGATCAGATCAAACACCAGCCCCATAAACGGTATCCTTGCAGGACACTGTCCTATAGGCCTACATGCAAAAAGACTAGGTCTCTTCAGCAATGACTTCTGTAGAAGCTGCTTGGACAATGAATAGGAGGAAAGAAGTCAGGAAAAAGGAAGCTCTTCATCTGGAAGACTACTTCTTCGAAATTCTAGATGAGCTGGCTTATATCAATTACAGAAACCTCTTACGCTAGTTAGCTCTGAAGGGTTCAATTAGGCGAACGAATATAGGAATGCCGAAAGATCCTCATGGTACCACAATGGTAATTTATGGTCTGCGTATGCAGGCGCATAGCGTGCAGCTATGACAACCTAACCTATGCTTGGGGTTATAAAAAAAAGTGTTTTTCAAAACAAAAAAAAAACATAGTCTTGGCAACAAATAAGACCACCTACAGCTACCGGCAATATAAAAACTAAGGCTGAGACCAACTTATTAGAAAACTAACTTAAGTCAGCGTTGTTTGCCCGGTCCACACAAATGGTGAGCCATTGGATTGTGCCAACTACAGAAAACGGAAGTCACTTCCATTCGGAAGTTAATTTGTTTCCGAGGTATTCGTTGAGGATTAAAATAAAAAAAACATTCAATCGTATTCGGATTGATTCCACAGCAATTCTTCGTCGGACAATTTCGAAAGCAATTCAACGTATAGCTGCCGAAATTGTCGACTTGACACATATATCGCCGATGCGCGATCTAATGTGCGTTACATGTCGTCGGAAGATTGCTATTCAAAATGCTAATCGGAACGGATACCTTGATAGAAAATTTTCTCCTATTTGTTCGAAACAGATGATCGCTAAATTAAAAGAGTTGAGCAAGAAACCTGATTAGTTGAACTCATATAATTGAAGACGTTTAACCTCAAGCCAAGATAATTTCTGGCATGTCTACAGAAATTATTATCCAAAGCATGGTCTCCCAACCAAAAAAAAAAAATTAAAAATCGTCAAGATACCGCACAATCTCGCAACCCAATTCAAAGTGAAACCATAATCCTTTCAACCCTCTTCAGCTTACGACAATAAAATCCAGCCTAGTCCCCCACTAGCCACCTCATTATGCAGTGTGTGTTTATTTAATGTTCTCAAAGTTGACACCTTACAATCACCGCTCTGCGTTCAGTTCTTAGAATTCCCAATCTGCCTAGCGCGTGCAAGCACCGCACACACCACAACCATCAATCTCTCTCCAAAAGGGTACCGTAAAGGGTACGTCAATTCCATATGAAAGCCCCATCAAGTGCATACTCCTCTCATCACCACTCCTGGCGTACATACAAACCAGACTCCACGTACCACAGATTTATCCACATAAACGCAATCCAAAAGTGCTGTGTGCACGGGAACCCCTCCTCCACTTCACTGGGTGATGTTTCTCGCTGATATCCTGCAAAATCATTTATGCAAACAAAAATTCTCTGGCAGGCTATAAATTCCGGCTCATCGTTCAACGGTTGTCATCCATCGGCTGCTGTCCATCTTGTTGTCGTTTTGACCTAGCTGAGTGTCGTATTGCCGTATGTGTGTGTGCAAGATGAATAACACAAATCATTCCTTCAATTAAAGTGAACTCCGATGTCCAATCGAAAGGTTCTATCATTGGCTCTTGGCGGGGTAGGGTAGCGAACAAGTGAAAGAAGGAGGCCGCCTTGACATTCTGGCGAGTAAATTCAAATTGAAAAACTCACACTTCAGCTGCAGCAGCACTCTCTCAACGATGAAGCCCCTATCGCGCGCCCATCACCACCATCATCATCATCATCGTCAAAGTTGACGTCTCTCGCTACAATGGACAGCCAAATGATCTACAAAGAACCACAACCAAAAAAAAAAAAACAAACACAACAAACGTCCAACGAAGACGATGACGATGACGACCAAAGACGAAGGTGGTATCCTCGGACAATCCAACGTGTCTTGTTGTTTCTCCCAGAAAAGTGTGATAGTTTCCGTGGAACACTTCGCTTCGGAATGGCCACTTCAGGGTGATGGTGATGCTCTTGAAATCCCCCAACAGAAAAAATAACATCAAGTCCGCATCTTGGGATAAATTTAACAACCAAAATGGAAAAAAAATTATTATTCCACCGAGAGAAAACCTAGCAATCCCAACACCCTAAGTTGTAAGCCCGCACCCCGGTATCTGTCTAATTCCAAAGCTGCTGCTAGTTGAACTTGTCGCATGCTATATTAGAGGAAAGAGTCGCAGATGCATTGCAATCATAGATACACAGATACAACAAAAAGCAGATCACGAAGGGCGACAGCACAACCCAGCCAACCAGCCACCACATGGCATGAAGCTGGTGCTCGAGCCATGCATGAGTGCATGCACAGCGTTAGACTGAGGAAGGAATCTTTGCAGCAGTAATAACATCTTCAAATTGGACATGAAGTCCACGATTTTGTGTAGCAGCAGCAGCAGCAGTAGTGATGGTGCCTAGTGCAGATATCGCCAAAAGAACACGGCAGCCAAGCAACAGCAGCAGGGTGAGGATTGAGGAACAGGTACTTCAAGAGCGGTCGTTTTTGTTCGTCCGCTTGTCTTTTTTTCGCAAAGCAAATGTTGGTCTACCTAATCCTCCTTCTCCAGGTTGTCTGTTTGTTTGTATATTTCCAGAGTATCTCGAATAAGAATCGTGGCCGTTGCCGTTGTCGTCGTCATCATCGCAGTAGTAGTCTTCTTCGTGGTCGTCGTCCTTCATGGAGAAATGTATGTTTGTGTTGTTGTTGTTTTTTGTAGGAATTGCACAGGCCCTGGATGTTTATTCCTTTTGTTTGAGCATTTAAAAAGATAATAATGGCTGCAGTCGTGTGTATCCACAGCCAGAGGCCTAGTTAAATTCAGTCCGGTGTCCGATCGTTGGTCCGTCCGGCAGGTGTGTTTCTCACGCGTTTTTTTTTTTCCTTCTCTTCATTTGGATTGTGTTGCTCCATCTCCCTTTTTTACCTGTTTTTTTTTTTTTTGGATTTTATCTGTTCTTTTGTCTTTTGTATCTGTACGAATGTATCTATAAGCGGACGCAGCGGCATCGTGTGGTTGATTTTGTCTTTCTGTGGTGTTGGAGAGTGGCGTTGTTGGTCTGTGTCTGAAGGCTCTCCAACTACTCAGCCAAAGGGAGAGACAGAGATTTGCACTTGCTATGCTGCATCTTTTCGTGTTTTTAGGTCGTTTTGCTGGCGAAAATAGTATTTAGGGTTTGATGATGATTATGGGTTGGATTTTAGTGGTACATATCAGCAAATGAAAGGAAATATCTGTGCTTTTAGCCAGAGGGTACCGATGCAAGGGAAATATTTTGCAATTTTGTGAATCACTGATCCTGGTTAAGGAAATGGTGGATAAAATGATTTGCGTTGCAGTGCTGCAAGGCAAATGAGTGTTTGTTTGATACAATGTCGGTGAAATAAATTGTAACGACGGTAAATCCCTTTAAACGTTTTTTTTTTGTATTTAGATTGATTTTTAAATATGTTGCAACTAGACTCGAAATGGGGTGTTATTCAATTTTAGAATTTTTCTACTTAACTTGCTAAAGATACTAATTTCAGCTTCGATTTCCAATATTCAGAAATACGTAGTGTGATGGCTATAACCATCACAATTTACAATTACAATTCAAGTTACGCTACGTCTTTCAGATACTTTCAGTGACCACCTTTAAATCCAGTAATTTCCCACGCAAGCTATATATGATCAGGAGGTTTGATTTTGCACAGTCTTTCAGATAACTGCCCATCAGTCTAATAATTTAAAAAAAAAGAACACTCAAGCTACAAAGGTTCAGTCGGTTTGATTAAGCAGATTTAGAGTACCTAACTCCACATTTGCGGTAGCGGCGATGAAGAGGGGGGAGCCTCCTATTTTTGTTGCATCTCCTCGAAAAAACACGTATTCTCCTTTGCGCAGCGCCTGTTTTGGGCATTACATTTCAACCGCCCTTTTACAAGGTGGGCCAAAAGAGATCACCCTATTGAAAAATGCTCTTATTTTTGCAAATGGCTGCCAATTTTAAATCTACCTACAACTGACCTATCTATGGGTTAAGTTTACATTTTTTCCAAGAGTCGCTTCAAAGAGTGGATTGCTTTGCGTGAGATCCCTAATTCAAACCCTGAAAGTAACAAAACTGAGATGAGAAACTTCTCAATTTTGCCGTTCGACTCGGCTTTAGGTCGTTGTTACGGCCAACGCTAGTAAGCGTTTGCACTAGTTCGCGCTAGAGCGCTAGTACATCTAAAATATGGATAGTCAATTAGGTGGTCACAGACCACGCTTTTTGCTATCATGCTAGTAAGAAAGTCCGAGCCAATCCACGCTTGTAATTTTGTAGATCAAAACTGATTCGATTTTCAAGTTCACAAGCTTGAAATCGCGTGAACAATTGTCCACGGTTTTTTACTAGCGGACTAGCTCGGACTTTAGTTGATAAGCGCGAACTAGAGCACTCGTTTACTAACAGCATTGGCCGTAACCCAGCACACTTAGACTGTAGGACCCATTTTTTGTGCCAAACAAATACAATAAATGGGCGAGTGTGAATGCCAGTCGAGGAGAGATTCTCAAATCCACTACCGGCCAACGTAGAGCCAACGCAGCCAATATGAAATTTGCTTGCCACAGCGGGCAACACACTCAAAGTTTGCCTTGCATACATAACGGTTTCTTGTGATGAAAAAAATTGCAATATAGGGGCTAATGCCTGTTGAGTATCTGCTCGTTAGTATATAACTAAACCGCAGAGATAGAATGGCAATGGCACCAAGAAGACAGGGGAGCACAATCTATTGAGCAAAAGTGGAAACCAGAAGCTTCCAGAAAGGGTTGCAGATGACTTATTTTTGGTCCTTAGGGTACATCCTATATGAATGAAGGAAGTATGAATATGCGAGAAAAAAAAATAGATATCGCAGTAAGGGAACGAATGCTCGTCCATAATATCCACAAATAAAGCAGGAAAACGCTAGAGCTCTAGGAGATGAGCTCTTGACACATTTAACTCAACCCGGTTGTTGCTAACTCACGATTGAGTTAAGCAGTAGAATTCAGTTACCATGCACTGGCGTTGCGACTCTACAAATTCGTTAAGGAGTAATCGAAGTCAAGAGTGCTGTCATCCATGAATGAATCGATTGGCTTACAAGTCAGAGATGTCGTAAATAAAAATTAAAAATAGAATAGGTACATGGACTGTGCCTTGCGGTACACCAGCATTTATTGGAAAGGGGGTGCAAGTTGACTCACAAAATACAACTTGTATTGATCCGGTACCCAGAAGAATAGTAATCCATCTTTTGAAAGTATTACCAACACCATTACCATACTCTATTGAAGGCTTTTGAGATACACATATACAAATTTGTAGCGCAACAGGCTCGTTAGCACCCATGGCCAAGCTTTCTCACCCCCATTCATGTGTGTGTGTGTACTTCTTGCACCAGGGCGGGACCTCCTGTTTTATGCCGACTCCGAACGCGAAGTTGAGATAAGCTATTCTTGACAATTGATACTACTCGGATGATTTGTCAGATCATCACGAGAGGAGGGCTAGTGAAAAATCATTAAGGTGTTGCTACGGCTGGGAATCGAACCCAGACCTTCTGCGCGGCAGTTCATCGCACTAACCATCGCGCCACTGAGTCTATCAAAACGATAAGAAGATAAGGAAAACAAATTCATATGACACTGACATGTCCTACAAAGTGAAGAAGCAAAGTCAGCCTTCATATACACAACTGTTAATCTTGATTCGAGTCTGCATATCATATATCCAAAGTTGATGATGAACAGTTTTTGTCGAATTTCTCATCCGAGTGCATGATTACCTACTGAAAATCGTACTCCAATTCATATGACATCAACATATCCTACAACATGCAGAAGCAAACCGGGCTTCTTAGGCACAATTGTGTATCTCCATTCTGATCAAACAATGTACCAACGCTCCTACAAACGACATATACCCACATGAAGATACAACATCACTTGGCCTTCGGGCTATTGATTTTCTTCGTAACTGTAAGCCATGTGTATCTAAAACCATGTTCTCCTCTCTCTCCTGACTAATACATATTTTCTAAATAAACATGTAAATGACCCTTTTAGCTAACAATACTCAATTAGCCCATTCCGAGGGGGTAATTAATTCATCACCACAATATCGTAAGCAAACAGTTCAAACTCAAGCACATATCCGTAAGGTCTAACAAGACCAACAAACAAAAATGAAAACAAAAACCAAAAAAGCATAAAACAAGAGAATCAACGATAATCACCAAGCTGGCATGCTGGGCTTCCTCATCATCGTTCTTGTCTTAGTTGTTGTAGTCGTCATAGTCATCATCATCATCAACTACTACTCCTGAAAGCAATGAACACCAAAAAAAAAAAAACAAACAACTTGAACTTCAACCAGCATCTCCATCTATGTATGGAAATTTCTACCCCCCACCACCCAAACTCAACCCATAACAGCCTGTCGTTAGATCTGTTCCAAACAACCACCAAAAAAAATTTCCATGTTTGTCTCCATATTCAAGTCGGGAACACAAACACCAACTACACAGATTCTGGCCAATGACCACTACGACCACTCCAAAGCTATTGGAGAAAAACGGCCCTAGGACAAATGGCATAAACAGCAGCTCTGGGCTCGTGTTAATTTCAAATTTAAAAAAAAAAATTCAACATGAAAAGTCGGCGGGTGGTAAGTGGATGTGTATACATCGTGTCATACTCACACCACTCCACAGAGAGTCCACAAAGTCCAGTGCAGAGATTCAAAAACAAGAAAATGTTTGCTCAGCGTTAGTTGTCGATTTGATAAAAGTCTGGGCATGTGTTAGCCCTCTACCTGTCAATGCAGGATCGAGTGTTTATATTTTATATTTCCATGTCCTTGTCAATCGGCATGGGGCGCAAAATATCGACGTGCAATTTATGCACCATTGTTAGGGTTGCCCGAAAACAATTGTACATGTCCTTGCGATGATTAGTGCAAATGGGTTTGGAACAGCGGGTAGGGACAACAACAAAATCCTGCCAGGAGGTAGATAGTTAACAGGATGACAATTAAGTTAGAAAATTCACATCAATAGGTGATATGTATGCTCGCAATTTTAATCTATCAGAAGGCAGGAATGAACATGTGACTAGAGGCGCATAGGGAGAATCAGTTGCAGGAGTCGAATGATTCCTTCTTCAGGTGTAGAAAGCAACATTTTATATTTTACGAATTGGCTATGATTTTGAATCTACTCATCAGGTTATTTCCTCATTAACTTCAAAAGTCATGCAAAAATGATTAAATGCGAGCATGCCTTGATTTGGTTTGTTGAAGATCTGAGCTGAACCAACGATTGCAGGGATTGTTCTGGAAAGGATTTTCAATTTGCTGACGTAGTTAGGTGTGTGCCATTAGAAAAGATATATGACAACCTTTAAAGGGTCAGAAATAATTCTGGAATATAGTTCGCCGCGTATGCAAGTGGCGAACAGAGGAACGTTTTGTAGATTTGCACGGGGTAGTGGGGAAATAAAATACCAATCGCGGACTAAAAGAAGCTAGCGGTAATGGCAACAATCAAAACACCTCCCCAGATGGCAGCGAAAGAATTTCCAAGATCGAATCCCCAACGGCGACGTCTGCAGTTAGGATGGAAGTAGTGAACAACCTACATGAGCTGCGCTGACATATACAGACAACAACCGATATTGACATTTCAAGGGTTAGTTAGGGCCTTTAAAAAAAATCAGAAATTTACCGCAAATACAGGGAGTCAACCCTAGCTTCTCCCTGTTTATATGGGCGAAGTTATTATTTTCACAAAAGGACTTCTTGTTTAATGCCGACTCTGAGCTGCAATTGAGAGGCTTCTCATGAAAGTGTTGCTCTTGGATGTTTGTCGGTCTTTCGCAATAGGTAGAGCTGTGAAATAACTTAGGTGTTGTTAATTTCGGGATTTGAACCAGAGACCGCGTGCTTAGTAATCCAAAGCAATAACCACTAGGCCACTACACTGTGCCCTTGAATTGAACCTTAAGACCAACGGCAGCCCTCAATCTTGTATTGGATAGTGACAAGTACCGAAGATCCTAAAGTGCTAAAGGCATCACTGCCATCTAGGAAATACGATGGTATGGGCCGGGACACAGGAGGATGGAAAACCATGACATCTACTGAATCCTACTAAACACCGAAGTGAGTAGAAACACCGCAGTGAGTAGAAATACTGTAGTGGGTAGAGACACAGACTATTAGCTGAATTGTTATAAGCTGCAGCCTTAGGCGAGAAGTCTTAAAATTCGCCCAGAATGCGTATCTGTAAACTGTGCTTGAATCTAAGTCAGAAGGTAGCTTGAATCTTTGTCAGAAGTTAAAAACAAGGCTACCCGTCGTAAGCTCTTACACAATGTATATCTTCGTGAATCTGTAGCTTGAAGTTAAATGGAGGACTTCATGCAAGAAATGAATCTCTATTTTGAAAGCGATGCTGCAAGATACAGATACTTATTCTGGGCGGCCCTTGAAGACCTTGAAGACCTTGAAGATATTATCGAATGCATTGTAACAATAGGCACTGATGCCAAATTTGCCAACATAAACCTAAACGCTCTGACAGAGAAAAAAAATTTCATTGCTGAGGACTGTTGTACGAGGTCCTGGAAAATACTTATAAGCGACTACCGAAGTAGAAATTTAAAAATGCATGAAGAGAGGCCATCTTTAGCAGTATTGCTGGAAAACACAGCCTACACGTTACCAAGCCTAGCAGCGGACTTAAGCTAATTGACATCGCTTTGGAATGAAATGGCGCCAGCACACGGTTTTATCACCCTTATATCCACTGGGGACCACGACGATCTCCAGATCAACAAATGACCAGAAATGAGGCAAAGCTACAGATAAAGACGAGATAGACTTTGAAGCCAAAGAAAGTGGGAAGAAGACGGGCATTACAGAAAGATCCAAATCGAAAAGATAAGGAGGGGCTACTCCAAGAATGATATTCGTAAGGTCAATCAAAGTGCAAAACGTTAAGATGAACAAGAAAATCATAGTTGAATCAGAGTTGGTAAAAGTATTCCCAACGAATGGAATCTGGTCATCGATTTTCCGATCCACGAAAAAGGATACCCTCTACACCGCCTGCAAGATCTTATCTGCCGTAATATATGAACGCTTGAAACCGTTCACCAGCATTCTGATCGGCCCTTGTCTTTGTGTTTTTCAGAAACTTCAGCATTATTGTTTAGGTACATCAAAAGCTTGAGGAAGAACCACTGCTTTCGACTTAAATACTATTCAGCGATGAGGATAATTTCGCTCGTATTTGGTCTGAGGAACAATCCGAAGATGTACAAGAACTGTCATAACATTTAAACCGAACAACGATGTTATCTATGGGCTGGAGAAATCATCAGTTAGATGGACTTAGTGTTTCAGTGAATTACAATGGCGTTGTCTATGGGCTAGAGAAATCATCAGTAAGATGGACTTAGTGTTTCAGTGAATTACAACGGCGTTGCCCACGGGCTGGAGAAATCATTGTTAGATGGACTCAGTGGTTCCATGAACAACATTAACACTGATGCATATTTTTAGATCGAAGACTTCTTTTAGGTTAACCCCATTAGAAGCATGAGTTTACTGAAGAGCAAATATCTTGTGTCTAAATGGACCAATGGTGTACTTAACTTACTCAAGTTTTCTACTGCCTGGTGTTATCAACCGGGTCTCAGAGTTATCAATATATTACTGGAATGTGGTTATTTATCTGCGACCTAAATGTTGTATCTAAATAAAAACTCTAAGAAAAACTGTATGAAACTCTGACATAATTTAGAGGTCAACGGACAGCGATACCTAGGCCAATCCAATGTATGCTCGTCTTCCAATTCTCACCAACATCACCTTGTGCAATAAAAAGAATACGCCTAAGTAAATATAGTTCATGGTGATTGAATGACTGTGTTTGAATAATAGTTTCTAACATCTGGATGCGAAATCAATTTTGTTTTCACAGACACAAGGCAAATAGTTGCGCAACGCACCTATCTGATGTAGGTATCTATATGATAATCTAGCGATAGTTAGCTGTCTAGTTTTGGTCACTACGAAACCTGGAATATACTTAATATTGACAATCGTTTAAGGAAGGTTGAGGAACATTAGAAAAGTTGCCTTGGTACTGTCACTTTTGTTTCCTTTTTTCTACTTAATTATTCCTCATCCAACTGATTCATGACCATGACTAGACAACTTCTGACGAATATGCCAGTTGAATAATATTGTTAACCAAATGTTTACTGACTCATTGAAAACCTCAAGCAGTATTTTCGATCAATGTTTTGAAATCAACTTGTTTAGATACGCACTAAAGCAGCTTGTGGAATCAACTCAATACTCAGTTTGCTACTATGGAACAGCTGAATTATTTATCTGATTGAGTTAACACGAAACTAAGCGTCTTATTTATTATTTTTTTGCCGCCAAGCCTATCGTTGGGCGCCAGTTTAACTAATAGTTAGTGATAACAACTGTATCAAACATAAAAACACTTTTCCTATTGGATTTCTTTTACCTGGTATAAGTCCCTGAACTCAAAGAATTCGCAAATATCCAAAAGCCAGTTCTATCTACCTGTTACAAGTTGGAAAAAAATAAAACTGTACTTACAAAAGATTTTTGGACATTCAAAGTCACCTACCTGACAAGCGGTTGACAATAAGAATTCGTCCCAGGTGACAGGATTTCGCCGAACAAAGGCTGGTTTTCATATCAAAGGATTAATGGACAATGCTGAAGGTTAAAGTGTGAAAGTGAACCTATTGTATCTATGTGTATTGCAAAGCCATTTAAGAACATTTAGGTGACCATTAATCTTTTTGAAAATATTTGCACATGACATTGATTAATTTTTAGTGTTTTTTGTTTTATTTTCTATTGTAGCGTTGGCGGTGGATGATGCATTTGTGTGCAGCTGGTGTACGACAACAACAGCATTATAGTCGAAACAGAAAACTATTGCGCGTAGGCGTTGGAAACCGCTTTTTTTTATATGAACTGTACTTTACGAATGCTATATATATTTTGACAATTTGAGAGATGGTTCTTAAAGTTTTTTTTTTATAAATTTTGGAGAGGGAATTGTGTAAAAATTTGATTATTTTTCATTTGCAAACAGATGATATTGCAAAATAGTTTCAACTCAAAAATCATTTTCGAAAGTATTGAAAAGTTACTCGCCAAGTAATTGCGAGAACGAATTTTAATTAGTATCACAAGCAATTAACCTACATATAGGTGTTATTAATTGGATATAAGAAATTTAAATAACCTAAGAATACTGCGATTTTTGTATCCATTGTGATACCTATGTGATGTAACTCAACTGGTCACTTATTTTCCCTTCCATTTCTCTTGATGTGTTTCGTATTTTCATAGAAACACTTGCATCGACATATTTTATTAAACTTTTCGCATGAATAACAAGCAGATATTCATTAGAGTCCATTAAATTAATTTCTGCATTTGATCTCAAATGCAAACAGATATCAGTCAGTTGATTAAATGATTTTCTGCAATTAATCTCAAATGAATTCAAAAATGTTGTCATATTTTAAAATCGCACTTTCGAATCTAAAGTTCCGCGCCACTAAGACTTTTTAATTTAAACCTCAAAAAACAACAATCTACGATGAAGCAACATTGAGCTGTTGGGTCGCAAATATAATCAGCACCAATTTAATTGAAAGCTAAATATTTTGCTGGTTGAATATTGGATATTTTTTTTTTTGCAAAAAATACGCTTTTAAGGAATTCCGCAATACTATTGAGAAAACAAAAAAAATTGAGCATAGCGATTAACTAACAAGGAAAAGGAAGATACTCGAAAAAGAAATCAAAAAGCCCGGGTTTTCTGTTTATTTCACAAGGAAAACGGGCCCCCGTATTAATATACTCTGAGTAGCTAATCAGTGACTAACTTATGACATTTGCGTGAGTGTTTCTTATGGAAGAAGAAGTTCTGTTAGTCATTGAGTAGCTAATCATCTTATATTTATACGGGGGTAAGTTCTCAAATCACAGGAGTGAATTAGGACATTAAAATTCAATTGCGAATTCAGATCCCAACCAAATAGAAGAAAGTAACTCCCTGACAGAGAAAAAAATTTCTGCGCTGTAAACTCATTCGAACTGAATAAAACAGCGCGTCTAATGGTCTAACCCCTATCATGCTGCAAATAACTGCATACGGATACATTATCCGTGTACTGATTGCCATATATCTAGGAAGTCTAAAGCATAATTCTCGTCTAATACATAATATCGTAGCATTAAGTTGATTCGACTTTCTAACAAAACACAGGTAAATCAGCAGAAGGATTACAGACACATAAGTCTGCCCTTCTTCCTACCACAACCGATGGGTATATTGTTGGGCATACATCTACATGACAGCTTAAATCCTGGTGTCCTATTCTGAAGCTACACGCCTAGAGAAGATGTAAATCGCTTATTTAAATCGCACTCCATGAGATAGTAGGTACAGTGACGAATATTCGCTAACAGAATTTTTAAAAATTTAAAACGGAAGCAATTGAGAAAGTCCACGATAAACCTGAAATAGAATCGTTTAGAGGTTGGATAGATAAAACCCGAACAATCTCATCATCACTAGGCAATTATTCTACAAGAATACCAACATCAAGGATACTCCTTAGTGGAGCCTTCTTCAATGCGAGCGTTTATTATTAAGTGGGCAACACTATTAATATTGCAGACTTCATGATTGCATTTGGCCATGTTGCTTAGCAATTCTCTGGAATGCCTCTATCCTATGTAAGAGGAAATTTGTTCATTGGTAGTAGCCCAGGGTCGTTGGGAAAGTGACAACTCCTAACTTTTTTCACAGCTCCATATCTTGCAAAAGTCTGACAAACATCCAAGAGTAACACTGTCATGAGAAGCTTCTCAAATTTGGAGTTCAGATTCAGATTTAAAGAGGATATTTCCTTCTTTGTGGCAAAAATAATCGGCCCTAGCGAGGTATCTGTCAGAGCAGAAAATTCTCCGATTTTCAGCAATTCGGTGGTTTTAGCTTCGAGGTATTCTTTCGAAAAGACGTTCGGAATATTTCTCCGACATCTTTTAACACACCCCGGCGAATTGCATTGAAGTGCGTTCAGATGCATTTTTCGTGAAATTTTTGACAGCTAAGTGCAATTCTTGTTCCGATTTCCTCCGACACAAATTGTGTAGTGAAGTGAATTTTCTCGTTTGACACATACCTCGAATGAAATTTAAACCTCCGAAGAGGTATGCCCTCCGACGGGCGACGGAAACCTCGCTGGGGTATAATAACTTAGCACACATAAATGAAGGGTTGAAACTCAGTTTGGGCCACTAATGCCAATTATTGAATTTTTTTTCTATGGTTTTTTGAGTGTGAAAGAATATTTCTTCAGAATCAGATGCCATCTGAACGAGCGGATTTATGTATGTGAAAATATTATTCTTGCGACTGGTATGAGTATGAAAGTGGATGGTCTCAGGAGGAGGCAGCAAACAAAATGTGACAACATGGAACTGGCCGCAAAATGAGCAGCAAGCAGATAAGCTTTGTCTAGAAGGATGACAACTGGAATGTCATTGCAAATTCAGATGGAACATAAAGTCGATTTCTTTGTTTAGTACAAATGGCCAAAAGTCTTTACCACATTTGATACAAGTTGGTTTTATTGCATCAACTTTTGGTAGTGAAAGGATTTGGCGCTTCTGTTGTGGGCATTACAGTCATTTCTAGCTCGTTTGAAGTTTGTTCGGTCGGAACTGTTTCATGTGACAAAAAACCTAAATCCTTCTATATAACAGCCCATTTATAGCTCGGATCATCACATGCTTGATTCGGACTGTACAGCAACTTCTAGATAGTTTGAGTTCTATTCGGTCTTCTTTGGTAGGATTGGTTTCAGGTGACCCAAAACCAAACTCCTTCTGTCTAACATCCTCTTCACAGCTAGGGTCGTCACATGGTTGCTGTGGTCTTTACAAATATTTCTGCCTCGTTCAAGTTTTATTTGATTTTCCTTGGCAGGATTGGTTTTATATGACCTTTCAACCTAACAGCCTCTTTATACTAGGTGGGCCAAAAGAGATCGCCCAATTGGAAGATGCTCTTATTTTTGCAAATGGCCGCCAATGTCAATCTGTTTTGACATTTGTGGACTAGACAGATATAGAATACAAGTTAACAAGCCATGGAGCGATACACTCCCCAAGAAAGCGGAATAATCGAAGTGGGCGATTTTCGACCAAAATCATAATGACGGATGAGGCTCATTTCCACCTCAAAGGGTACGTGAACAAACTATCGCTTCTGGGGCACCGCAAATCCACGAGTAATGCACGAGGAGCCTTTACACCGACTTAAAGTTACTGCCATGGTGCGCTGTTCGAGCTGGAGGAGTCATCGGGCCATTTTTTTTTTGTCGAGAACGCCGCTGGTCAAACGACAACAGTGGACCGTGCGCGATGTAGGGCCATGTTAACCGAGTTTTTTGCCGCAATTGGACGAATTAGGACTGGATGACATGTGGTTCAAAAACGACGGAGCAACGGCACACACTGCTCGAGCCACAACCGATATTCGGAAGGCCAAGCAACATCGGATGACTTCTTTTGGCTCACCTTGTAAGACGAGTTATCAGTTAGCGATTAGAACAAATCGGGGAAACAACAAAAAATAATAGCATAACAGTCCCTCTACAGCTAGCCTTATCATTTAGTGATTAAATAGATCAAATTGGGAATAAACACAAAATAAAAATCAAATTCAAAAGAACTTATAAGCCCCTGTTCAGTATGAATTGAACTATGACCACAATATTTTGACTGATATTACTAACTCTGAGCACAAATGGTTTTGTATCCCATTTTGTGCTAGGCCTAAAGATTTGAAATGTAAAGAAAAAAAAACAAATTGGTCGCATTTCATTTTTAAAATTTATTAACCTGTCGACATATTTTCTAGCAAACTCCCTCAAGGGATTTCCAAGAATCCTTCATATATTCCAAGGACACATAAGGTTCCTATATCCAACAAGACGTAGTATTTTCGTTACGCCTCACCACTCAACAATCCGAACATTATTAATCTGCCTGTCCACAACCTGCCCGAAGTGTCGAATTTCTCCCCGCATAAATGCGTTTAAAAGTCGACCTAATCTTCACCAGATGACACCAGTCCCTTTCTCATTATAAAGCGGTACTTAACACTTTTTTTTGGGTCTGTCAAACAAAAATCATCCTCCTCCTCATCAACAGAACCCATTAAACGCATCTAATGAGACAACATTTTAGTAAATAGATGAAACCCCATTTCAATTTCCACACAAAGTGAAAACAATCCCCATGTGGTATGATATCGAATCGAGAACCTCATGTAACCCGATAGATCATAGGTCGCATCCACTTCACAAAACACAAAAACAAAATCTATATTCAAGTACCCACAGGCAGAATCTAAAAGCATGTACTAGTACTAACATCATGTAAAGTATGCACTTGAAATTGAGTCAACTACTCGGATGATTTTGTGTCTGCGAGTTCCAAAGAAGGGTGATTAATATCCCTTAATAATCCCAAAAACCCAATCCAATAGAGGGTGCCAAATTCGAAAAACCACATCACAGAAACTATCTATTAATATGTATCTCTTCATCTGCTTTTAGTCGCATGGGAGATGGGAGATCGAAAAAAAAATCAATTTCAACTTCAACTACACCCGCATATGTTCACATTTTTGTAACCAAAAATAAAAACTTTTTTGCTTCCGTGATGATGATGAGATGACGATGAGCACGGGGAATTCGAGGCAAAGTATCGTATCGAGGAAGAAAAAAAATTTATCTGCGATGCAAACTACCCTTGTCACATCTAACGAACGATTGAGCACGTTTTTGTATCAGTGAACTCAGAAGGACAACATGTGGCTCTACTCGACAATGAGTCGTTCATTTTTGTGCTCCCTATACTGTACAAAATGTGCAGTCACATGGAAATACGAATGAGCGATAGAGCATCGAGAGAGAGATGATTGCAATATAAAACAGAAGAAGGAAAAGGAATGACAAAATACAAAGAGTATCTGTCAGACTATGTCCATTAGTTACACGTTCGCCCTCTGGTGGAGGGATTTCCGGCTGTCTAAAATCTCTTATACACCATTCTCTCTCCCTTCAATGCGTGTGGAAAAAACGGGACAGCCAACCAAAAGAGAACAGAAGGAAAATACCCATGCATCTGCGAGGCCAAAATGAGTAATAAAACAACTGCATCTGCTATTCTCTTGTTGTCTTTCCTTTTGTGCATTTCATTCGCTCAACAAACAACCAAACCAATCCGCCTATACCACTCTCTCATCCCTCTCATTCGTAGCTACGTTTTCCATTGTCAGCACTCAGAACTCTCTGTTTCTCAGCAAAGCCACAGCTACAGACGGAGACGAACAGAACAAAAAAATAAACACGGGAAATTATTTACGCTTCTTCGATTTTCAATCGAAACCGAGCTAATGTACATTCGTTTGGGATTGCAGTTAGGTCAGTTGAGTACGACACTTTATCGAGAGCGGACGTGAATTTTACTTTTGCCGTTCGTTCCCACTGAGAGTACGGATTTTGGGTGTTGTAGTTTTTTCATTTATTTTTTTTATTTGATTTCTATACACACACACACAATCGAGACGATACGGCGAACAAGAAAAAAATAACGCAAAAGTATCTACGAGATACTGAAACGGATTTTATTTTATCATTTACACCTTTGATTTGCTAATCAAATGTTTGTGGATTTTTGAGTTTTTTTTCTCGTGGAATATATATCATCGACAATTTGAGTGAAGGTGTATATTTTTTGGATTCACACAAGAGGAATACATAAAAAAAAGAAGATATATCTTGTAAAAGATACGTGATTTTGGTGGAGTTGAAGTGTTTTTTTTTTGTGAAAAAAATTGGGTTTTGTATTTTTTGCAAGTGCAATTTTTAAATTAAAACCCCCAACCACCGAAGTGAGAGTGTTTTTTTTTAATCATATCAAACAAAATTGGATACACCATACAAAAATATAAAATAAGCTAAGTGAATTTTGAAAAAAAAAAATATACATATATATTTATTTAAATATAGACAGCAGCGCGAAAATTGTTTTTTGGATACAAAAAAAAATTAATTGAATAAAATATAAACAGTTTGAGATAGTATTGGAGCAGAGCAGAAAATAACGAAGGACGGTCTTCAAAAATCAAAAAAACAATCAAGGTAAGTTGAAAATTTGAATCATTAGGGTTTGGGGGTCTTGTAAGGGGGCTTTTAATGTTTGTGTGCCTGGTGTGAATACGACACAAAATTATTTAATGTGTAAAAAGATACAACAGAAATAGGTTTTTTGAGCCGGTTTGGGTTTGAAAGATGCTATTATTGGGTTATAGACTTTTTTTTTGATAGTCATATATACTTGTTTTCAAAAAAAACGATCCAATTGGTATTTATTGACAAGAGGCTGACGAGAAATTGGGTCTTACATCCGCAATTGGTATTTATTGACATGAGGCTGACGAGAAATTGGGTCTTACATCCGCAATTTCTTATCGACTTAAGGGGATTCGTATAAAGACATCAGATGCCTTGTCAAAAAATCACGAAAAAATATAACATGGAGTGGAAATTGTATAGCAATTGAAATTTTGTAAACTGAAAACATTCTCAGGAAGTCTTGTAAAAATACAAAATGCATTCCTATTTGCTTAGGGGAGGTACCTACATCTAAAAAAAATAACGACTGCATCACGTCAAGAAATCGCGAAAAACTAATAAAAGTGTTATATCAGCTTAACGACTGCTTCCAGTTATCATATCAAGAAATCACGGAAAACCAGACAATTATGGTATTAACACGACCAAAAGGGCTTCAATTCGCAAAACAAAATGCAATCTTGCTCACTTAAAATACCGACTGCATAAGATATCATGTCTAAAAAAAAAAAAAAAAAATTGTGTGGAATTTACGATAAAACACAAAATTCTGAAAACTGCAAACATTCCCACTAAGTCTTGCAAAAGACATGCAGTCGCTACTTCCCAAGCCATTTATTGTTATACCCCATGGACAATATAGAGATCATTAAAGCAAGAAAAAGCCTTTATCCAGCACATCTTTAGATCATGGTCGTGTTCCAAAGAGCTGATACTCTACTAATCTTCATTTGGTAAATTAAAAAAAAAAAAAAAAAACACCGCCCCAAGCAACTACCCCAACGAAACATTGCAATTCCACATTTGTCAACTATCCTCACCTTTCCAAGCAATATCTTATCTACATTTTCATGCACAAACAGTCTTACACATATTATCCCCACACTGAGGTGTTCAAAAGCGTTATTAGTCACACCCCAATACTTGTAGATACTTGCCTCTTATCTTATCTTCAAAGACAGAAAAAAAAAAAAACATATTTGTTCCTTCAATACATTTATTTGTCATCTACCGTTACTGTCCCCCTTTTTTGTGTAATCAATACGCAACTTAATCGAATGACTGTTTAAAAAAAAAAAACATCTATCTAGAGCACATCGTGTGTATCTTAAAGACCGTTTACCCTAAAAAAAAATTCAACTTGATGTGGAACTAAGTGCATTACCCGGCCTAACAAGTTAAGTTAAAAGTTTCTTCTTGACACAGATAACGAAGCTACTAATCGAATTATTGCCTAAGACGCTTTGTTTCCTTTAGTACTGTCTTGGCTGTGTGTCTTCATTCAATTAAATATTTCCATTCGACTGAATGTGAACAAACTGACGAGGTACAAGTCTGGTTAAACTTTAAGGTAAATAGTTGGCGTTTTGTTTGCGAAGGTAAAAGTCGTGAAATTTTAATGACCATAAAGGGTCTCAAACCTAGTTTTTGCATTTATTGGGTTCTCCAGCTTAACGCCGATTACGATTAAGTAGTCTCTCATGGCAGTTTTATAACCGCTTTTGGATGTGATTTTCGGCAGAGGTCGGGGCACAATAGATAAAAGTCCAAGCGCCTATTAAACAAATAAACCCTTGACCAATCGATATAAGCGAAAAGCAAGAATATTTTAACCCAAAAAGAGTGAAACCCCGAGTTTAAAGTCGAATCCGGTGAGAAGCTTCTCATGGCAATTCTGTACCCTTGGATGTTTGACGAAATGGTGATACAACAATACATGAAATTTCATGCGACAAAAAATAAATCCATGACCAATCACAAGACCAACAATCTCAAAAAACCGTAAATTGTTGATGTTGTTCCACAAGTGCCCTCTCATGCATCCGTAGATACAGTCAATAACTTTTTATTTCAACTCGTAATATACAAAGATACACAAATTAGGTATGAAACGAAAAAAAAAAACATCAGTTCCGTTTGGACATAATTAGGCGGTATTTCTTTGGTCTTAGGGTTGATCTTTTCATAACCTTGCGTGTGCTTTGATTGTTGTTTACTGCCTTCGAGAAAGGGCAGAACTAAAGCACTTTCGGGGGATTTAATTAGACGAAAACGGATACAAATTATGAAACAGAAAATAAATTCCCAGAAACATGGTTATGAAATGTTTTTTTTTTTTCGAAAGAATCACATCCTTTGATGTGAGCAATACTAAACAGCACCAGGAGATTGGTATTTCATTTGAAAATATTTTGTAGCCATGATGGCGGGCAATAATTCTTAGAATTAATCAATTCAAGGTTCGAAATGAAGGGTGTTCAGAAAGTACCACACTCATTGGGAATAATTTGCAAAGAAAAATTGATTGTAGCAATCAGTCTTGTGTCGGATCACACACTAAAATAAAAATGAATGCCAACATCATGGAAAGAATGAAACAAAAATCCCTCCCAACCTTCATATCAGCAACGAAAAAAAGGGTCAATCAGTACGAGATAACCCAATTCCGTCCCTATCTCCATTAACTTATTGTCAAAGCACTTGGCCGTCATAAGTGTCATAAGTGTTCCTATGTATACTCAACACTTATCAGTTATCACCATCCATTCCCCGTAACTTTGCACAAACCCGTCCCTAACCGGCTACCAACAGGCAAGTAGCTGCAAAATGTATACCCATACGTGCCAGTGATCATCATCTTCGGTCGGGGAAGACCTCAAATCAAAGGCTACACACAAATTAAATATTTACCACATAACAATGTTATTTTAACCCAAATCCATTTGAAAGGGGCTACAGTCTAAAACCCCCCGAAAAATTGATAAACACACATAATTCTCAAACTTGCATTAGCCAGAGACCAGTCAACCTCTAGATGGTGGCTTGTTAGTACAAAACGCCCGTCTATTTACGTGGGCCTAATCAAAAGTCAAACACACATTTGGGTAAGTTTTACGAATCGATTTTTCTGTTTTGTTTTGACGAACAATAGACGCTTGGGTTGTTTGGGTGGTAAACAAAAAAAAATAGACCTGGGCTCATACACAAAAATTTCCCCACATCAACTATTTCAAGGGGAAACGAAATAAAATAAATCAAAACGGATCTACGTCAATTTTGGGTGTGAATTTGTAGACAAATTGGCTTGGATTTCGTAATCCAAATACGTTATCTCATTCAATTAGGAAGAGGCAAACAAAGAGCTTGAAGTTAAAGTATCCGTAAAATGAGTATCTGCAAATTTTTATGAACCAATGATACGTATATAGCAAAAACTACAAAACAATTCACATGGCATTAATTTTTCATCAAACTCAAATGCGTATCTCAACATTGATGAAATTTCAAATTATATTAATGGGAAAGGGAGATATGTCAATTCCCCGATCCCATTACATCGTCATGTTAATTTTATATTCGTCCGACCGTAGGTTATCAGTTTTTTTTCCAATAATAAATCAAATAGATACATTTGGTTCGCATTTTTTCCCCCCACTTGAAATTCTTGTGAGGCAAAACCTTCAAAACTATTTCAAAGTGCAATAGATATGCATATCTACCATAGATATGCATATCTACCGATGTAATATATGTGTATATCTAGTTGCAGATACATTTTATAATAAACCATGCCACTGTCATGCAGTTTTGCATTTTCAATTTTTGTTAAACCTACTCCATGTAGCCTGAATACAATTTTTTATAAAAAAAATATATTTCTCCTGCTATGTCATTTGACGAGTAGTCTAACTGGAAATCGTGTTGGTCCGAAAAAACCTGCTCTTTACAGCTGTGCATGTGTTACAGATAGTCTTGTGAAAAAAAAACACCGAAAATATAGGCTGAAGTTGGAAAATGCGCACATTTTGTCGATTGGGTTTTTTTTTTTTGTTATTTTTTTGGTGCAGTTGTAGTAGCGGTAATAGCGAGAGCACTAACCAACAAACACAAGTAATTACTGACAACTTTAAGTCATACCCATAGATATAGATTGTGTTATGTTGTGAGTTTCTGGGATAAAATTTACGACGATAGATACTATACAACGCGGGTACAATGCCTGCCGTGTGCTCGTGCATTAATTGCTTAGTTACGTGCTTTGAATGCGTGCCTCGTGTATTTTTTTTTTTGCGCGCGTTTTGTTTGATGGTACCTAGTTGAATGGGTAGTATTTTAAATGGTGTGAAATGTAATGAGGCGTTCGCAAATTAAGTGCAATTTATGTACCTGTACTTTTTGTGTTTCCTTCTGTTTCTGTTTGGAGCGGATAGAAAGTATCTTTTCGCACTGGAAACCACAATGACATGGTTATGATTGTAAATCATAAAGATTTACGACATGTAAGTGTGTGTAGATGGGGAGATAATTATAAAACCAGGAACTTCACAAACTATTGCGAAAAAAAATGTTTTGAAATAAAAATTCACTTATAATCAAAAGTCAATTAGCGCATGCTGTTTGAAAAATCAAGTTGAGGATTAAAAATCTGTTAATCACATTTGTAATGCGTTCAAGGTAACCTTTACCCATTCCCAAATGAGTATCTATTCATCGAAAGATGAAAACAATGCAAACAAAGATACAAAAAAAAAATCGTGATCACTCACGGTTTGTAAATTAAGCAGAATTCTTTTAGTTTTACTCCATTAGTACGCTTGCATAATTCAATCAACACAACGAACCGACACAAAACCACCTGCAATGGGAATCCAACAGAGTGAGCAATAACATAAAACGCAGATAGCTACAACCAATTGTATCTATGAGTGTATATTCAGTTTGATTTATTTGTTGTTGATGTTTTTTTTTATCGCCAGAGACCTTTAAAGTCTTAAACGTGTCTAAATATAGATAATTACTCAGAGAATTTATAATTATCTTCTGCTTCGCAAAGCGTTGCGGTGTCATGATCATGCAAAATATTTAAAAAAAAAAGTAAATAGGTACGTCTGCTAACTAAAAGTCTTTCCTTATGTCTGCGTGCTTACATTCGCAAACAAACAAATGCAAAGAAAAGCGATAAACAGTAGGTAATTCCGTGTTAATTAGCAAGCCAACTAGTTTTATTATTGCGTCGTGTCGTCTAACTGTGGATGCGATAAGTGTCTTCGTGTAATCGCCATAAAATAAAGGCTAAGATACATACGAGTATCTGCAGAGCCATACAAACAAGTAGATATATAAACAAGTACTTTGTGTAGATATTGTTTTTTTTTTTTAGAAAGGCGGTGATTTCACTTCGAATCAGTGGGCAAACTCTTGAAAATTGTCAAAGAAAAAGTGCGAAACTTTAATGAGTAATCGGATGTGGCGAATGGTCCATGTCGGTCTTTAATTTTCGAAGGTTTCTATCGACACGTAATCGCCGACATACACCAATTTTATTTGCATGTGTCAATTTATTTATAAATTTGCAATCAATCAATCCCATGAATATACAAAAAAAACATGAATGAATTTCTTTCATAAATATCTATGAGGATGTTTATTCTGATGATACGTTTTCTTGGAAGAGACACAACGTATTCAAATTGCAACAAAAAAAAAAACAGAAGCACAGGAAATCAGCAATAAGCACTTCTACTTCAACTAGAATTATGAAACTTCTGTCCGACCTCGTTTCTTATCGGATGTTGCTCGGTTTTTTTTTGTGTAAACACCTTATGCTTGTTATGCATTTCGTTGGCTTGTTTCTGGAAATGTGTATTTTAAGCTGATTCATGTTTTAGTTTCATCAGAAGATATACCGGTGTTGCGTCAATTTGTTTGCAAAATAAAAATTTATTCTGTCATCGGTTTGGAGTTTAGTGAATCATTTCATGTGGGGGGGGGGTGATTTCTGTAATAGTCGCTATGGAAATTGGAATTACTGGGTGGAATTGGCTTACAAAAAATCGAAGGTCTTGTAATATTCTACAAAATATGCGTGGAGACAGAATGATTCGTTCACAGATACAAGTTTGAGGCGATAGAACGCAAATGAAGCGCTTTCTTCGAATGATTTCAGAAAACAAAACAAATGAACGTATTGAAGCGAAAAGAACACAAACAATTCCTCTAGAAACAATAAATAAGCAAGTGCGGGCCCAAAGCACTTCTCCTGTGGCATTACAATTTCAACGGAAGCTACTGTTTTGTGCCTTTCAAATCAGAAAGCAATTTCAACTAATGAAGGAAAACCACAAAAACTCATCTAGAATCAATAAAAAAACAAGTCTAGGTCTTCCCTGTGGCATCCCAATTTCATGGGATTTACTATTTTGTGTCTTGAATATCCGATATTTAGGTAACAATTTCAAGTGATGAAGAAAAAACACAAATAACTCGTCGAGAATCAATATCTTATGAAGTATTGGTCTAAAGAACTTCTCCTGTGGGATCCCAATCTCAACAGGAGCTACTGTTTTGTACCTTGGAAATTGGATATTTATCAGGAAGCTAGTTCACCTGAACTCATGTAGAAGAAAACACAAATACTTTCGAAAGAAACAAATGGACAAGTATGGGCCCGAGGAACTTCTCCTGTGGCAACCCAATTATAACAGAAACTGCTGTTGAATATAAGACATTTTTTTATTTTTATGTATTCTTTACAAAACCATCAACTTATTCTCAATAAAATTTCCTTTCTTATTACCAACCGCATGCCATGTGGTTACAAAATCCCATGCAAACTTTATTCTTAAGACAAATGCCCCTACTCAAGCATACAAGTGAAGGTGAAATCGTCTGATCAATTTTAAATTGCATGTAGTTTCCCTTATATGCACTCTTCCTAGAAATACCTCAACACACGCAATAAATTACCCTACAGAAAAGTTAAAACCGAATTCGGTTTCTTTTTCTTTCTCATCAGTCTCCAGATGACACATCTGGTAACATTTTTGGTCGGGAACCATTAACATTTTAAGTTTCATGTGCCGTTTTTTTTTTAAACTCTCTCCCTAATTGATTTGGAAATAGAGGAAAATATACATCCATATATTTATCATATGAGGAAATAAGATCCATGTCTAGCAACTCCAGACCGCCCATCATAACGAGATGTTCCTCGCGATATCTGATGTTGCACGCATCTATGAGTGTTAAAATTCCGTCGCCATGTCAATCAAAGTTAAAAGAAACGCACAAAAAAAACCTCCAACACCAACCGAAGAACAGCCATTTAAAGAATTTTCCATTCTCTGACCAGTGTATCTGTCGTGATAAAAAAGAAACCAAAACCAATGCAACAACTACTAATAGATACATTAGTCCGACACGATGTATCGCCCGGTATCGGAATGGGTGGTATTTCTATAAACGCGTGACAGATGCACTGAAAGGGGGGTATTTTCACATCAATCGTTGTGTGTTTTTTTGAAGGAATAAATTTAATTGGAAAGTGTTGCGAGAAATTTCTTAGTAATTGGTGATAATACGAAAATTCACTGCCAAAAACAATTGCATAATACATAAAGATACGTGCTTGACACTGACCCCTCTCTCTCTCTACACTTGCAAACTGTCACAAAGTATCTCTCAAAAAGATTAGATGTATTTTTTTCTAAGTACCTGTGTAAAGTGCCTTGTAACAATCATTTCAATGTCACAGCAAACATAAGTTATCATGTATACACACGTATCTACATCCTAACAAGTAAACAAAAAAAAATCTTTCCCGAAAAAGTTAACCACATCTTCGTTTATAATTTATGATGTAGAATCTCTCATCTCAAAACATCACGCAGTGTGTATCTGTAGTATCTTTTCGGTGTGAGGTGTACTCAAAATCAGCCTTAAATGGGTTTAGATGCTTATAAGAAATTTTCACTCACTAATACTACAAACAAAAAGAATATGAAAATCTACAAGAAAAAGATTTATTGAGGTTGAATTTTTTTTATATTCCAAAAAAAAAAATCTCATCCAAAGTGGATTGAAATTTAATTTGAAGGTGTGAAGAGGCCAAGCCAAGCCAACAGAGGGAAAAGAAAAGAATTCCAAATCAAATTAAATTCCCATCAAATGAATCGAAGGGAGTAGTCAACCATCATCTCCGCACACAGACACAATTACGAGAAGAAATACGAAAATGATCACAGTTTTTCAATTACAGATTCGATTTCTTAAATTTTTACTGTAATTCTCCTGTTTGTTGTTGTTTTCATTTGTATTTTTTTTTTGTTCCTGATAAAATTAAATACCAATCATGAAATCAAAGGACTCTAGATAAGACAAAAAAGAAAGAATACAGCCAACCAAATAATTGAGCGACGACGACGAGGGGTTCTTGTATCCTTTTCTTACCTCATCGATAAAGGTATAGATGTGGATTTTCTGTCGATATTTAAAGATTGAAATGGGGACATTTCAAATTGGAGAAGACAATACGGGACAAGATGAAAAGGTGAATTAAAACGACCTAATTTGAATAGGTTTCGATTTCACTTTAAGTAGGTAGAAATGGGGATTTTTTTTTGCGCAGTTGAAGTCAAGGATACCGACAATGTAATGGGATTTTCATTTCTTATGTAAATAATCAAACCTCTGTGTGTCCAGATGTTTGCCACATGGGCGGTTGTACAGTCTATTCGAATGTCTTCCACCAGGAAGGACATTGGCAGCATGCCATCAGCAGCTGTTTATACACGCTTTGATTTTTCCTCATCCTTGGGTGTATGCAGTTTAAATTGCCTTTTTGCTGAATACAATGAGAAAAAACAAGAGAAATCTCAAAGTGGCGAGAACATCTAAAGCAATCTACGCTGTAATTTATGTAATCATTGACTGTTTATCTGGTATTAGATACACTTTCAGGCGTTTGGCACTAGTAAAATTAACGTATTTACGTGTTCGACCAGTCAAACGTGTCTTGCGGCTTGTCAAAGTATCAAACCTAGTGTGTGTATATCTACATAAATTAAAAGTAAACAAAAAATGCTTCCAAAATTAATTAACATTTCTTGATATTCAAATGGATTTGGCTACAAATTTATTTATTTACAGTTTTATCGCTATCTGCTGACATGAGAAATGTCGCAAAAGATCGAGGAATGAATTTCACATTATTATGTCGATTTCATGCTGTGGTTTAATGAGACAGATACAAAATGACCTGGGGATATAAATCACTTGAAAAATAAGTTTCTCTCAGCAAAACAAGAAACAAGAGGATGGAAATATCTACTTTACACATAATTGTATGAGTGAAAAAAACAAAACAAAAAAAAAAAACTAAAATTGAAAGTATATCTCCTCTCGAGACATTATTATCGTATCAGTTACAAATATTTCGAGTCGCATTTATTTTGTTTGCTTGTCAAACCCCCACACACGAAGGAGATGCGATTTGGCACAATGGAGAGATAAAAAATTGAATCATCTTCAAATCATCTTTCCCACATGAACTTGTCAAAATATTCGACAGGAAAGAGACACAATCGGCCACTTTATATTTTTTTTGTGAAAGTAATGTGAAATTAGACACCTTTTCTGAATTCGGTCACTTACAATAGAAAATGCAACAAACAATAGACTGCGACAGGGAGAGAGTATCTTTGTTTGAAATTTTTACTTTTTTCTCACATTTTCTGGATGAAAAGGTTCGAAAAAGAAGGTGGAAAAAAATTAAAAAAAAAAATGGTTCACAACAAAATGTGAATCTTAACAACAATTACATTGTTCACACCTCCCCTTGAGAGTTTCTCATAATTAACTCGGCATTGAGAGTTGGGTATGAGTTTGTCTACATAACCTTTCAAAAAAATATAAACATTTTGTGGTAGATTGATAGTGAATGATCGAACCCACATTGAATTACCTAACAAACAAAAAATCCGCAAAACAACCAAAACCGGTCCAAAGTGCTACTCGTTAGGTACTCTATATAGTTTTGTGTTCGTTTGCCACGCACGCACGAGCCACGTACTATACATACGCTCTTGACCGCAAACACTGAAAAAGAGAACAACAACATACAAATCTCGTATCTGTAGAGTGTATCTTTTAGTAACAACTTGAAGTAATTTCTCAATAAATTGAGTTCATTGCCACTGCCAAGCCATTTGATCGACAATCAAATGACAATTAGATACTTTAGAAGAACCACAAAGCGCACACTCCTTTCTCTCGGTATTCTACTCTGTTTTTCATCATAATTGTATCGCTATCGATATATACGAGTATTTATATCGTGGGTATTAAAGAAAAACATTTCTCAAGTGTTTATAATGAATCAAAGTCTGTAGAGATACACACACCGTGATCAGGAGAGAGGAGATGAAGAAGACGGCATATGAACGTCAAGATCGCCTTCCTGTTTCAAGTAGTTTCTACGAACAAGTTCAGAGCTGTTTTTTTTTTCTCTTACTACACAATCCAGATCATCATGTTGATTGTCATAAATGCAAAAGAAGAAGAAGAAGCAGTAGCCTTTGTACACAATCGAATCGACAAAGAGTTGAATGGGGATGGGCATTTTTTGTAAGGCCTCTGATACTTCCTGTCCTTCACAAAATCTTTTAAATTCCCATAAAACATGTGGATGTTTGCCGGCCATTAATGACATCAATTAAAATTATTCCAGGTTTAGAAAAAAAAAAAAAAAAAAAACAACGACTTTGTATGAGAAAATTATTCAAATGATCATCACGTACATATATGGTTGGGAATATGTCTCAATTCCATGCTCAATGGAGTGAATAATTTATTAGAATCAAGCGAAAGAAATGCATTTTTTTTTACTTAAATTGTATGTATCTACGGCTGGAAATGTTAAATGTATCTAATGAATAACAAAGTGACAAACGGTCAACGTATTATGTTTCCTTGCAAGACATTCTGACGGGGAATGAGCTCTGACTGAGGAGCACTAGGGCAAAATACAAAACAAACTACAAAAACAACATTCAGATGCTTGAGTGCATTCAATTTCCATTTGACGACGTAGACACATTACGCTTCTATGAATCTAAACAGAGAAAGAATAGCTGAATATCAATTGTGTGTGTGCATGGTGTTGTGCGGGGCTTGCATAAATGAGACACAAACATCACACAAGATTTTTTTTTTTTTCATATGCGTGGTTTTCTTGTTTTGAGTGACATCACTTTGCCAAGTCTGTCTTATTAGACACATTGTGTTCTATTTTTTTTTTTTTTATGCATGACTGTCTTATATGACATGAATGGATGGATGTGTGTATAGTGTGTGAATGACATGCTGGGGGAGAGCAAAATATCATGTTGTATCTTTGAGGTGTGATATGTAAATTTTTTTAACGCGAGTATGAATGTTTGGAATGTTTAGATACTTTGAATACTTTATTCGCTTGAATTTGTATTAATCTGATTTTTATTTCTTGTTTTTGTTTTTAGAATTTTCGAGAGGAAGAAAAATTGTAGCTGAAGATACAAACGACATGATACAATGTCTGGGTCCAATATGACAATTTTAAAAGATTTTCAATAAAGGTAAGCATATAATAACTTAAAAAAAAATCATAACTTAAATTTTCGTGTTTTGAAAAATGTTCGAACCCGTTTCCGACCTACCTATTTAGATGAGTTTTTAAAACAATTTGATCCCTTAAAATATAAAAGAATGGACTAACATCAAAGTTTTCATGTTTTTGAATTTTTTTTCGAAACCGTTTCCGACCTATTGAGATGAGTTTCTTGAAATGTTTGTTCACTGAAACTATTTTCAAAGATGTAATTACATGTTTTAACAAGATTTAAACTTTACAATATGCGTAACATGAAAATTTCCCAATTCTTGAAAAATGTTTGAACCCGTTTCCGACTTATTCAGATGCGATTTGAAGGGTGTTTGATCACTGAAACACGGTTTAAAGATGTTATTCCACGTTTTGACATTTTAACTATAGAAAAATGCATAAAATTAAAGTTATAAAGTTTTTGAGATATTTCGGCCCGTTTCCAACCTCCGTTTCCGACTTATTCAGATGCGTTTTGAAGGATGTATGATAACTAAAACACGTTCCAAAGATGTAATTCCATGTTTTGACAACATTTTTGAGATATTTCGATCAGTTTCCAACTTATTCAGATGAGTTTTTGAAGGTTTTTGATAACTTAAATAAATTTCTAAAGCGTAATTACGTGTTTTTACCACATTTAAACTATATAAAGTTGTTTAGCTTGTTTTTCGCCCTTTCCAAAGGCGTTTTTCAAAGTGTTTGCTCACTTAAACAAGTTTGAAAGGTGTAATTACGAACAATGCCCACATTTTAGAGATTCTGAGTCACTATTACGGGTTTCAGTGACCAAGCCTATCTAGTTTTATTCGTTTTTCTTGTAACTATTTATCTTTTGTATTTTTCTTCTATTATGCCAAACTTCAATTGCGTCTGACAACGCCCACGTGATTGGTGTAATTGCAGTCATAAATACGTCGCAATTTGATCTATGCAACTGCAATGCAAATATCCAATTAATATGAAATTAATATGAGAACTACAATCATGCTCTTGCATCGATAATGAGTGGGTCAGTATTGAGTTCTTATGAATAATTAATACAAGCGAACAAAGACCACATGGGTGATGTGAATTTTTTTAAAGTCTGCTTTCAACAATTGGATGTATTTAAAAAAAATTGTTTAACTTCACATGCAACTCAGTTTTGTCGCAATTATTTACCACCGACAATCACGTGTGTGTGTGTATTTTTTTTTAAGTAGCTCCTCACATTTAATTTGTATCTATCCACCCCTATTTTATTTTATAAATTTAATTTCTCCCAAAAGTACAATAAGTTGTCACGCAATTGAGCCTTGATATAGTTAAGAGTCAGTCGCATGCATGCAAACTGTCTGAACACCATTTGATGTCAATATATGGGCGTTGTGCAGTGCACACATGCACACACAACGAAACCGAGTGTAATGTATTTTTCATTAATTTACGAGGGGAGGTCAGTTTATAATTTTTTTTTGTTATTCGTGTGTAGGGATTTTTTTGTTCAAAATCTAAGGGTCATTGTAGTGTACCCAGCCCTGGTTTGGGTTTTCCTGTTTTTTTTTAGTGTAACTTATGTATTATCTACGTAATTTCAAGTAGACAATAACTGAAGCTACACAAACAAAAAAAAATAAAAAAATCCCGTATAACAAGTGTTCATATCTCACCGAGGGGCAGTGGTCTATCTCTACTGCAATTGAGGGGGGAAAACCGAACTGAAAGCAATGACATGCATCGCTTCGTACTTAATTAGGTAGAAAGCCCTCGCTTGGCTTAAAATTGAGAAAAAAAATCGAGTTGCCATACTTTAGATACCAAAAAAATGTCATAAACACGACATTTATTATGCGATACTTTTTTTTTGTTAGATCGAGGGTGCTATTTTAGCGAAAAGTCGGTTTTCAATTTAAACCCCATGAACTCCAAAAATCGCCTTTGGTTGTAGTATCATCAGTCAAACACTGTTTATCCTAAATAGTACCTGAACAGATGTAAAAGATACACCACTGAATATTGTAACTAAGGTGACAACGAAATATCGATTTCCATCCCATTTTCAAGGTCTATCCCATACATCAATGCAAGGATAGTGTATCGCATTTGTATCGTCCTCTAAAAGCTATAAATCTTCATCTTGATCGCCTTGGGTATGTGCATCTTCGGCGCCGTGTAGCTACCCATTGCCATGGACACTATGTATCGCTCCCGATGGGAAAACATATTCTTCTCTTCAAAAAAAAAGAAGATAAATGGAAAAGCAAAACTGTGCTGTTTGCAAAGAGATTTATTTTTTCTTAACAATTTTGCATGCTTTAGAAAAAAACGTATCTTAAGCGAGAAAGATATACATGAATGCCATAAACATACAATTGCGCTGACATAATCCCCATACAATGAAGTGGCAACGAAAATATAAATTTTCTACCAAACATAATAAACACACACATGAGGCGAGAGAAGGAGATATGGGGATACTTGAACTGTATGTCAAGTACGCTTTTTTTTTTCGTATCTTATACTGGGTGGAAATAATAAATAAATGAATGCCAATAATATTTTTGTTTGCTGTTATGCTACCCACACGCGGGCAAAATACAAAAAGACGGCAAAACAAAAAAAAATTTATCGAATGACATTCTTGGACTTTCGGATTGAGAATCGAATGGACAGAAAACAAATGACTTGACATTTAAATGTGTATCTCGTGGAGATTATTTTGTGTGTTCGCGTTCTTTGGCGAGCGTATTTTGACGGATATTTGCATCTTTAAGTGGGTTTCAGGTATCGGCCCGAGATCGCAAGGGAACGTAGATTTTTTACATGACAATGTTGGTGATAGATGCAAGATTTGTATGTTGCATTAAAATTTAATAAAATTCTTTTAATCTGGAGAAGACATACAATTGTGAAACAAGACAAGGGACAACCCGTAGCGACGTGTGGTTCACATTTCCACATCCGATGTGTGTATTTACGAATCTCAAACCGTTGCTGAATTTCGAATTTAAGTTCGAACCTCCATTTTACCATTCCCTTCATTCCAACATCAATCCTTATGCTAAAAGTTTGGAACATCTTTTTTTTTTTTGTTCGCACTTTATATGGTCTACTCTTGCGTTGATATCTCAATATATCCATTATGCTATACATTTCGATTTTATATTCTCATTCGTACTAGACAATGATGAAGAAAGAGTGTATCCCTAACAAATATCCATTGAGAGTACCTATCTGGTGTATCTATTTCGTCTCTTGCTTGTTATTTTTTTCTTGTGAGATTGAATTTATTGTTTCGCATATTGATTTGCATTTGCTTGGTTTTATAGTATCTAAAACGGGCAAACCTCAAACACTCCATAAACATTTATATAAACAAAACAGAAAATAAAAGAAACAACAATAACAAGGAAACCCTAAAAGAATCTCTCTAGGGACGACCCTGAGGAGTGTAAAAAAAAAAGTAAAAAACAGATCATAAAATTCTTCCCTACCCCACACGCACTGTTTTCTTTCGAAAGTAGGCCTTCACACATGAATGTATTATCTGCATAGATACAAGGATACGAAGGAACTACCAACTTGCATATATACATATTAAATTAGCAAAGATACGAAAAAAAATACACACCGGAGATACACGTAGATACAACTTGTTGGATGTTGATTTTTTGGTTTTTTGCTCATGTATGCTTTTTAAGAGGGTTGAAATAAAGCAGTTGACTGTTGTCTGGGCCCTCGAGGGTATGTGAAGATACTCTCTGACTTTAGGTGAAATGAAAGTTTGACTTGGGAAAAATTTAAATTGCTAAATTCGACATACGTTAGGGATATACCTATAAAAAGCATCCTTTTAGTCTTTTATAAATTTTTTTTATTTAAGATTCCTTTAACTAACATCAATCTTTTTTTTCTTTCCAGGATAATCAAACAAAAATCGATCGAATTGTATCACATAAAACAAAAAACAAATCTCTTGTATTTCATCGAAGCACAGACACCAACCATTTCAACAAAATGAACAAAATGGCATCATTCACATCATCATCATCCCTGCGATCATACCTCTTCTCGGCGATCTTTCTCCTCGGAGTAATGAGTATCTCAGCGCTGGCAAATTGCCCATCCGGTTGCCAGTGTGACGATGACACACTGGTAGTAACATGCGGCGAAGGACACTTGGATGTTCTGCCGATTGCACTGAATCCATCTATCCAACGGCTAGTGATCAAGAATAATCGAATCAAAACGATCGATTCGTCGATTCAATTCTATGCCGAGCTTACGTTCCTCGATTTGTCCTACAATCACCTGGTGACGATACCACAAAGGACGTTCGCCTACCAAAGGAAACTACAAGAGCTGCACCTAAATCACAACAAGATCGGCTCGATCAGTAATAAGACTTTTATGGGGCTGTCATCGTTGACGGTGCTCAACTTGAGGGGGAATTTTCTAGCCGAATTGGAGCTGGGAACATTCTCGCCCTTGGCCAAATTGGAGGAGCTAAATTTGGGACAAAATCGGATCAGTCACATCGATCCGAGCGCCTTCAATGGCATGGTGAACCTTAGGGTTTTGTACTTAGATGATAACACCTTGACGACAGTGCCATCACCGCAGACATTCCAAGCAATGCCAAGTTTGGCAGAATTGTTCCTAGGCACGAATTCGTTTATGACCATTCCATCGGGAGCATTCGAGGATCTGAAGGGTCTAACTCGATTGGACTTGAAGGGTGCTGGCTTACACAACATATCGCATGATTCTCTAAAGGGTTTGGAGGGAGTGAGGATTCTGGATTTGTCAGACAATCGTCTGCAGAGAATTCCCACCTTGGGATTGAGTCACTTAGAGAGGCTGGAAGAACTGTCATTGGGACAGAATGACTTTGAAGTTGTGATGGAAGGTGCTTTCGTGGGACTAAAGAATTTAAGGCGACTGGAGATATCTGGTGCTCTTCGATTGAAGAAGGTGGATAATGGAGCATTTGCAACCAACACCAATTTGGAATACCTGAATCTTTCTTCAAACAAAATGCTGTCAGAGGTACAGGAAGGCGCTCTCAGTGGCTTGCCTCATCTGAGACATGTAATTTTGAAGGAAAACGCACTGACAACCCTCGCTGAAGGCCTCTTCCCATGGAGCGATCTCCACACATTGGACTTGTCTGACAATCCAATAACTTGCGACTGCCGGGTACTTTGGCTCAGGAACCTACTCATTTCGAAGAACACCTCAAACGACGCCGTTGCTAATGTTCTTTGCGAATACCCCGATAGACTGAAGGCGGAAAATCTGAAAAATCTTACACCATCCCTGTTGGGCTGCTCTCACAATGACCCACGTAAACAAGCGATGATTGGAGCTCTGCTCGTTGGCTCTGCGGCGACTATAACCGCCCTGGCGCTGATTCTCTACCGCTGCAGAAGGAAAATTCGCGAATTTCTTAAAGGCGGTTGGGGTAGCTCCGCACTCGGCCGTAAGGAAAGGGAATATCAGAAAACTTTTTCCGATGAAGACTACATGTCCCGCCATCAACATCCATGCAGTCTAGGCATCCACTCGCAGTTCCCACAGACCAACACCTACAACCCACACCACCAACAATTCGGCCTTAGGCCAATTCCGGTAACTGAACTATAGCTAGAAGCACCACCCCCACCTCCCCGAGGTCGGGGTGCCTCGAATCAAGCCCTACAACAACTCCAAGTACCAACATCGACCGTCCTCAATGGCAATGGACTATCCCAGCCCACAGCGGAACCCCTAACAGACATCTCCTCCTTTGTGCAGCTCAGCCAAATCCACCTAATGACCACCAACGCCAAGAATAAGCTAACCGCGCCACAAGACACCGTCTGCAATGGTACGACAAATCAAAACCACTACAGTCAGCCATTACCAATTATACCGAATGGCAAGTCGGCCACCACAGATCGTCACGTAAGGCTCAATCAGGATCACTTCAATCACAACCACTATGGGGGTAGCGTCAAACACCACACCATCGATCCGAATTACATACACAATAATTCGCACTACTCGCTGCCCATCGATCATGACGCCCCGCCACCGAGTCCAACGCCAACACCACCACCTCCAGCGTTGCCCATGCGAAATGGCAGCATCGGCATGATCCATAGTAGCAATACGACGGGTCGTAGGTCATTCAACAACAACAACAGCAACATTATGAATAATAATAACAGTCTGCGACACTATCACTGATGACAGGCGTGGATGGCTTTTGAATTTTACTCACCGACCATCCGCTAAAAACAAATCTGACAGCTGTCAGCTGTCAAACTAAAACAACCTGTCGAACTGAACTGATCAAACAGAAAAAAAAAAGTGAGAGAGGCGTAAACACACACTGTGGTGCCAGAGACATACATTTGTTGTTCTTAGCGACAAAACGTTTACATTTTCGTTTTATTATTATTTTTGTTTATTTTCAAACAAATTTATAATTATAATTTTCCTGTAAAATATTGTAAAGTTAAAAACAAAAAGAAATTGAAAGGGATGGACTAAAGTAGAAAAAAAAAACACAGAAAAAATGTTTAAAAGTGTTTTTTATAGACTTAGATACTATATATCTATTTTCCTTAAATTTTTATGTTTTTCTTTTGGGGAAATATTTTGTACATAAAAAGAAATTAATTATTAAAATATCTAAAAAGAAAAGACACGATAATTCCAGTGATGCTAAATTTTAAGTTAAACCTAGAAAGTGAAAGTAGATTTCAATTATTCTGCCCCCTTGTAAATACTGATTGTATTATTATTTTTTTTTTAATTTAATTGTGTATAAACAAAATGTGAATTCGGACTGTATAATTATTATATATAAAAATCATTTTTTTTCCATTAATAATTAACTTTATAATTGGAAAGAGAAACGAAGAAAATCTGTATTATTAAAGTCATGTTATGTTATTTTTTTTTAATTTAATTATTTTTTGTATAATTTTGTCGTATAAAAAAAATAAAAGAGTATTTGAGCTGATAAACAAATAGATAGTCCAAAAAAAAAACGAAAATATTTGAGGAGAGTATGTATAAAAAGAAATTGATAAGAGGAAGACGAACTTGATGTAAAAAAAAACACAAACAAGCAAAACAAACTTATAAAAGATGATAATTTGATAAATAATTTATTAAATGTGAAATATTAAAAAAAAACTTAAATCTTTTGTTTTTACTTAGACTTTTGCGTTGGATTTTGTTTTTTTCATAATTGGTTGGATTTTCTGTTGCTTTTCTTGTGGTTGCGATTTTCTGTTTTCGTTCCGCTTTTATTGTTACGTTCGTATAATGTGAGGGACTGTTCTCAAAAGCATGGGAAATAGAGCTTTTGATGTTGGATTTGTACAAGGTGGTGGAAATGTCATCACCCTGACGGAAGATGGTTAGATTTTTTCAGATGGCGGTAAATGTCGATTCAACTTTCGACAGTTGTGGTCTAAACAGATACATTGTGTGCTAAAAGTTGTCACCCAATCGTATATTTTATATCTCCCTATTTTTATATTCCCCAAAGCGATTCGATTTCCATTGAAAGCGAGGGATTGGGTGACCGAGACAAGGAAATTTCCACCCAATAGAAAAAAAAAACTTATGAGAAGGCTACAATCCGCTGGGCGAATCGTTATATACCCTATCCCAACCCAACCTTTAAATAAATGCATCCAAAAAGTAGACATGGCTTCAAACTAAATGGAGATGAATTATTCAGGCCTGTCGCGAATAAATTTTTCCGGCAATATTTTCTTTGTCAGCAATGGTAATCAGATTGCTGACTGGGTAGTTGTTTCCCGGGAAATGTTTTTCGTGATGGGCCTGATTGAAATTGTCATTGTCACCACAAATAGTTCAGACTTCTCTAAATCTTTTAACGTTCGACACAAAAACGACGTTTTCTATGGGAAAGGCTCCTACAAATCGTGTTCTTAGGAAAACACCCCCAAGAAGTAGTCGTGGGTTAAAATGATTTTAAGATAAAATACTCCTAGTATTATTCACTTAATATTTTCGACGAACATTTTGTTTCGAATATTCTTACCAAAAACAGGGTACTCATTCCGTAACTTTCAAAATGATAATAGCTGACGATAGTGAATGAGACTATCTGAGGCTCAATTACATAAAACGAAACGAGCGCAAGTAAATATACAGAAGTAAAAGATAGTCACGACAAAGTGAGATTGTGTTGAATGAAAAATATTTGTTACAGCGCAAGGAAAACGATAGCTTAACGACTGCCAAATACCAGTCGTAAGAAATTATGAGTATCGTCAAACCTAAAACGATACTCGTTTATTTAATGGAATTGCAACGAGAACGATGTGATTTTAACGATATTCGTGCTATAAAATATTGCCCCAGGGTACGTAGTGTGTAATTTTTATATTCAGGCCTATCACGAATTAATTTTCCAGGGAATTTATCACATTTCAGCAATGCAAATCAGATTGCTGAATCGGAACAGTTATACCTACAGGAAAATTTATTTGCGATAGGCCTGATTGGGCGCTTGCACATGTATACATATAACACGGTACGTCTCTTTCACTGTCGTCAACGATTATCGTTTTGAAAATTACGAAATGAGTACCCAGTTTTTTTTTCGGAAAACGTCCCTAACTAAATACAGATGTTGAGAATGTCAAAATATCTTTCTCGGAGACCTTTTTGAAAATTCATCACGGTTTGACCAAAAATAAAGGTTTTTCTAATAATTTGAATGGCAAGATGCGGTTTTTGAAAACTTTTCTGCTTTGTCGAATAGCTCTCGTAATGATTTGGCAAATCATTCGAGTAGTATCAATTATTAAGAGAAGCTAATCTCATCCTATCAGTTCGGATACGGCATAGAACAGGAGGTCCTGCCTATATGCAAGAAGTTAACAGGCACACTTGAATGGTTATGAGAAAAAGGTAGGCCTTAGGTATTAAGGGCCCAGTTATAGTTATACCCATCATTGATCAACTTTATCGGAACACAACACATGTTGGAATTGAAATAGCATTCTTATGGGAATTATTGGAAAATTCCGTTTCAGTTCGGTGGAACGACCAAATGAAGTTTGATCAGTGAAAAATAAAAAATGGTTTTCTACGAAAACTACAATTGAAAATTAAACTATTTTTGGATAGTCATGTTCTGAAATTCATAAGCTTTGTCTTGACTATAACTCGCCAATGATTGAATTTATAAAAAAGCCGCAAAAAGTAAAAGAACATTTTAACAGAGGGTGCGTGTTCAATGCTAGCTATAACCTTAACTAGCCTGTTGCGCAAAAAAATGTTTGTTATGTGTTTGTTTAGCTCAACATTTAAGGCCCTAAAATCGTTGACACAAAATAAACGGATAGACAGACAGACATTGCTCAGTCGACTCAGCCAGGGATTCATTTAATTTATGGATTCCAAATCGTTTCACTATCTTCCCGATGGGAACGACAATCTACAGGTCTGGATATAACTGTCAAAATTAGAACTAGTAGTGAAAAAAAAGGAATTGATCTGGATATATAATTTTCGTGTATAATCGCGTTTGATAATAACCAAAAGCGGTCGAAATTGAGGTAACCCCGTAAGTGGGTGAATTTTCATGGACAGAACCGAAGGTAAGTGCAGTCATGTTTAAAGTATTCGGGGGCTCTATTACATAAAACGGACGATAGTCACGACAAAGTGCGATTGTGTAAACCGATAAATATTTATGACAGCTTAACGAAAACGAAAGCTATACGTCTGCCAAATGCCAGTTGAGGAAATTACTACGGGTATCGTAAAACCTAGAACGATACTCGTTTTATGTATCGAATTTGAACGAAAAGGAATTGATTTCAGCGATATTCGTTTTATAAAATAAGGCCCTAGGGATACGAAATGTGAATTTCTTAAATTGATGTACAAGCAATGACCACTAAAACTAAACTACTGATCTATGGTAGGGTATAACCGACATCTCGTTTAAAGGATACAAGTCCTCTTTTTAGGCAGCGATATATTTCTGATACTTTTGATCGATCGAAGATAAAAAGGGGCCCATAGTATTTCTGGCAGTTAACAGAATAAGAAAAGCCTAGGTCAGATAAAAACTCCCTACAACGAAACAACTGTCAAACAAATATAAAACTAAAAGCCAGAATGGAAAAAACCAAGGATGCTCTGGTACTCATTCCGTAACTTTCATAACGATAATCATTGCCGATAGTGAAGAGGTTTCTGGGAACGTACCGTGTAATTTCTATACTCAATATAAAATACACGATACGTGCCAACTCTCCTCGACTGTCGTCAACGATAATCGTTTTGATAGTTACAGATAGAGAACCCTAGATAAATCATTTTCGAATGTCCACATCGAAGAATCGCTTTCAATATGATCCGCAGTGCATATGAGATTTATTCCCATCGAAAATGATTCGAATGTATTCCGCAAGGGATACCTCCAAAGTAAATTGAGTTGCAATTAGAACTGACTTTCGTTTCCGAGATTGTTCCGAAAGGATACCCGGATAGGGGTGATTATTACGTCAGATGTTCAGAGGAATTCAGAGAAATCATTCTTAGACTGGTTGCATTTCAATGACCGACAAGAGACACACAGTTTCTTCTCACAGAGAAACTGTCCATTTAACAACGGCACGAACAACGCAATACCAACATTATTTTTGTTACAGAACAAGCAAACAATGGAACAAACTTCCAGAAGACGTCCTCCGATTAGCGACCTAAAATAGTTGCACAGAGTCAATAAACATTTGCACGCATCATCTCAAGGCGCTTCTACTGCGTTGTAGGTTCGCTTCACCTGAGAAAAGGCCGAGTGATAATGGGTGTTTGATTCCTTGAGACGGTTCAATTGTTGACAGTATGCATCCGAATTATGAGTTTTGTCGAAGGGGAGCAGCTTATAGTAGAAAAAATTCTTAAACGAAGCATACAGCAAAACCCTCATCGGCGTCAATTCTGTCTTTGTCACCGTTTGCGCCGTGTCACTACGATTCGTTAAGATTTTTCTCGCTAGAGTTGTGATAGTTGACTCTCTTTTCATCACCAGTCACCTTCCGCTTCAAAAGTGGGTCCCTCTTGATGCAATTCAGCAGCGATTCGCAGATGGAAAAATTCGTCCCTAAGATTTTTTTTTGCGGTAGAGGTAGTAAATGGATACCCTATTCCAGGGAACCGTTTAAGAAAACCTTATCAGCTCGGATTGCAGTATACTCCGTTTTATAATTCAGCGCAATAAAATACTTAGGTAATCTTTCTAAGAATACATGACCTCGGTTTTCATGGTTCTAGGACCTTGGAGAGTGGATTTCACAAATTTCCCTAGATGATTAGGCAACCACACAATAACGGATTTGATCAGCAAACGTCATTGTTGACCCTGAATGTATCTCCATACAAAAAGTAGAACCCTTCATGCAAAAGGTGCAAGTTGTCTCAAATAAAGGGTAAATGATAGCCGATCGAATAAACAAACAAGAAGGAACCTTTTGAAAAAAATGTTTGACACACAACTGGGGAACCTGCACTCTTTTAGTCGAACAATACAATTTCTTTTGAAGGCTCGGCAGAAAGACTAAGTGGAGGCTGCAATTTTGAGGTGAATATTTTCTTTCAAATGAGAAAGCAAAGTTGGGTAAATTGGATATCCCCACAGGAAAATGTCCATAGGGGTTGAATTATGACTGCGTGGAGGCCAATTTATGTCACTACTTCTGGAGATCAATCTGCTAGGAAATATTTTAAAACTAGACGTGTTGGACGTGAGTGACAAAGCTTTGTCTTGCTGAAATCCTTCCTTTGGTAATAGATAAGCAGGTTTTTTAATTCGGGCAAGTCGTCTAACATCTCCACAGATCAAAACGCTCTGAATTTAGGTACTGTGACTGCATGCCCCCTTTTTTATGCATCGACATCTCAGCCTATACGGTCACTTTAGATGGTTCATTAAAAATTTGCATGCTTATAAATTCAAAGGTTAAGCTTGTCACGAACATGCTGATGGGCATTCTCTGTTTTCTATCATTTTTGATAACCTTATCGCCCAAATTTCCGCTTTTTCAACGTTTTACCGGGGTCCAACCCTTTTACTCATTTTTGGATGAGAGGTATGTTGAGCTTAGGAAGCGCCAAAAAAAAAACTCATATATAATGGATCACCGTTTTTGTAAAACTTTCGCAGTCACAACGCGCGTTCCACTCCCAAGAAACTCTCTAAGCGACTGAATTCCCTAGAGCTAGGCCACAGATTAATTTCAGGGCGCGGGGGCCTTCGGATTACTTGCGTTCACGACGTAGAAAACCAAGCGTAACTTATATAATTTGCATGCGAATCTTTTAACAAAATATTCCCCACAATTTGTCACCAATTTCTACAATTATCACCTCCTATCCTCAATATTATTTTAGTTCCTTTCTTATATCAATTCTCCTTTATTTTATAATGAAAGACTTTATTCAAAGCAATATTCAACTAAAAAAACAAAATGGATGATACATCAACTATAGTAATCAATGCAAAAAACAAAACAGAAAACAAAAAGCGAGACAAAATATTTTTGTAAAACAAAAATATAAATATAAAACATTTAAACTAAAATTTAACGGTATATTAGAATAAAATAAATATAATCACACAATTCATCAAATAAAAAAGGAACATCATTTATAGATATGTGGTACAAAGATAATTTAAATTTAAATTTAAATTTAAAAAAAAAATCGAAAATTCAAACATAGTAATTAAGAATTTAGAAATTATTTAAATTTAAAAAGAAAAAAAATCATAAGGAACAAAATATGAAAACCAAATACAAGGGAGTTTATACTAACAAAAAAAACAAATAGATATATATAGTTATATATACATACTAACGTTAAATTTAAGTACATATTATTAAAAAAAAAGAAAAAAAAACACGTAAAAAAATTTCACTTTTGCCTCATTTTAAGACTAAAAAACATGAATACATACACTTAAATTAAATGTTAACGTTAAATAACACAAACGCGGGCAGATGTTGTGGGTGTGATTTGGGGTAGTGCGAGGTCTTAAAAAATCAAATGTAACAGGGACGGGTTTGAGATTTTCGTTGTGATGGCCTTATCTCATTCTGTTCAATAAGAATCTAATTATCTCCGTAACAGGATAGATATTTGTCTGACTTTTTTATCAGATTATACAAAAAGGATCACTGCCTATTTTTTTTAAATCTCCTAATTATAATGCTAATCATTACTTTAAGTGAGCAACATTCACGAGCAAAGATTCGCTAAAGCTTATAATTCTATTGGCTGGATTTGAATTATATGGGCAAAGGAGAATTTTGCAGTGTAGGCATGATTAATGTCAAAAAACCTGTATGTTAAAATCAGAGTCAATTTTTTAATAGTTTGCACCTTATGGGGTTTATAAATACCCATATAGTATTTAAGAATAGTCCAAGGCTAATGGAAATTAAGAACAAGACGACACCCCCGATGTGCGTTGGTTTAAAACGTCTGCGAATTGTATAATGGTGAGGAAAAATTAAGTTTGGTGAAACCTTACACAATCGTGTTGTTCGGCATAAAAATCTCTATATTCCATACTACATCCGAAGATAGGATTGGGGAAAATTTATTAATTCACCATACTGCGAGTATATGGTTGAATTGTTGAATGCAACTGCCGATTTCGTTTGAGCATTTGTTGCTAAAATAGCAATAAAAGGCTTCAGACATTCCTACGATGTTCAAGCGAAACTACGAAGTTCTAGTCTCCAACCAGTTTTATCAGTTATCCGAAGACAGGAAACGGAAAATTTATTAATTTATGGCACTGCGAGTTTAGGGTGAAATTGTTAAATGTGGTTGAGTTTTTGAATGGAACTTAACATTTCGTTTGAGAATTTGTTGCTAAAATAGCAGTGAAAGTCACAAGACATTCTTACGTTTTTTAAGCGATAACATGGAGTTTGTTGCGGAATATTCCCCTACCTAGGATTGGGACAAAATTCATTAATTTATGGCACGGCGAGTATACGAATGAATTGTTGCATGCAACTGCCAATTTTGTTTGAGTACTTTTCACTAAAATAGCAGTAAAAGGCAGAAAGTATACTGAAGATCTTCCAGCTAGACTATGAAGTTCGCTACGGTCTAGTATTCAACTAGTTTTATCAGTTATCCGAAGACAGGAAACGGAAAATTTATTAATATATATCACTGCGAGTTTAGGGTTGAATTGTTAAATGTGGTTGAGTTTTTGAATGGAACTTAACATTTCGCTTGAGAATTTGTTACTAAAATAGCAGTGAAAGTCACTAGACATTCTTACGATTTTTAAGTGAGAACATGGAGTTTTCTGCGGTATAGTCCCCTACCTGGGATTGGGACAAAATTCGTTAATTTATGGCACGGCGAGTATACGAATGAATTGTTGCATGCAAGTGCCAATTTCGTTTGAGTACTTTTCGCTAAAATAGCAGTAAAAGGCAGAAAGTATACTGAAGATCTTCCAGCTAGACTATGAAGTTCGCTACGGTCTAGTATTCAACTAGTTTTATCCGTTATCTGAAGACAGGATACGGAAAATTTATTAATTTATATCGCTGCGAGTTTAGGGTTAAATTGTTCAATGTGGTTGAGTTTTTTAATGTACCTGAACATTACGTTTGAGAATTTGTTGCAAAAATCGCTAAAACAGCAGATGACATTCTTACGATGTTCAAGCGAGACCATAGAGTTTGCTATTAATTTCCCGGCCCGGCGAGTATAATGAATGAATTGTTGAATGCAACTGCCAATTGAGTTTGAGTACTTGTCGCTCCAAAAGCAGTAAAAAGTCGAAGGCATCCTTAAGATCTTCCAGCTAGACTATGGAGTTCGTTATGGTCTCCTACCAGTTTTGTTGCACGAATTTGTATCGAATACAAAAGCTGTAAAAAGTCGAAGGCATCCTTAAGATCTTCCAGCTAGACTATGGAGTTCGATATGGTCTCCTACCAGTTTTGTTGCACGAATTTGTATCGAATACAAAAGCTGTAAAAAGTCGAAGGCATCCTTAAGATCTACCAGCTAGACTATGGAGTTCGTTACGGCCTTCTACCAGTTTTATTGCACGAATTTGTATCAATGGTGCAATGAAGTTTCCGTTCATCTGATAAGATGTGAATGTTGAACTAAAATTAGGGCTTAACGCTTTATAATCACTAAATGCCAGTTTACGAATATTCCATTGCTTGTATATTCCACATTTGTTTTAATATTGTTGGAGAAATGTTAGAGTCAGTGACTATATCAATTCTGTTAATCTAACTAGGATCGTCCAGAAGATATGAAAGAAAAAATAAATCCGACCTGATTACTGAATTCTGAATGCGAGCTTAGATGATCAAGGCAAGTGTGTTGGAATGTTTGTTTTAGTTAAATTTCTTACAAAAACTGGTTTGAAATGATACATCCACTGGATGACGCATTTGAAATTGTTAATGATAGCCATATGCTATTAAACTGCTCATCTTTGAAGGATTCTGCATGAAACAGTAGGCCGTTCAATTTTTCAATTTACAAAGAATTTTGCTGGATTTAATTTTTTGTTGCAGCTTAATTTTCAGCCATCCGTTTGCCTCAATTGGTATTTTGGTTTATTGTCTCGAGAACGAAGTAAATAAATCCGAATTTAGTGTTCAGTCCTTTTTGTTAAATGAGATTCATAGTCATACACATGTGCAGAGACCTTTATTTTAAATCATATGACCTGTTGTGTTCTCTTAAATCCGTCTCTAAAGCCTAGCTTATTCGACAATTAGTGTATGCAAAGCTCCACTTTTGTCACAAATAAATGGGACCTTTATTTTAAGGCCAATTCTAGACAAAATATTTTTAATTCGTCTTTGAACGCAGTAAGGTACCAATTTTTTCTTGAAATAAATTTCTAATTACAGGCTAAAAACATATTCAAAAAGCTCAGTCCATTCTCTATAAATGCCATACATAAAACCGAAAAGAATTCCATGAAAGGTGTATGTGCAAAAAAGGGTCTTCATTGGACCGCCCGAATAAGCAGCGAAATGTAAAAGAAAGCCGATGTGAAAACTACACCACCTACGATCTGGCCCCAATATATAAAAAGATTTTACGACCCAAACTCAGTCTGTCTATTATCTACAAATGCCACTTACAAACCCGAAAAGAATTCTATGCAAAGTGTATGTGCAGAAAACGGCCTTCTTTGGACCGACCGAATAGGCAGCGAAGTTTATAAGATTCCTTCAACGATGTAAGAACTGCACCACCCCTTCTAGATCTGGCCTCAACATATAAAAAAAGCTTTTACGACCCAAATTCAGTCAGTCTATTATCTATAAATGCCACCTATGACACCGAAAAGAATTCCGTACAAGGTGTATGTGCAGAAAACGGCCTAATGTGGACCGCCCAAATACGAAGCGAAATGTCTCAATGTATAATAAGATTTTACGCCCCAAACTATATGTTTAACGACTGGTCGGGTACACCAAAATCAGCATTGCAACTTACTCCTAGAAAAAACAAAAAAAAAATATGGCAGACATAAGCCTAGCGAACTCGATAGTTTCACTCGAACATCGTCCAAATGGCTTCTATCTTATTTTGTTTGATAGCTAATCCTTGTGAAAATGCAATTCAGTAAGCTCAGATGACAGTGGGTGTGCATATGCGACATAGGCATTTGTGAACGCTTTATTGCCAATTAAGGGACAAATGATTGTATGCCAACAATTGACTTAAATGGAAAAAACTGACAGTAGAACTGTCAAACCTTCCTAATTTTAAGACCCCTTTACTTTGATTTTGATATCGGTAAATTAAATTTCGTTGAAGATGCAGATGTTGCTGCTTCAATGTGTGTCTGGCTTTAGTATCTAAAAAATGATACGGACAAGAAGAAGAAAAGTTTTCAGCTGCGAAGATGTAGTTAAAGGTTGCTGCTTCAATCTGCGTCTGGCTTTAGTATCTAAAAAATGATACGGACAAGAAGAAAAAAAGCGTTCAGCTGTGAAGATGTAGTTGAAGGTTGCTGCTTCAATCTGCATCTGGCTTTAGTCTCTAAAAAATGATACTACAAGAAGAAAAAAAGCGTTCAGCTGTGAAGATGTAGTTGAAGGTTGCTGCTTCAATCTGCGTCTGGCTTAAGTCTCTAAAAAATGATACGGACAAGAAGAAAAAAAGCGTTCAGCTGTGAAGATGTAGTTGAAGGTATAAAAGCATAACTATTCTAGCCTCAGATAATATGGAATTGATTTGAAAGCTTACAAAGTATTGAATACACATCTGAACCAGAGATTTTTTGCAATGCAAACTATTGTGATGATGATATCAAATATTTCTCTAGCTTAAGCCTCAAAATGTACATCTCAGGATGTACTAGGTACTAACGAGCCTGTTGCACGACGGAGATGCACGAAAAAGTGGCTGCGGAAATTGTTTCCGTCTGACGGTCTATGCCTGAAGCAGGAGGATAAACGGCTGAATGGATTTACTTCAGATTTTATATAAAAGGTTCCTAAATTAATAATACCCAGAGGGGCAGCAAAAAAAAAACGGTCCTCCAGTGGCCGTTATGGCATAGCATAAAGAAATAGTCGAAAAAAGAGGAAAAAACGTAACCCCAATCTTAAGGCAATTGACGACAGTCGGCCTAAATAAGTCAGGACTAAGATATCGAATTTTTTTAAGCGGGTTTAAATCACAACCGAGTATTTCCGATCAGATCAGTCTACAGTATAATTCAAAATGGCGAATTATCACTTTCCAATAAATTGGATATTTTTTGTTAATTGAGAACATTGGATCGAATTAAAACAGTCTTTCGTATAAAGCGTGAGAAAACATACTAAAAATTTCAAAATATTGCACATATATCGAACACTGACAACTCGAATTTCAATTCAAAATTGTTAACAAAGGATTCAAAGCTATTTGAGTGCAGCAAAGTCCCACAAAAAACTCATCCAAGAATATAAAACCCTCTTTAGTTTAAATCATTTAAACAAAAAATACCAAAAAAATATAAAAAAAATGTAAAATGCTCAACTCACCTTAAAATCCTTCACAACAACCACCTGCAAAAAAGAAGAAAAAAAAACAAAATTATTATATGTAAATATAAAAACAAAACATTTAAACATTAAAACAAGGAAATCGATATTAGTATATAAATAAGCCTAAAAATGATATTTGAAACTAAAAAAAAAAGTGTTTTTAGATAAACAATTAATAGTATATTATTATTATTGAATATTTTTTAAGAAACAAAAAAAAAACGTTTTATACCAAAGATGAATATTTTTTAAAATAATTTCTTTCGTTCATTTCAATGAAAAAATCTGTCCAAACAATTTTAAAAAAAATTCTAATTTCTGTATAAACACAACAAAAATTAAAACAAAACTAGAATTAGAATAAAAAACACACACACACAATTTTAAAAAGCGTGTTTTTACTTTTTTTTCCAAAAAATAAAAAACTGTTTCTAATTGTACAACATTCAAACATATTACATTATAAAAATGAAAAGAAAAAACAACCGATCAAATACTAAAACAGGACACTCACAATCTGAATGAAGGATATTATTATATAAATAAATTTAATAAAAAATAAAAAATGTAAAATTAATTATAAAAAAAATAGAAAAAAAAACAACCAACACTCGATACAAGGAATAATAAATTAAAGATAAAGAAACGAACAAAGAAGAAAATAAAAAAAAAAACAATTGATGGGGATGAAAGAGAGATCCTTTAAAATATTTAAATTAACTTGTTTTGATTTCGGGCTTTTTTTTTTCTGTCTCTCTATCTGTGCGGGTGGATAGGTTGGTTGGTCGTTGCGTTGGTGATGTTTGATAGTCAGAATATCCTTTACAAGGAGCACAAAAAGACAGTGGAAGTGAGTGCAAATATTAATATTCATACAATTTTGCTGTTACTCCTTCGGTTTGGTTGGCTGTCACGCCGGGAGTGGATGGGACGTGAAAAAAAGAATAAAAAGGTTCCTCTGTGGTGAAAGGACTTGGGTAAAAAAATTTGTTTGACTGCATTTAAAAAAAAAAAAAAACATCCTCATTTTCTATACGTCTAATATTGGTATGTTAATTTACATGTCTGGTGAAATGTGCTCCTTTTTGAATGCCCCATCCACAAACACCACCCTGATTGAAATGGGATTCCGGGCCACACATAAAAAAAATATTCTAATTGGATGGTTGGAATTTCAAGGATAATGGACTCTGCTCGGTATTGGTTCTGTCGAGATAATAAAACACCGACGTTATTTTTGTAATAATATTTGCCGTCTGTAATATTCACCGCACAGGCATCCACCGGACTAATTAAGACCATCAACGAATTTTACAAAAATCCTTGGCGAAATTATTTATTATCTGGGTGTATTGTTCATGGTCGTGTCAGTGGAGCCAGTTGGGTCGTTTAACTTGAAAAAAATTTCAAGTTCCCTGGGAAATTGTTTTTGTTGGGTCGTTGTTTTGGCATTAACTGACTGGACATTGTATCTGCGATAGGACAACACACTTGGAAATTAGAATGTGCGACACATAAAATTATTTCAATGGGAAATTAAATAATAAAAAACAATCGACAGCAATCTGAGTGAATTTGTTAGAAAAGTTTCGAAAGTAGTTTTGAAGTGGATCAATGTGCTATGAGTTTGGAATGGTAAGTTAATGTAAACAGATAGTTTTTGTTTAGAAGAGTATTTGAGGTGATTTATGAGGTCAAATTAAAAAGTTGTTGTTATGGTTATTGGCTTATTGACAAGATATTTCATAAATGGCATTGACTTCTCTGGACTTTTCAAAGAGTCGTATTTTATTAAGTGTATAATGAAATGATAAGTAGGATATACCGAACAGATTTTAATGACACTTAGCTTAGTGATGAATGTGTCATCCGATGAACACTTTCTTCAAAATAAATTAATGGTAAGCCAAATTGTAAAAAAGTAACAAAAACAGTCATCACCCTATCGAAAGATGGTGTAATTTTTGCAGATGGCGGCAGAAGTCAATTCCACTTTGACAATTGTGAAGTAAACAAATACAAAATACACATCAACAAGATATCAATCGCGGAATAATTGCTTCGAATTACACAGCCAAATAACATCGGCTGATAACATGTGCGCCAGGTTGCATTATGGGGCCCATGCACCACATATACCTGCATGTAAAATGACAAATATTACAGTCACGCTTACTATAAATACCATCATTGCATATATACGATAGGAAGCATATATTTATCTCTTATCGTTGCTAGGTTTGGCTAGGTTTGGCTAGGTTTTATGGATTGTTGATGCTCGGGTTAGGTGTCGATCTCGCCCAGGTGGGTTCTTAGCGAAACCCGTTTCAGAAAAGAATTAAAAGGCGATGGAAGTGTATAATGATACTTAGGTATCGAGGTATCCATTCGGAAAAAAAATTTCTGAGATTTGTTCGAAATAGAAGAATTTTCTACCGAGGTATCCGTTTCGATTAGCATTTCGAAAAGATCGTCAGACGAAATGTAACGCACGTGATCGTGCGAAATGCGTTGAGCTAAGAATTTTTGACAGCTATGCGTTGAACATTTTCCGAAATTGTCCGACGAAAAATTGTTTGAACAATTGAGTTCCGATTGGAACTGGCTTTTGTTTCGAAAATCACTCCAAACGGATACATAGGTGTGATTGTGTGGTTCTCCGATAGTCTGAAGGAAATAATCACTGCAGCCCGATCCGATCCGAAGTTCTGAAAAATAGGAATTTCTGCCAGGTCCTGTAGGGGTTTGTAATAAATAGTTCAAAAAAAATTCTTCTTTGGAGGTTGTTTATCGCAAGGCAGTGACACAGCAAGTGATTGATATCGTCTTCGAAATTAGGTAAACCTTACATTGACCTAGACTTAGATTTATATAACAGATTGTGAGCTGTTATCACTCTTACTGCTATTGAAATTGATACCTTGTTTAGGGCCATATAAGCTTTGCCTTTCATTTTCGCCCAACAATCTTTTTGGTGTTTTAACTCCTACTAGCGATGAGCCATCTGGCCATTGCTGCTCTTGGTCGTTGTTAATAATGCAGAAATGGATTCACCGATCTGTGCAATTTCGCAGACATGTATATTCATACAGGCAAAAAGAAGAAAAAATTCAAACAATTTTTTAAATCACATACGACATGCACAATCAAATATTGAACTCTATATCTATAATATCTGATTGGATATACAATTAAAGGATATACCGCGCATGCAGGCATATGTGGTGTGTTGACCCTATTAGTGACTGATGAATGACTTTATGCATAATGACGATTTGGTGAAGCCATCTTTCGCCAAGTAGCAAAACTAAGATAGGTACCATGCGAAACGATGTCTTGAGATTGCTTGTCATCTACTCGGTTTTCTTGCATTAGGTATACACCAGCACCCAGAAAAACATGGTGAGGTTTAAACACAAGAAACACTGGTTTCCTTAGCTGGTCTTAATACATAACTTCGTATTAAAAAACAAAGTTTGGCTATTAATAGATGGAAAAAATGTTTATTTTAGGCAACGGATAACACTCTGTTTCAGCGGGTAAGTGTAAAAAGCAGACACAATCACAGTAAGTACCTTGTAGCAAAGATTTTAAAGCCATACAGATGACGCATTGAGAACGAAAAAAAAGGAAACTTTTGCTCACAAGCTTCATGGTCCGACGTGCGGTGTGCACGTGCACAATTGAGAAACGAGTTTCAAATATATGGCGGGCTGTGCTAGTACGACCCGCCATAGAACAGTTTTTTTTGTATGCAGTGCGTCATATGTATTGCTTTATAGTCTTTGCTTCTAGTAATACAATGTTACGATTACCTTGCTAAATTTGAATAGGATACGATTTTTGTATGGAGTTGTACTTTTCAGATATACAGAATCAGCTTACAATTGCAACGGTTGCAACTCCTGATGGCTGATGTTTGTACAATGCTGGCACATTGAAATAAAAGGCCGAATCATACATTCCAAGGTACATTAAGCTATTCTGAAACCAATTATTGATGGGTAAAAATGTCGTCAGAAGAATATGACATACAAAGTGGAGACCAACAAGGCTGGCTTCTGTCACCAATATTCTTTTTTGTGATAAGCTATGTTCTTTACGCGGATTTGTCGATTGGTAGTTTGTGAATAAGATCGAATTTTAGATCAAAGAGCAACAGGTGGTGGAAGAAAATCGATCGTTCCAAGAAATAATCAAGTTGACACTACTAAAAAATGAATGAACAATTTCAGGAATAAAAATTTATTAAAAAGTAAAGTACTAGTCAGGATTATACAAAATCACTATCATTCAATGCAGAACGTGACAGTGGGTTTCTCACTCGGAAATGTTGGAGTAGAAGAACCCGTCAATGTCGTTGCAGGAGATGAATGGCAAGATGGCACGATTCAAATTTCTCTTATAGTAACCAAAATAATATAACGTCGGTTTCTGTACTATGAAACAACGAATCAATAGTCTTCAAATGAATTGTTTTATTTGTTTGTACAAGGTGGCGCAAAAGTAATCCTCCTATCAGAAAATGCTATAAATTTTGCGACTGGCCCCTAATGTCAGTTCTGTTTTGACATTTGCGCTACACTGCTCCAAAACGCGGAATATTGGTGACTATTTATTTATTTGAGCAATAATCGGTCGGTGACTTTGGCACAACGTGAATTTCGTCGCAGATTTCCTAGCCGTCCAACGCCTACTGGTGAAACAAAGCGACGTTTAGCCGCTCGCCTCGAAAAGACTGGCACAACACGAGATGCTGCCAGGCGTGGCAGACCCCAGAGTAGCCGTCCTGCAGAGAATATTGCTGCTGTAGCCGAAGATGTCATGGAAGCGCCGTCGACATCGACCAGACGACGTGCCACGCAAATGGGTATCAGTCGACGGTCCTTACAGCGAATTTTGGTACAAGATTTGAAGATGTTTCCGTACAAAGTCCAGATGGTGCATCAGCTATTGGCTGCTACAGAGCAATGATCAACGAGTTCTTTTTGTCGCAACTTGATGAATTGGGATTGGAAAACATGTGGTTCCAACAGGACGGTGCAACGGCACACACTGCACGTGCCACAACCGATATGCTGAAGGGCGCCTAGTCTGCCGTTTTGGCGATTTGCACTGGCCAGCAAGATCGCCTGGTTTGACCGCTCCAGACTTCTTTTTGTGGGGCTCTTTGAAGTCGCGGGCTTGTGTCAACAAGCCTCAGACTCTTGCAGCTCTTAAAGACAATATCCGTCAAGAATGTGAGGACCTATCGCCGGAAGTTTTGGCCAAAGTGATGGAAAATGCCATAAAAAGGGCTCAAATGACAATCAACTGTGGCAGCCGCCATTTACATGACATCATATTCTCGACTTGATGTAAAAAAAATTAAAAGACCAAATAAAAATAATCCACAAGAAGAATCAAAGTTTTTCATTTTTTTTTTAAATTACAGCCAAAAAACATCGGAAGGTTATTTTTGCGCCACCTTGTATTTCAGTACAAACATTTTTTTTTTAAGTAAACTCCAATCTTGGCTTAAAAATTTAAAAACTAACGTGAATTGAAAGGTAGTAATATAAACTGGGTTACACAAAAATGAAAAGCAAAATTTTTGTTTGTAACTTAGTGTATATATTGTTGCCAAAAGATGGCGGTGTTTGATATCATGGACAACAACCCCTGCGGAAATGATTGTGGTTATACAGGTAGGTCGGTACCAGCCTGTTATTTAAAAGGTAATTAGACGAAACATTCATTTGCTATTGGATATTCTTATGAGTTTTGTAGATTCTGATTATCTATTGCATATTCCTTGTAGTAAAATTGAAAAAAAAAACATTGAGATAGCTACAACCCGCAGTGCTAATCGTTTACCCCCTTAAAATAAAAGTGGGCGTGGATAGAAACAAAATGACAATGTCATCAAATCGTCGAAATCTTTTATATTTTGATAAATCGACGTTCTTCTTTAGCATATGTTTTACAATTCGCAATTTTCTTAAAATTGTACCAAAAAAAAAAAAATTCTGTGGGTATTGGGAAAAACTTATTGATGAACTATAGATATTGAGAATGTCCTAATGTCTTACAAAGATTTTTTTTCAAAATTCTTTACGGTTTAACCAAAAGTAATGCTTTCCGCAGGTGGCCACGGCTCAGAGGAATTCGTAATTGACTGCTAAGCCAAACGCTGCGGGTTCAAGCCCCAGCTTCGGCAGCATTTGTTTTCTACGAAAATTGCCAGCTTATCTGAGGCCACCTATCTGTCTCTCTCTGTTGTATTAATGTCTGTTGTATTAATGTCCCAGCCGATGGCCTCAGTCGCCAGTGCTGTTGTGTGTCTGGAGTTCGTTGCATTCATGTGCGAAGTACTGTGATGTCAATTTCAATGCCGGTTTGGGCATATGCAAGGAGAACCAAACTAAAAAATTGCTTTTCGGGAAACAATTTTTTTTGCATGTTATGTATGAATTAGGGACCTTGGTCTGTTGGAAGTATCAGTCTTTGCATCCTTCAAAATTTGGCATTTTCGTAACTGTCAACGACAAGCGTAATATATGATCACCAACGTTTGGGCTAAAATAGATGATATGGTTTCAAGCTAGATGATATGGTTTCGGTACATGTTTTCATATTGGCTGGATACCTTTGGGGATACCTAAAATTGCAGGCCTATACGAATGAATCACAAACAAATGGTGGCTCGAAAGTCATAGTAACCCTATCCTGCTAAAGACTGAGTCATTCAAATTAAAGCTTAGTTGGAGCCAAAAATTTATCTAAAAGGATCTATGAAAAGGATTTCGCTTTGTAGAAACAGGAAGAACAGATAAATCTATACCTTTTCTGTACTTGTCCGGCCCTTCCAAAATATCTACGACATTGTTAACGCAGAATTAAAAAGCCTCCTACGTTTTATTTGTAGAAGTTTTAAACAGTTGGTGGCTCGAAAGACAACAGTAGTAACCCTATTCCGCTAAAAACTGAGTCATTCAAATTAAAGCTTTAGCTGGCTACACACACGCAATTTTAACTTTCCGGTTTGCCAGTTCAGGCTGCCTGTTTAGTTTTACAGGACCGCCATAGCGCATTCACACGCTCCGGTAAATATGTGAGGCCAATCAGTTTGTGTATTTTTGTCGTTCTGTTCTGCTTTGTCAAGCAGAGGGTCCATTTACCAAATTTCATAGTTCTATCTCAAAATTTAAGATGTCAGGATTGAACATATGAAAGGGGTTAGGCATTTCCTGTCGATTTGGCCGATCAGTAAAAATGTCCATCGCGGATTAGATTTGGGCCTACATCCGTATTGTGTTGACCCAAGAATTTAACTCGGACGGCCATAGACAATCGTCAATTTGGCCCTGGAAATGATGATTAGGTCCCGGGTTTTGGCTAATGACCTTCCCCGACAAAGCACATTTAAGAGACTTTCTATGGTCAGAGCTTGACAGTACCAGTAAATCTGAGCTGTGGTTCCAATAAGACACCGCTATATGAACAATGCAATGCTCGAAGTTGCGAAAGAAAAATTCGGTGACTGGGTCATCTCACCGCGATCATGTGGTTCACCAGTCCTCAGTCTAGGCTAATAAGCAAAGGAATTGAGAAGACTAAGAGGCTAACTTTCGAGAAGCGATGGTCGCACTGCCAGCAAAGCCAAGGCCGGCTATTTGTATGATCTAGACACAGAATGGCATGAATGTAGCTTCAGAATAAAGCCATAGAATCGATTTAATATCTCACCCTGTTAGAGTTTTATTTAAAATGGTTTCCTATTGTTCATATCTTGTAACACTTTACCTAAATTAACATAAATAAACCTAACGGTTTCCTTTCCCCATTCTTCTATAAGCATTAGTTGGTTCAGGTGAGATGAAGGCCTCAAGATGAGAAAAAGTCTGATGTGCATTGTATTTGTAATTAACACAAATTGAAATCCGAATGATTGGACATATCCTAAGCGGAGCAATGGAGTTGGATAAACGGAACTGACTACAGTCTAACTAACGGAACTGACTACAGCATAACTGACGGAACTGACTAGAGTCAGAACCCATAATGCGAGCTATCCAGATGAAGTCTAATATTGTGGGTGGCCGCGGTGTAGTGGTAATGTGTTCGCCTGTTGAGTGGAAGGTTGCGCGTTCAATCCCAGCCAAAATTCATTTTATTCAAAAAAAGAAATAAAAAAGGTCGGTTGTCATACCTAAAAGTATGCACCATCTTGAATTTCTTCAAATGTAACGAACACAAGAAAAAGTGACTCCCCGGAGTTAGTTCGGACACCACCCATGGAGTAAGTCCAATTGACGAAACATTTATATATTTTACCACTGATTTTGCATCGAATGTTTTTTTTTTCAAATTTCCTTAAAATGTTATCGGTACGCCCATAAGAAACGCCCACTTCTTATGGGCGTTCCGGTGAAAAACATTTTATAGACGATACATAGAAATTGGGATGATCTATAGGTATATGTACATTTTCCGAAAAAGTGGGCATGGTAGTGGGGGATTTTAAAAAATTGTACCTTGTTCTGTACTCTCGGATAAGGATGATACATACCAAATTTCATTATCCTAGCTCAAAATGTTGGGCTTGAAAATTGATGACATTCAGACAGACGGACAGACAGACAGACGTACAGACAGACGGACAGAAAGACAGACATGGCTCAATCGACTGAGCTAGTGATTCTGAGTCGATCTATATACTTTGAGGTACATCTACCCAAATTATTTCTCTACATTACAAATTATGTATCAAAACTAATATACCACTATGGGATAGCGTATAAAAATTATCTTCCCGCGGTTGCGCAAGAAGTACACAAGTACACATAAAAGGTTGAGACAAAATGCTAGGCCATGGGTACTGACAATCATGTTTGACCGGTGGTTTGTGGCTGCAGATTCTTCAGTCTACCTAAGCTGCATTATAAATCTCTTAGCGACTTGCATGGCGTTTTCACGTTGTGGCGCCTTGATCTACTCCTTTCGTCACTTATTTTTGATTCTGGCAATCACCATCTTCGATTTCCAGCCAGACGTCAAATCCAGTAAGCAAAGACCCCGCCATAAGTGACGTGCACAAGTATAAACTGACCAAGCAGTTTGAAGTGGGCAACTGGTGGTAGTTAGCTAGGGATCGAGGTGATTGAAGAGGCAAGTTCGTTGATGCCAAGTCCGTGCATTCGGGACAGTAGCGTCACTTAAATAAGCAAGTACTCTTCGATTTACCGAAACTGGAAAGCATGTGTTTTCTTCTTTCCATATGAAAAACTTCCATTTAATCCATTTTTTTCATTTCTGTCTCAAAATTCTCCTAGTAACTACCATGGCGGTTACACGTTTTGGCGCTTTGATATTCTCCTTTTGTCACTTATTTTCTATTCTATCAATAACCATACTATCACTGAAAAATTCATAGAGACTGCTGGGAGCTTAGGGTGGACAAGGTTATCACTTTCATGGAGTTGCACTTCTGTTTTTAAAAGGTGTGACTAAAGGCAAACGAGAATGAACTTCGAAAATTTATTTCGGTGATGCAAAATGTAAAACTAAACAATGCTAACTGTATTTTCTATGAGTCATCTAAAAACCTGTCAAGATAATAAAACCTTTAAAAAATTATCGCTCTTCAAAATCGCTTTAGTGTGTCACTTTTCTTGAAATATATTTCCCGTGAAGCTGAGAATCGATTTAAAAGTGCTTATGTCACCTTCTCTAAGCCCGCCACTTGAAAATGTCCATAAAATAAATAAAATTAAATGCCAACAAGCTCTTAATCTTGAAACATTGACTCTATCTGTATCCGGTTGCAGAGAATTCATCAAAACTATGATACGTGCTTACTAATTTTGATAAATCGATGCTCATGCAAATAAAGCGACCACCCACCAGAGCTCCGCTAAACCAAAACCTTAATTTCCTTACAATTAAATTTGATTTATAGCATTAGCCTAAAATATACAAGCTCCCCTACATAGCCCCCTGCCCCTATATAGTTCTGATCCAACGATTCATAAATATCTAAGCGAAACAAACATTTCTTTGAGATTTGCAAACAATTAGTTTGGACATGAATCAATTTACCAGCATAGATACACAGATTGGTAGTTGACCTACTACACCTCGCCTTACCAAAAGCAAGCGGCTGGCATGCCGTGTAGGCGTTGATTAGAGGGGCCATGTTCGAAGCTCGCGCCTATACAATTAATATTGACACACACAAAAAAATTATAGCCAAACACAATTTCGGCCGAGATAATAACATGGGTCTAGTGAGTTAGCCGGTAGCCAGTAGCCAATAGCTGTCAAGCCCTACAAATACGATGGAGAGCAATAAATCAAAACAGAGTCGAAGAAAAAATGCTGAAATCAATTAATTACAAGGCATGTAGATACACGTATAGATACATTAGTCACACATGATCTTGATTACTTTACGACATGTGGCCGCGAGAGTATCTGTGCTGGAGTAGTCTGGCTGAGCTCATTTTGTGGTTGGGGCACCTATTTTTTTTTTTTTTTTTTTTGAAAATATTATTCAAGTCCAAATGAAATTGCTTAATTGGGAGTCACTTTCGCAATTTCATCAGCGGGCATGCCTTTCTTTTCACCTTTCTCCACATTCCCACTGGCGCAATGGCGGCGCGCGGTTTAGTTTTGTTCTGTTTTGGCTTGAGGTTATGGAGGAAATTATCAAATTAGATTATTATTTTAATTATGTGAACCGAATGAAAACATACCATTGCACTCTGTTGACCAAGCGCTGGCCTTAAGCCGACGAGATATGCGTGCGTCATTGCCTTAGCTGCACGAGGTTTTAATAGTTAAATTACCGTGGCGCTATTTTATACGCATGGGAACTTAATGGCCAGCAAACAGGTTGTGGATGGCTGTGCCATTAATCTTTGAAATTGCCCTGTAGTTTTATGAAGTCGTATTTTTTTTTTCATCAAAATTAAATTATTTGTTTACTTTTGAGTGGCTTAATAAATTATTTAAAAATTATGTATCAGGAATTTTGTATGCATGTGCTAGATAGGAGGGCTTTGATTGTAATGCTGTTTAAAGGTTATTTAACAGACGGAAACATTTGGGAGAAGGGCTGGAGTTTTTTTTTTTGCGTATTGAAACACGGGGTATTTCATTGTTGGCTTAAAGTTGGACTAAGCACATACAATGGGATTAAGGTAAGCAGGTGGCAAGGTTACTTCTATGGGTTTACATTGGGTCTTGTTGTAGGGAATGCGATTATATGAAAAAAAAAACGTTTAATGAAACTCTCTGAAGCCTATCCACTACTAATGGCAGCTTCTCCGTGACGACCTTCCCTGGGTGCCGAATACCCTGACCGTAGATATGGTGTTAACCATGGTACAACATAACAGATATTGTCTTAGCGATTCTATTTTCGTGGACGCTTATTTTACCACTAAATAGACGTCGTTTAACGTATCCTACGTCATCTACGTATCCTACGTCATCTACGTATCCTACGTCATCTACGTATCCTACGTCATCTACGTATCCTACGTCATCGACACTCAAAATGCGCAAAACCATAGTTGAAGTTGTTTGATCAGGGGTCAAAATCCACCGTCTACAGTCAAGTCTTGTCGACAGTATAGATAAGAGCGGGGGTAGACATGTTTGAACATTAAGGCACATCTTCGTTCTTCAACATCAAGATGAGAGCGGAAGAATACCCAATATGGAATCAACATTGGCGTCTACAGTCCCAATTGTGACTGACAAAGTGAACCAATTATGTCAGCTAACGAGTTTTTTTGTAGAGGATTAGAACTTTAAGTTGGCAGAAATATTTTAACTGGCGGCCCTTTTATCAGCTGTCAAGTGTATTATTTTTTAGTTTATTTTGGCATAATGTGACATTCTTTTCACCAACCGTCAAATACACACTCCACAGCATAACTTAACTGTCGTAAGCTTTAAGACGGGCTCAGTGGCGCGATGGTTGGTGCGATGACTGCCGCGCAGGAGGTCTGGGTTCGATACCCAGCCTAAATGTTTTTTACTGGCCCTCCTCTCGTGATGATCTGACAAATAATCCGAGTAGTATCAATAGTCAAGAAGAGCTTATCTCAATTTTTTTTGTAAACTTTAAGTCTGGAAAAAGGTGAAAAGATCGGGAACCTTGCGGAGAATGAGTCAGTACGATTCAAGTACTTAGTTGGACTTACTGGTGTTTCATGTTCCAGAGTTACATTATTTTCCAATGCGGTGGAAAACGTCGGTGGTTCATCCTCTCCCGAAAAAGGGAAAGGACAGCTCCAATCCGGCTAAAATCTGAAAAAAATCTCAATCGAGCTCTGTTTGTGGGCTGAGCACAATATCATTATACCAGAGTACCAGTTTGGTCCAAGGCGGGACATGACTGCATTCATGCCGTCTCCAAACACGTTTCTCATATACAATGAAGCAACAGAGCCAAAAATTCATGCACGAGTGCATATCTGGTTGAATCGGAAAAAGATTTTCGACACCCTATGGCTAGATTACCTCTATCTAAAGCTGACCAAATTAAGAATACCAGTTCCTATATTTGCTTCATGACATGTTGACTGGTTGCCGTTTGTTGTTAAAGTGGCAATGTAACTTTTTCTACCAATTTTTCCATTAAAAATGGTCTGCAACAGGGAGCGGTAAGCTCGTCGATACTCTTCAGCATTTACACCCGTGATATGATAGGTAGTCTCACTCAGGCAATTGCTTATGCGTACGATCTTATCCCGTACAGAACAGCCCCTACTGCCGAAGTTATTCGAACTCTTTTGCAGCGGGACTTCGACAAGATCCAGAGATATTGTGATGACTGGAAGTTAAAATCGAAAAAGGATTCAGAAATTCCTTTTTAGGACCCTGTTGCCTAGGGCCTCTAGGGATACCAGAAACTGGTGCAAACTGGTGATCGTTGGACCGAACGGACAGCCACTGGTGAGTAAAAGTGAAGCAAAATACCTTGGAATATGGCTGGATACGTCGGAAGACGTATAGATGCTGTTGTCTAGGGCCTCTAGGGATACGAGAAAGAACTGGCACAACCTTGTGATCCCTGGACCAAACGGACAGCCACCTGCGATTAATGTGAAATAGTGAAGTAAAGTACCTTGGCATGTGGCTGGATACGTATCTCTATTTCGGAAGACATGTAGATGCTGCTCTGGCGAGAACTAGACGAGCGTTTGCCTGACAAGACGGCTTTTTTATAGCAATTGTCTTGACAGCAGGGCTAGGATGATTTGTTACATGTCCCTTATCAGGCTGATAATTGGGTGCCAGGTGTGGTTCAACTATATTGCCAAACATATTTAGAGTGGTAGGACAAGAAACACACCCATCTCCAGCCAACGAAGAGGTATTGGTAAATCTCAATAGAAATATTTTGGCGTAACCATCCAAAAGCTGAAGTTAACCGTTTCTGAAAAAAAAAAAACAGCAGAAGAAATTGTGCATACAATTCACTAACCAAGTCTGGATGGATGAAAGGATGCCTGACAACTGGAATATCAGCACCACATACATGTATGAAACGTAATCCAATATGTTAAACAAACTGCATATCCCTGCTAAATGTCGCATATAGTTTAGAAAAATGTAGAAAAACATGTTAACGCACGAACCTAACCTAAGATCCTCTCCAACTTACTGTGCGAACAGCTGAAGCCTTCCAGCAACACCAATTTCTGCAGGTGGCTCCGATCCGGGAACTCGAAATATGCTTTACATAGATTTTGAACCCACGCCACTGGTAAGATATCCTGTAAGGTGTTCGTATCCATTAACATACAACAATCCAACTCACTTCCGGACAAAAAAGCAAATGCATCCCTATCGAGGTATCCGTTCTTACGTTGGCAATCGGCAGCTAACTAAATGCAGCTTAATCCATACAACAGAGTTTCATTATTCAAAATACATTTGAAACGGATGCTCTGTAATCGAATCCCAGCACACGTTTCGAAATAGCAAAAGCTGAAGAACGGGGTGTACATTCGGACTACCAGTCTGGAAAAGCTTGCTCCACAGTAGACGCACTCAACTTATTAAGACATTTCCAGCACACGAAACGCAATGGTGTTTCGGAACGAAGGAGTACTGCTCCGTTGTCAACATTGACATCCAAAATGCTTTTAATTCCTCAAGCTGGTCTCGCATGCATGAGATATTATTCGGGTAATCTCCAGCTACTTTAAGAGCGGAAGGCTAAGCTACCGCAGCGGCTAAGGTACAGATTACTAAAACGTATCAACAGTCGTTCCTCACGGATCTTTTGCACTTTTTTTTTGTAGAATAATATCGTTGTCCCCAAAGGGTGATCAACAACTTCAAGGGGCACCTAAACTTCTTTGGAAAGAAAGCGATCCATCGATTACCGCTGGCGAGAATTCTTCCAGTTATCGGTGGAAGCAAAAGGCAGTCGCTGATTACGTTTGTCTAGCGTTTAATAAGTCCATCCTTATTGTAAGTTATGCCCAGGACTGAGTTGGGTAATGATGTGGTATTTGTGTGTTCACCTAAAGAGGGTGACCATTATAACGAGGCTTCCACTATCACAGCTGCACAAGCTGGGGCATGCTTGCTAAGAATTTTCAGAGCCACTAGATGTGGGATAGCATTTACGGCTCGAATGGTTAGTAATACCTACTGCTATAACCTGGTTGATCCTTGGATAACAATGCTATTTTGGTTTAGCAAAACATATGGGACCTATTCGCCAAACTTGCAATTTCCACCCCTCTTTCTACCATCCCTAATCGGGGATCATTAAATTCTGGACAATCTACGAGAAACAGATAACCTTCCCCTTAGATTTGGTAACAGTTTGTGTAAAATCCATAGATACTCTTAAAATCCCCAATGTCCCCACATAATGATGAATTCTGCGACAAGATCTATATACCAGCCCTTGAAAATGGACCATTCCACCAACAACAATGCATTGCAATCCCATATATCACATATGCTTTATAGATACTCCTCAAATGCACGTGGATGCGTTATGGCTCAACTATCCTCGCGAGGACACTCTACCTTTGCCGTTGCTTAGATAAATACTTTTCCATTTGCGTGATGCATAGACAAATATTTTGACGCTACACCACCCCATCATACGTACATACACGCACACAATGCTTATAATCCTGTGGTACAATCCTTCCTCACACATATGAACGACTTCAAATTGCATCATTTCGTTATCATCTTTGGCTGTTGTTGGATTCGCATTCCAAGGGACATTCCCCATCATCATAAGCAATTCCAGGACACAACATGTACCCGCCGTACCTCAATGTAATTTCACAGTTCCTTACTGCCACTCTCGAGGCGAATGTGAATCGCAGATAAAAACATCAGCGATGAATGCGGATGCATTTGCAATTTCTCGTCGTCCTTTTCATTCCATAGTATATACGGATCTCATACCATTCCCATTATATGCACCTAAGGAAGCATAACGGTGTTTTTGCCGCTCTCACCCGCTTAAGTATACATTAAGCTCAAGTTCGTCAGTACACATGGGTAGGTAAGTATCTATGTGTGTGTTCCAAAGCACTTAGTGCTGCGCCCAGGAGCGCATTGAACTTGTGTACATGGTACTATGCCGCTATTATCCATTTTTGTGTTCACGCGCGCTTACAAATGGGGATCATGGTAGAATGGGATCGGGCCACAACCAATATGCCAAGCCTAAAACGGGCTCCCAAGAAAGGATTCACTCAGGCAGAGTGTTTAAATTCACTTCTTATAAATAATTGAAAACTATGATTTTATTCAATTCGACAAAAGGATGAGCGTAGCGGAGCAGGACTTTACGTATATACGACCAAGACTAGGGAAATGACAAGGCCAACGTCGAGTGCAAGGAGTTTCGTCCGTCTTTTGTGTTGGCGGTGGTGCATTATCCTTGCAATACCGCGAGACAACTCAATAGAATTTCGCTTTTGATTGCATAAATGGAAAAGAGTGTAGAGTGCTGTCGCGGAGCAGGATAATGGCAGAGGCGAATCAATAGAATGATGATGATGATGAGAATAATAATAACGGGCATCCAACTGTGCTATAGTTTGGTTGAATTAAGCGCCACCAAAGAGAAGCAAATACACGAAAAAAAAAAAAAACAAATGAAAATCCCTGCACATTGTCTGCTTGCATTACATCTGAGAGGGACTTGGTGTCCTTACAGAACAGTGAGCTAACGAAAACCAAAATCAATACACATTTAGCTGTATATATGTAGACGGAGAGAGTCAGTAAATGTATTGACAGATTTACGAGTAGGTTGGCTGCTGCTGGTGCAGTTCTCTACTTAAGGATAATTTATTATCCTTGAAATTAAAATCGACGGACGTCGAGAGGCGGAAGACATTTCTGTACCAACCTTCGTGTATAAAATGACGTCATGTTTGGAATTGTTTTAGTGTACGGATATGCAATTCTATTACACTGGCGTGTGTGAGTGTGTCTAGCATTGATAGGGTGGTATGTGTGCTGATGCACTCAATGAAAGGCGACGACGCCATAAACAATTCACTACGACTTTTGATGAAAATGAGATTTTTCGCACATAATTTTTATTGAATGGGAAACATAAATCCACCCGCACATAGAGAAAGGAGAATAACAAAGGGAAGGATAACTATAGTGAACAATAGAATTTCATTTCCTGTTTCGCTGAGTACTGAGTGAAATGTCGAACATTTGGAGGAGTAAACAGTATGGCCGACAGGCACACAAATGGTGTCAAGGATAGTTTTAACGTTTTTTTTTTCTGGCAGAAAGGAACAATAGGGTTTGTGTTTAATGGTGCAGAAGGTGGTTCTAAATGTTGCCTTTTGTGTTCCAATTTTAGGTCGAGGCCGGGATTTAACATATTTGAAAAGGTGGCTTTAAAATGATTTGTTTTTGTGGTTATCTACATTTAATGTAAGTTGGCTGAAAAGTGGTCCCAAAATGAATGATTTTCCAACTTTGAGTCGAGTTAAGTGGTTGGGTATTGGAAGCCGCGGGTAAGTACTGAAACTTTACATTGGTTGGTGCATCATAAGGACTTTTATTGGATCAGCAAATAGTATACATTTTCATAACATTACATGTTTTCTATTTCAAAACAGAATTAGTATTAAAAATTTTTAGGTATCTACTTATAATAGCAAGATTCAGCAAAGATCATGACAGTCCTGACTGTCAAAGATTTTTAGGATTCCCTAATTCGAGTTTGCTACGCTCTATAATTTTGCGATGTAGGGACCGTATCAACAGCAAATATAGGAATGCTAACAAAATCTTAGGTACATGTTTGATGGGGCTTGCATCAAAGGGCCATTGGAATGAAATATTGCAAACCTCACAAGCTACACAGCCAGCAATGGAAACTGAAGCACTTTTTCGTATTACCAATAGATTACAAGGCTCATGGAGAAGGAGATTGAGTTAAGTACAAATTATTGGAGCAACAGTTTCATTAGTACCCAGGGTGTAGATTACACGCGTGTGTTTTTTCTTTTTTGTATTTTTTTCACTATTGCTGAACTCCAAGTTTTACGAGCAATCCGTAGGACCGAGTAGAGACAAGATTACTCTTGACAACTGCTACTACTCGAATGATTTGTCTGACCATTGCGAGAGGAGGACCAGTGCAGATTATTTGGAAATCGAATCCAGACCTTCGGAGCAGCGGTTCATCGCAATAACTACGTATTCCTGAGACATCTCTTCATCTTTAAGACACGATGGGAATACGAACAGTATAGATTGAGAAAAGGTAGCTCAACAGTTGACGACATAATCGCGGTTCCGTGCGGAAAAAGTTCGGGCCTCAACAAACATGTATTTCTAATCAGACCAGTCCATAGCTAACTGCCTCCAGAGGATGAAGTTGTGATTCCAATGGGGATATTTAAATGACAAAGAATGAGATAGCTTACACAGAATATTCAAGGCAAAATAAAGAGTCATTACGTGGGGTAAAATGATTCAACGCAACGTCTCTAACGAGTTAAATGGCGGACATTTGCCTGATGAAAAATTTCATACTAAATTTTCAAAGCAATGTGACCCTAGTGTCAAGAGAACTTCAGGCATATCAGGTATCCGTTCAAAATACAAATACATTTTTTTGCCGCAACAGGCTCGATAATACGTAGGGCTTAGCTTTCTCACAACCATTCATGTGTTGAAGTTGAGACAAGCTATTCTTGACAGGTGATACTACTCGGATGATTTGTCAGATCATCACAAGAGGAGGGGAAGTAAAAAATCATTTTAAGTGTTGCTACGCCCGGGAATCGAACCAAGCCTTCTGCGCGGCAGTTCATCGCACTAACCATTGCGCTACTGAGCCCGGTATAGGTTCCGAAGAACATTTTTCACAATTTGTTAGAAATCGGTGTAATCTCCACCGAGGTTTCCGTTGCGATTAGTACTACAAACAGATGTTCCGAAGAAATTTATCTCACATGATAAGTAAACTATTTTTGATAGCTACGCGTTGGATTTCTTCCGAGGGTGTCCGACGAATTGTTGCGGAATCCATCGAACAAAGCTTCTTTTTTTTTTGTTCCACAACAGATACCTCGAAAGCAAACTGACTTCCGATATGAACCGATTTTCGTGTCGGAAATTCTTCGAACTTCTTCGAATAACTCGATACCACACTATGACCGAATCCCACTGAGTTTGAAATATTTAGGAACTATTCCAGGTGTAAACTTTAATGACAAATGAATCTAAATGAATAGGAGAAGGGCAACAATGTAACCAAATATTAGTCGTCAAGCTCAAGGCCTAACCAAGTTTGGTTTCTGTATACACCAATCGGGTGTACAATGCTAATAAATGAGAGCATAGTAGGCTGTCAAGGTACAGACAACTCCAGTAACTACAGAAAATATGCTTATATTGGGTTTTCTATCGGGTTTTCAACAGGGACGCTACAAAAGTTGAACGACAGGGACAGCAAACGACGCCATATTTCTTGCCACTCTTTTGACATTTCTCTTCAGTTAGGTTTGCCATTTCATAATGGAAAGATATACGATCCAACAACGAGTCGAAATTATTAAAATTTACAACCAAAATTCGGAGTCAGTGGCCTCAACGGTAAGAACACTACGTCCAATTTATGGTCGTCATAATCGTCCTAGCAGATCAACAATTGAGCGTTTAGTGGAAAAATTTGAATCCACAGGCAAAGTACAAAATGTTCCCGTGCCAGTGAGATAAAGAAGTGCCCGTAGTGTCGAGAACATTGCTGCCGAAGAAAGCCCAAATGTGTCTCTCACACGTCGTTCTCAAGCGTTGGGCATATCTGTGACGTCGTTGTGGCGAATTTGGTCTTGGCCTACATCCTTGCAAGATTAAATTGACGCAAGAACTGAAGCCGCTTGACCACCAGAATCGTCGTATGTTCGTGAATTCTGCTGAGCAACAACTTGAAAATGATTCGGATTTTCATCGAAAAATCATCTTCAGCGATTAGGCTCATTTCTGGCTGAATGCCTTCGTCAATAAGCTAAATATGCGGTATTAGTCAGGCAGCAATCCGTCATCATTGCATCCCGAAAAAATTACGGTTTGGTATGGTTTAAGGGCCGGCGGCGTCATTGGGCAGTACTTCTTCCGTGATGATCAAGACCGGCACGTTACTGTGAATGGGAATCGCTACCGTTCAATGATAACCGAATGTTTTTGGCCCCAATTGGATGATATGGACTTGAAGGACATGTGGTTCCAACAGGACGGCGCCACAAACCATACAGCGAATGCCACAATCAATTTATTGGAAACCAAGTTTGGAGAACGTGTTATCTCACGAAATGGTCCAGTCGCTTGGCCGCCTCGGTCGTGCGATTTGGCGGCGTTAGACTATTTCCTGTGGGGCTCTATGGTCTATGCCAACAAGCCAGCGACGATTGATGCACTTCGTACGAATATCGAACGTGAAATTGCAGCAGTATCGGCCGATTTATGCTCGAAAATTGGGTTCAGCTTCTGGACTTCTGCAAGCGTGCCCGTGGTGACCATACAAAAGAAATCGAGTTCCATACATAATGGCATCGAACGTACTTCCACAGGAATAAAGAATTTCATTGATATCCAAAACCGTTTTTGTTTCATTTAAAAAAAACTTTTGTAGCGCTCTTATTGAAAAACCCTTAACATGAAAAGTAGCGCCTCTGAGTAGAAGAAGATATCAAACATCTGCAGTATTTTATCTTCTCTGCCCTGCGAAATGCAACAGAAAAAGATTTCTTGGCAGCCTTTAACTTCCAGATCATCCGTTCCTGCAAAGTACAGTGAATGTCTCTTTCGGAAAAATCATGCACCTCACCATAAGCCCGCTTAAGTATCATTTTACCCCTTCATCAGCATTTATTATTATCAGGAACGGGTGTTGCCTGAGGCTAACGCAGGTCTTAGCGAGTTTAATGACTCACTAAAACTCGAAAAACCCATAAAACCTAATTCAACCCAAGATGTACAGTGTGTCCGCCGGGAAGGTATACTACTCTGTTTTGCCGCCATTTTGGTAAACATTAGTCTTGACAGTTAATGTTTGGCAGTCGTTAAGTACACACATGGCAAATTTATCATGGAAATTTTTTTTCGATAAACCAACGTGTTTAAGTCATTAAAAAATTTCATCAAAATCAATCATCGATTACTGTGACGATGAGAAAGTTACGTGAAATTTTTGGGAGAAACAACGTGCCAACAAAACGCACTATTTATCGTGTAGTGAATAATTTCGAAGAAAGAGGGTCTGTAGGTGATAGGCCCAAGCATGGACCACAACGTACTGCAAGATCGGCTGAAAACATTACTGCTGCTCAAGGAAGTGTTCAAAACAATCTATCGACCTCAATTCGACAGCGTGCTCAGGAGCTTGGTCTTCAAAGAACAAAATTGGCCACAATTTTGCACAAGGATTTGCATTTGTTTCCATTTATGATTCAGTTGACACAAGAGCTTCTTCCACAATACCATTACGCACGGTACATATGCCAGTAGGATGTTACAACTAGCCCATGTCAACCCCGATTTTCATGTAAAAATCATAATGAGTGACGAGTCACATTTTCATTTGAATGGATATGTGAATAAACAGAATAGTCGGTTTTGGGCAATGGAAAACCCTCAAATTTTACAACAGTTACCTTTGCATCCATTAAAAGTTACAGTCTGGTTTGCAATTTGGTCAGGAGGAATCATTGGACCTTACTTCTAAGAAAATGAAAACGGCGTAACGCAACTGTGAATGGGGAGTGATTTCGTGATATGATTGAAAACTTTTTAACGCATTTTTTGGGCTTGATTAATATGTGGTATCAACAAGATGATCGCATACAGCCTGGATTACAATGGAATTAGTGCGAGACCTCATTCCACAACGAGTTATTTGAAGAAATGGTGATGTTGATTGGCCTCCACGGTGGGGATATATCAAAAGCAAGGTTTATGCAAACAAACCAGAAACGCATGAGAACCTCAAACAAAATATTCGTCATGAAATTCATGAAATATCGCGTGAAATGTGTGAGAATGTAATGAAAAATGTGCTCAAAAGGGCTCGCATTTGTGAGACTAACAGAGGCGAACATTTACCTGATTAGTATTCCATACGTAATTGCCGACATTTAATAAAACATTTATCAATATAAGATCCATTCTCTTTCATTTAATCAAAAATTATAAACAAAATAGTATACCTTCCCGGCGGACACCCTGTAGATATAACTATTGTCTTGTTTTACTTTCTGTATACTAGCTGCTAGTAATGGAAATCGGTAAAATCGCCAAGGATAATGCCCCGGTAATCAGGATAAGCGACATTTTGCAGTCAACTTTTCACCTGTTGCTATAGATTATGCGGATGATCCTCATTTAGAGAAGGGTTAATACAGATTATGAATCAAAAAACATATGAGAAGGCTACAATACGTTGTGCCAATCGTTGAATACCCTATCCCAATCCACTCTTAAATGCCTTGGGGTAGGCTAAAAAAATGTTTTTTTTTATGTAGAGAAAAATGCCCAAGCAAAAAACGCCGTAGCAAAAAGTGGGCGTGGAAAAACCTTATTTAAATGAAATATAAACGGTGATTTCTTAGAGGTATTGAACTTTGAAATTTTTTTTTAATTGACATAAATTTACTTTATTCGAAAGATAATCATCTGGCCTTACAATTGAAATAATTAATAAACGTGGTGCGAAAACGTTCCATACTGAATCGAATTAATTGATCTGATGGACGATTATGTTGACCGTAAAATGGACGAAGAGCGCGATACGTATTTGGAACAGAACCATGATTTTCAAAATAAATTTGCAGAACTTGGAAGCATTATTCAGACGCAAGTCTATTCCATGATGAAATGCCAATCAAAACTAAAAATAATCACTTGACAGCTGACAAGATGGCCATCAGTTGAAATAGTGTTGCCATCTCAAAGTTCTTTACCTCTAAAAAAAACTCTCTCTGTCAAAATATGTTGTTCAGAAACTTTTTCAAAATTCCCTATCGTTTGGCCAAAAACAATGTTTTTCGAAAAAGTTGGCATGGCTGTGGGTGGATTTCAAAAAATTTACAGTTATTCTGTTTTGTTGGACAGAGAGTCTATATATCAAAACACTCTAGCTCAAAATTGAGGCCCAAAAATCGATGACATCCACATGGATGAACGAATGGACAGACAGACAGACATAGCTAGATCGGCTGAGCTGAGGATTCTGAGTCGATAAATATACTTTGAGGTAAGTATGTCTTTCGAATGTATTTCTCAATGTTACAAACTCAATATCAAATCTTATATACGGGAGGGTATAAGAAAAACTAAAAAGCAAAGCAATTTTAAGCCATATTTCTTCGAGGTTACCAATTTCCGGCAACTGCAATCCTTCTAAACTGGCAAATAATGGCAAAGTTTACCCTTTAAACAAAAACTTACAAGGAGTACTAGTTGAGTAGTCTCATCTACCATTAAGCCTATTTGTGTATGAGGACGACCTGATTTTGTGATCTTTATCTTGTGTGTAGCATTTGACGTTGAACCTGTTGTATAGTAGAGCTCATGTGCTGCTCAATCGGGTCAAATATAGGTCTTCGTTGTTGCCAACAATTGCGTTTATTCGCAACCATAAAACCAAATTTCGAGAGAGTCTTACAAAGATACGAATTTTGCTTCCGGAATTCTTTATCCCAAATAGTAGCATCATTTCTTTTGTTTAGACCGACCTATTTGAGACACTTAGAAACGCATGAAAAACTGTTTCAAGTAGCTTATAAGCTCGACGTAATAGTATTACACAGAATGACAAGTCGGTAAACCTTGTCTACCGCAGTGTATTGTCCTGTCTACCACCTTAGAATGCCTTTCATATACCGGATAAAGTCCTTTTTATTTAAATTATTAAAAAAAAACAAAAACAAGTAAAGTCCTTTTAAGATTGATTACACATCTAAACCACCATAAGCTCCCATCCCATTTGCACAGGAAAACACCCCATACCACGTTCGTCATTCTAATCACAGCTTATGCCCGGTAGGGAACTTATCCAATCAAAGCCTTGATTACTAAAAGCCATGCGAAATTTACATATTGATCCACCCCTCAGTGGGAGCTCCACTCTACTGTACTTCCGTTCACTTCATTAGACTAGTTACGATATACTCGCATGCACCATATCATACCCACCACCCCCATACACATCCTACGTGCAATGAATTGAAAATAAAACACAGCAAGACTAGTCTCAAGTAACAGCTGGAAAAAAAATGTAATTTCCTTACAACTGAACCCCGACTTCTTTATGCAAGCGAGTAAAAACGGAACTTCCTCTTCGAAGTGTGTTGCTTCCCATTTGTAATTATTTTGAGTATTGCAACAATCACGAGTCGATAATCAAACACAACACACACATCCATTCACCCTTCTGCACCAGCAACCCAACACAATAATGGTACTGATATGCTACTGGTAGTGCAAGTCCTTTTACCAAAAACAAACAAAAAAAACGGTACGTTCGCCCTCTTCCTAATACCACCACCCACACCCAAATAAAACCCAACATCACTTTGGACAATAGTAAGCTCTATACTTCAAGGATAATAAATGGTTTTCTCGCCGTGTAAGGTGCGCTCCTGTTAAGGAAAAAAAAAAACAATTTACTCAATGAACATTGCACGCCATGAAACGAAAAAAAACAACAACAAAAACGACTCATGAACATGAACATAACAAACAATCTGCGTCGTATAATGCACGAATGCACAACACCCTATACGCGCGCCGGCCGTTTTAATGGAACGGACACGTTTTTATCATTTGACAAGCAGCAGGACGCAGTCTGCTGCAGGAGTACTTGGAATCAAAGAAATCTCAATAGAGATATCTACACCAGCTGAAGGTAAATACGAGCGAATTTAAGTTATATCGAGCTCTTTTGTATTCCCTGAACGTTTATATCAACCCTTGAGTGTTGAGAAGGTCTATTCGATGGGAAGTGGAACCTCCCCCGGATGGATTGTCGAAAAACCGTGTCCAATTTTAATGGTCGCACATTTTTCGATATCGCAAATTGACGACTCTGACCGTTGCATTGGCCAGTTTTTATGCTGTTGAACCATTTAAACGCCGCCTTGTCCTGTTGCTAGTTTTAACAAGGGGCCGCTGGTTAACGATATGCTTTTCTATTTTGAAAAATAATTACGGGGACTGACAGTGTGTTCGACAAGAAAATATTTCGATAGACATTAGATATATCTCACGTCGTCCAGGGCTGTGCAAAGATGGGAACAGCATAGTAGATACGCAGTCGATGCCTTTCATCTTGAGAAACCACCTAGTTATTAAAGGGTGTTGGCAGCCAAGATTCCTGCGATGAACGGACGGTGGTTTCAGTCAATTGGAAGGACAATCAAGAGTTCCAATCACCCGACCATAATGAGATCAAACTAAGTCATTGCCATTAAAAAAGAGAAAGGAACACGGAGCTGAGCTCCTGCTACTGATATCAGCTCAAGCTGAATTCCTTAGACAAGTTAGAGATGACCGGTAAGGAGTATACACCAACTCATCTGTTAAAATATGGTCGAAGGGAAGTATGTCCAGCGATTCGAATTTCAGTACCATAAACCCGATCCAAGAAGAGACTTTTTAACATCGCATTTAAGATATTAAGCTGTTTGCTGACGACTTAATGGTTCACTATCAATGCGGCCTTAGACCTGGAGTATCTACCATGAAACATCTCTACATTGAGGCAGATTCTGGAGAAACCTCAAGAAGGAAACATCAGGACCCAACACCTGTGCATTGCATATAAAATCCGGTCAGGCGTCTTATGTGAACTTCTTAAGCCGCTTTCTGACGACCTAATCGGATACTATGAATTCGGCTTCAAACCTGGAAAGTCTGCTACCGAACATTTCCACATTGTGGCAGATTCTGAAGAAACCCCAAGATTTTAACGCCGAGACCCTAACCAGCGTCTTGTGTGAATGACTCATACCGTTTGCGGGCAACCTAGTCGTTACCTTCCAATGCGGCATATGACCTGAAAAGTGTACCACCGAACATCTCCACATTGAGGCGGATTCTGAAGAAACCCCTAGATTTTAACGTAGAGACCCAACATCTTTTCATATCAAATAAGATCCTGACCAGCGTCTTGTGTGAATGAATGATGGTTGCGGGCAACCTAATCGGTACCAAAGGGTATAGAACTACATAGAGTACGCATCACAACTAAACATTTTGTAGCCGTTTCGAAGGCGGGCGGCAAGTGCGAAAAGGAAATTTCGTAGATCGTATCCGTCGGCAAAGCTGTTGTCTGATGCTGGGGTAGCAATGTGAACACTGGGGTATCAATATCAGCACCCCACATAGAAAATATTCGTTGTATGAGATGCGCACTCTATGTAGTTCTATACTCTTTGTAGACCTACGAAATCGGCTTCAGACCTGAAAAGTTTACCACCGAACATCTACACATTGAGCCAGATTCTGGAGAGACCCGAAGCATGTTCATCGATTTCAAAGAAGCTTACGGCAGAGTATATAGGAAAAAACTCAATCGTTCCATGTCCATCTTCAGATTCTCTGAAACGCCTAAGCAGGATGACTTTGAAGAATGCTCGCAATGAAATAAAGAGTGAAACACAATAGTCAAGATATGACCAAGTCTGCGATGGAACTCGACGTTTGATGATGCAAGCTTATATTTCTGATAGTCGTTTCCATTCTATTTGCTGCTGTCTGCGTAATAGCAAAATTACCAGTAATGGGTCGCTATCTTCTACAAGTAACGTCGATGTCGTCTGCACACGCAATTACAATGCCTGGGTATAAAGTATGACTGTTTTAAGAATGATATGCATGCTAACACATCACCTTATCTTAACGCTCTGGTGATGTCGTAGTTTTCAGTTGCGTCCCTACCAGTTTTGACGAAGAAGCGGAGCTTCTACCTTAGTTCGTTGGACTACTATGTGGGGGGTCCCTGGTTCAAATCCCGAAAGCGACAATACCTAACTTTATTTCATTCCTCCACCTCTTAAGAAAGTTTAACAAACATCCAACAGTAACACTGCCATGAGAAGCTTCTTAAAACTAACGCTCTGATTATGTGTTAGGCTGGAGGTCGGCTTTATTGCGGCAAAAAAAGATAAAAGAATCTAAAGACAGGGGGAGAAGCTAGGTTTGGGAGGCCCTGTATGGACGGTAAATGCCAGTTTAGCATGATGACATGCATCGTCCTGTCTTCAGGTATTTTTATATTATTAAGATCTAACCACCGTCACGAGAGATATCTTTTGAAGATTTTCACCAAGCAACGTGCACAAAAAAATGCCTTCCATCGCGATCACATTGAAATTTTTTTCAATGTAACATACTATTAGTTTCAACGGAATTCAAGTCCAAGTTGGAGAAGACGAGAAAAGATACTCTATTGGCTTTTTTTTTCATCCAATGCAAAAAAATAACGCCGACAAGCGCATAATTATACAACAGGTTCCCTACAGCCTACCGACTCTGATTAAATCAATTCAGAGAAACGATGCAATTAAAGAAGATCCGCCTTAGAAAAAACACACTAATACAAAGCCTAGTCAAATTTCGAGAAGCAGAGTCAGAGTCAACTCAGAAGGGGAGAAGGAACACCTGCCTTCGATATAACTTCAATGTTAATTATTAGAGAAATAAATACATAAATTCAAAATCAGAAATATGTTTGAAATATCATGCTTAAAGTAAAATATAGTTCAAGACTCACCATTCTTGTTGAAAAACGCAATCCTTTGAAGTCATCTTGATGCACATTCACTTTAAAAAAAAATTCACAAACACTTTTATTTCCAAATATGGAGGGTTGTTCTATTGAACCACTTTACACTGAGCACTTTTAAGAGGCCATATGGAAATTAAGGGGGCGGACTTTTTTTTGTAAGGGGGCACCACACATATATTTCACTCACGACGGAATTTTTTAAGAAAAGCTGCGTTTCTTTGCAAAAATGACACAATTGCGATTTCATTCGCGGCGAACTTTTATGTGATTTTGTACAGACTTTCGTGCGGTTCTGTTCGCGTAGAACTTTTTTTTCGATTTTATACAGACTTTCATGAGATTTTATACAGACTTTCATGCGATTTTATTCGCGGCGAACTTACATGCAATTTTATTCACTGGGGACTTTCACCATTTTTGTTCACTGGGGACTTTCATCATTTTTTGTTCACTGTTGATTTTAATGCGATTTTTTTCACGGCGGACTTCTAGTCGACTATATTTACGCGGACTTCATTGCGATTTTATTCACGGCGGACTTCAATCCGATTTTATTCACGGCGGACTTCATTGCAACTTTATTCAGACGGACTTTCATGCGAATTTATTCAAAGTGGACTACAATCCGATTTTATTCAAGGCGGACTTCATTGCGACTTCATTCATGGCGGACTTAAATGCGATATATTCACGGCGGACTTTCATGCGCTTTTAGTCGCGACGGACTTCAATGCGATTTTAATCACGGCTGACTTAAATGCGATATATTCACGGCGGACTTTCATGCGCTTTTATTCACGACGGACTTCAATGCAATTTTAATCATGGCGCACTTCATTGCGACTTTATTCACGACGGACTTTCATGCGATTTTGTTCAAAGCGGACTTCAATCCGATTTTATTAACGGTGGACTTCATTGCGATTTTATTTACCGCGGATTTCATTGCGACTTTATCCAAGGCAGATATTTATGTTATTGCATTCACGGCGGATGCGGTTTTAATCACGTTGGACATCATCGCGATTTTATTAACGCCGAGCTTCAATGCGTTTTTATTCACGGCGGACTTTCATGTTTTTATTTTCACGGCGGATGCATTTTTAATTAGGGCGGACTTCATTGAAACTCTATTCAGACGGACTTACATGCGATTTTAATCACGGCGGACTTCATTGCGATTTTATTCAAAGCGGACTTCATTGCGACTTTATTCACGACGAACTTTCATGCGATTTTATACACGCAGACTTTCATGCGATTTGATGTGATTTTGTTCATGGCGGACTTTAATGCGACTTTATTCACCACGGACTTTCATGCGATTTTATTCACGGCAGACTTTCATGCGATTTCGTTTGAAGCGGACTTCAATCCGATTTTATTAAGTTGGACTTCATTGCGATTTTATTCACCGCGGATTTCATTGCGACTTTATCCAAGGCGGATATTTATGTTATTGTATTCACGGCGGATGCGGTTTTAATCACGTCGGACATCATCACGATTTTATTAACAGCGAGCCTCAAAGCAATTTTACACAAGGCGGACTTAAATTTTTTTTCACGGCGGATGCGGTTTTAATTAGGGCGGACTTCATTGCAACTTTATGCAGACGGACTTTCATGCGATTTTAATCACGTCGGACTTCATTTCGATTTTATTCAATGCTCACTTCAATTCGATATTATTAATTGTGGACTTCATTGCGACTTTATTCACGGCGGACTTAAATGCGATATATTCACGGCGGACTTTCATGCGCTTTTACTCACGACGGACTTCAATGCGATTTTAATCACGGCGGACTTCATTGCGACTTTATTCACGACGGGCTTTCATGCGCTTTTATTCACGATGAACTTTAATGCGATTTTTATCATGGCGGACTTCATTGCGACTTTATTCACGACGGACCTTAATGCGATTTTGTTCAGAGCAGACTTTCATGCGATTTAATTCACGAAAGATTTTCATGCGATTTTTGGAAGGGTTTTAGAATACTTATCGTTAATTCACTAACGAATTGCACCTTCAAACAGAAGAAACATCGCACTCCTTTTGTTGATAATTGTAAATCCATTCTGAAAAAATAAACAAAAAATTGAATTTAGTAAGAAAAAATTAATAGACGGAATATATTAATAAAATTTAAAATTAATCAGCATTTTAATAAATTTGCAAATATTTAATGGAAGTAACAAAAATTGGTTTTTGAGGGTATCCAACTGACATCAAGAATGTTTTTTCCATACTTGGTTTAAAATATCAAAAAGAAATATAACTGTATAACTGCACCCTATAAAAGTTGCAGATATATATTGACTCTGCTCTATAGTAGATAATATTTTAAATATGGCGTCCCCTTAGCCATCTTTTGTCGGTATAAATTATGCGAGCTGTACAACCGACAACGACACACCCCTAGTCAAAAAACTGCGCATTGGACATTTAAGATGTCTAAGGCATAAAGAGCGAATGGACACCAATATTCCGGGTCGCAGAGTCTTCAATTCCTAGCCAGCCGTCGGATGCAGTAGAGGAAGACCTCGGCTTGAGTGGCGCGCATATATAGAAACCGACCTCAAGTCGGCTCCAGTGCAAAACTGGAGACAGTTAGCTAAGGACCGGCCTAATTGGAGTGACATATTGGTTGAGGCCCAGGTTCACTCCAGACTGTAGCGCCACTTAACTAAGTAACTAAAGCCTATATACCGATGAAAGAGAAGGCGCACCTTGAATTCAAGCCATTACACTTTACTCTGAAGTCTGCAGTCTTTTGTTAGATTTGCTGCCTTGGTAATAGAGGAGGAACAGGTAACTGGAAAGTCGTTCTATATTTTCAAGGACATATCCCTTATAACTCAAGTACCGTCATTGTCCCAATAAATTCTATTAACACCAAAAGTCTTTCATATCAAAGCAAAAACCTAGTAACACAAGCAATAGTGAAGGCAGGATATTCTTCCCAAACAATTTATAGAATTCACCCCACTTTAGTCATTTTGATCTTGGAAAGGCCCATCCTCCTCAATATCCATACAATAGGATGACGTTAAGTGTCATAATCTCAAACTCCCCAGGATACCGCGCAATGTACTACGTTCGACAAGTCTCTATCCAATCGTCTCCCCATCCAATCGTCCTTCCATAAAACCCCATTTTATTGTCCTTTCCAGAGAAAACTTTTTTGCAAACGACAAACGAAGTGGGCAGCCAGCCGACAACCGACAGCCGCCAATTCAGTAAATTCTAAGATCCTGTAAGGAGACCATCGCCTAAACGAGCTGAGAAATTAAGCCAAAAACTAGATGGCCAAGTGAACAGGAAGGCACATAACTTTATCAGACTTTTAGGACATCAGAGTATACACAACGGGCAACGGAGCATATAGTACAGGCAAACTTGCAAAAAAAAAAAAAAACCGAAAGAATCAGGATACGCCAGCAGCGCTTAAGTGTGTGAGACAGTGATTACCGAAAGTTTTCCATACTAAATACATGAATACAACTTTTGAGCTTAGTTTACCGTGGAAAGGAGTTTCAGTTTCTCAGTCAGTCCAGCAAGCGTCCTTTTCTTTAGGTGGTATCCTATTATTATGTATGAATAAACTTTCATAATTTCCCAACGACTCCTCTGGATAGTGCCTAGATACTAATGTAAGTCGGATAGTTATTTTGTTGCCCCCCACCCCTTTCAATGGTGCAAACACAATACAGCAAGGATAATGGAAGCTGGCGATTCTACGAAGAGTGCCATAAGCTGTGCCACTCTCTTGATGATGATGATGCGTATATGGTTATTGGTTGTGTATAGCTCTGGAGTATCTATATGTTGTGCGGTTGATTGTGGTCGTCTATTGTCTAAAATTTTTGAGTGGAAATAACGCTCGAAGGGTAATACAACATTGACTGCAAACAACTTTTGTTTAAAATATAATTTCTCTAGGAATCTTTGTCTCTCCGCATATTATGGACGAATTGTGTCTTCCTTTCTCTCTTTTTTTGGGGGGGTAAGACAATGAGGATACACTTTTTGTTTAGGTGATATTACTGCTTCCTGATGGAGTCAGTTGAAGTTGGAAGATGTGTTGGAAAATTCCATAATGAGCACCCAACTCTAAATATTGCTCTAGGAAAGTAGCAGTAGTACAATGCGATGAACTGATGTGTGTATAGATGTGATATTTAATTATCTAAAAAAATGTTACGGTGCATGCATGTAAAATTCGTTGCATTTATTGAATGAGGGTTTGAGAAAAATTATGGGAACCTGTAACCGTATGGTAGTGGCACAGGAGTGTGTTGGCTGGCAGCAGTAAGGAACGTTTTCAAACTATCCACTGAAATGACAAAAAGCGATGTATGATGTGAAACCAATGAAACCAAATACCTTAAGCAGTTTAAAGTTCAGAGCTTGTACTAATTTCCTGCATATGAATATGAAAAATGAAGACAGGTTTGGTTAATGGTGCTTTAGAAAGCACAGCAACTATCTTTATTGCAAATTAGTGATCTTTTGGGGGGAAATAATAAACGTATCAGTTTTGTCTTGTCTATGAAGAACAAGCATCACCAGGTCTTGAATATAGTTCCCATGGTTTGGAGTCAAGTTGGTTGAGGCCCAGGTTCATTCCGGACTGCAGCGCCACTGAAGTAAGTAAGTAAGGTTTGAGTTTGACCCCAAAAATACACTTAATTTACCAGGCTCTACCCAAAAAATAATAATTCGCCTTTGAGACGATTCCTGTAGAAGTCTTGTAGGCGATCTTTTTCTATTGCAGATACTGTAACACCAGAAGTTCAGAGATACTTTTAGAAATCATCGCTGGCCTTGGCTAATTTTGTTTCTTGACTTAGTTCTTGACATCCATACAACATTTAACTGACCCAGGAGCTGACCATAAACGACCATGAATGGGATCGGGAGAAGTCTGAAACTGACTCTAATTTTCATCGAGAAATCATCTTCAGCGATGAGGCTCATTTCTGGATAAATGGGTTCCTACGTCGACAAGCAGAATTGTCGAATTTGGAACCATACCAATCCACATGAAACCTAAGAGAGTCCAATGCATCGCAAAAAAAGTCACTATTTGTTGTAGATTTCGGGCTGGATATTCGATCCATATTTCTTTGAGAACGACGTCGGCCAGGCTTTCACCGTCAGTCGCGAGCGCTATGGGTCGATGACTACCAAGTTACTTTGGAATGAATTGAACAGGAGGCGCTACCTGCCACAGAGCTCACGCTCCATTGGAAGTTTTGTACGATTGATTCGAAGGCATGGTCATCTCACGTGGTGGTGATATGAACTGGCATACCCTGATGCTGTTTGTACAAAAATCTGAACTCAGTGATATCTTTGTATCCTTAAAAAATAAAAAGTCGGCTGGAGAGGACAGTGTCCCAAACGTCGCATTCAGACACCTGCCAATAGAAGCAGTTGATATTTTCACCACCCTGTTTAATAATGCACTGAATAATGCATCCTGGTAAATCCTGTCCCCAAAAAGGAAAAGACAAAACAAATAATGCAAATCTTAGGTGATAAGCCTTCTGCCGAATGTATGAAAAGTATTCGAAAAAATTGTCAAGAGAGCTCTGTTCAAGTGGATTGAGGAAAAAAAAATATTCCGGAAAATCAGTTTGGTTTTCAAGCGAGGCATGACACCATTCATGCAGCGTGGAAACTAGTGGCCGACATCCAATGGAATAAAGCCAAAGAACAATGCATTGGAGCCTTTCTGGTTGATTTTGAGAAGGCCTTCGGTTAGAGGCGCTTTTCTACAAGCAGACCAGACTAGGCATGCGGAAATCCTTGCCATATATGATTTATGAAATGCTTATGGGAAAGAAGTTCGTTGTCAAATGTGACAAGGTAACTTCGAGTAAAGTCTTTAAAATTAAAAACGGTTTACAACAGGGGGCGGTGAACTCCCCGATCTTTTTTACCATTTAAACAAGTGATCTCTAAGATCTTGTGGCGTACAGATCAGTTCCGAAAATCGGGTTCACAACCAAATTTTGCAACGTGACTTCGATCACACTAAGGGATATTGCAATGATTGAAAATTGTGGATCAATTTCCGAAAAAAAACCGAATCGATTCTGTTTAGGACCCCATTGCATAGGGCTTCTAGAGACACCAGAAAAATCTGGAAAAAGTCAAATACCTTGCCACCTGGCTACGCAAGTTTCTGCATTTTAACAAAAAATGTGAATGCTTCTCTGGCAAGGGCTAGGAGGGCTTATGCTCTGATGAGAAGATTGTTTCAAAGCAGTCAGCTTTATTCAATGGTGAAACTCATTTGCTACATGGCATTCATAAGGCCAATCATCGCTTACAGTTGTCCCATGTGGTTCAATGTAGCGCTAGCCTAAATGGAGAAGAAATGACTGTTTGAGAGGAGTTATCTCCGATTCTACTTAGGATTGTACCGAACTACAGCTTCCGACTACATAAAATATTATCGCAAAGAGGTTCTATACAATCGGGCTCAGTTGAACAGAATTGACAATTTCCTAATTTAGGTGATTCGCAGGAACGCTGCAAGGGCGATGGCAATCGACAACAGCCTGATCTTTGGATCCTATTATCCCAATAACAGATACATGGAGACTACGCTCAAGTCCTGGCATAATTCCACCAGACGCTTTCGTTTAGATCGATTCGTTGGGGTTAGTACAAGACAGAAATTGTATCCCGGTATTATATCACCGCTACCGTGACATGCGGGACAAGCGGGTACTCCGCGATGATGTGACATAAGGCCAAGCGTCATAAGATCAAATTCTAGCATTTGGCATTGTGACCCTTCGATAAAAACACATAAGACCAAATGAAGAAAGTGATATAAATCCAAATGGTGCTCAAATCAAATTGTATATATCGGGTTTTTCAACAGGGACGCTACAAAAGTTGAGCGACAGGGACAGCAAACGACGACATATTTCTGGCTACTCTTTTGACCTTTCTCTTCAGTAAGGTTTGCCATTTCATGATGGAAAGATATACGAACCAACAACGAGTCGAAATTTTTAAAAATTACAACCGAAATTCGGAGTCGGTGGCCTCAACGTTAAGAGCGCTACGTCCAATTTATGGTCGTCATAATCGTCCTAGCAGATCAACAATTGAGCGTCTAGTGGAAAAATTTGAATCCACAGGCAAAGTACAAAATGTTCCCGTGCCAGTGAGATAAAGAAGTGCCCGTAGTGTCGAGAACATTGCTGCCGAAGAAAGCCCAAATGTGTATCTCACACGTCGTTCTCAAGCGTTGGGCATATCTGTGACGTAGTTGTGGCGAATTTGGTCTTGGCCTACATCCTTGCAAGATTATATTGACGCAAGAACTGAAGCCGCTTGACCACCAGAAGCGTCGTATGTTCGTGAATTGGGCTGAGCAACAACTTGAAAATGATTCGGATTTTCATCGAAAAATCATCTTTAGCGATGAGGCTTATTTCTGGCTGAATGCCTTCGTCAATAAACAAAATATGCGGTATTGGTCAGGCAGCAATCCAAACGTACTCCAGGAGTCATCATTGCATACCGAAAAAATTAAGGTTTGGTTTGGTTCATGGGCCGGCGGCGTGGAAAAAATTTAATCCACAGGTATAGTACAAAATGTTCCCGTGCCAGTGAGACAAAGAAATGCCAGTAGTGTCGAGAATATTGCTGCCGAAGAAAGCCCAAATGTGTCGCTCACACGCCGTTCTCCAGCGTTGGGCATCTCTGTGACGTCGTTGTGGCGAAATTTGCGAAAAGATCTTGGCCTACATCCTTACAAGATTAAATTGACGCAAGAACTGAAGCCGCTTGACCACCAGAAGCGTCGTATATTTGTGAATTGGGCTGAGCAACAACTTGAAAATGATTCGGATTTTCATCGAAAAATCATCTTCAGCGATGAGGCTCATTTCTGGCTGAATGCCTTCGTCAATAAACAAAATATGCGGTATTGGTCAGGCAGCAATCCACACGTACTCCAGGAGTCATCATTGCATCCCGAAAAAATTACGGTTTGGTGTGGTTCATGGGCCGGCGGCGTCATTGTGCCACTGTTCTTCCGTGATGATGAAGACCGGCACGTTACTGTGAATGGGAATCGCTACCGTTCAATGATAACCGAATATTTTTGGCCCCAATTGGATGATATGGACTTGGAGGACATGTGGTTCCGACAGGACGGCGCCACAAGCCACAATCAATTTATTGGAAACCAAGTTTGGAGAACGTGTTATCTCACGAAATGGTCCAGTCGCTTGGCCGCCTCGGTCGTGCGATTTGATGGCGTTAGACTATTTCCTGTGTGGCTACGTCAAGTCTATGGTATATGCCAACAAGCGGTCGTGCGATTTGACGCCGTTAGACTATTTACTGTGGGGCTACGTCAAGTCTATGGTCTATGCCAACAAGCCAGCGACGATTGATGAACTTCGTACGAATATCGTACGTGAAATTGCAGCAGTATCGTCCGACTTATGCTTGAAACCGTCGAAAATTGGGTTCAGCGTCTGGACTTCTGCAAGCGTGCCCGTGGTAGCCAGGCAAAAAAAAATCGAGTTCCATACATAATGGCATCGAACGTAATTTCACGGGAATATAGAATTTCATTGATATCCAAAACCGTTTTTGATTTATTTAAAAAAAACTTTTGTAGCGCTCTTATTGAAAAACCCTTTACATCACACACGTATCAGGGAAGCAAATATAATATGCAATTCAAAGTGTCATAATGCCAAATCGGCCTTTTATAGTAGGTCTTGGGAAACCACAAACAGCAGCATCCCGCATAGCCAATATTAGCCATGCCATCGGTAAAATTTAGCCTGATTTGTGAGCCAGAGTCATCGAAAATTGGAGATTTTGGATGTGCGCCACCCAGAGAAGCCGCTCCGGACATTTGAACGATGTTACACTTCATACATAATCATAAGCATAAAATATGCTTTTCAAACAAAATACATAATTCGATGATATCTCACACACACCCTGTTTTATTTAAATTTAAAGATCGGAAGCGCTTAATGAAATACGGTTTACATTCTATACAACAAATATATCATCTCAAGGCGCTTTTTGAGCATTTGCTTTATAAACGTTTAAAACAAAAAGAAATCCCAACCTCCGCGCACAAGCACTACAAATGAAAGGTGATCCAGGAAGAGCTTCCTAACATTTATTTTTGAAATAAAACACAAAAAAGTCACTAAATTTAGGAAAATCTTTTTTTGAGGTGTAAGTTTGGTTCATGGCATTTAATGTTAAGAGATAATTTCCTTCAAATGTTGCCCACGACTAACTCTTACATGGTCATTTCTGAAGGTCCAATTTTCAACCACTCTTTCAAGCATAACGGCCATATGTTGGCTCCCAAATATTGAATCGTTTCGGGTTTATCGAAGCACATGAAAAAAAAAAATTGTTTACAAATCCCCATAAAATATAATCAAATTAATCAAATAGTGTCAAATGACAAGATCTTTGTGGCGAATGGCAGGACCGTTTCCTGACATGATGTTTTCATCGAACGTTTCCCTCAAAAAAGCTGTTAATACGTTAGCTGTGTGGCATGTTTTGAATTTTCGGCAACAGAAATTCATTGATCATTATCCTGTAGCGATCTCAATAAACAGTTACACGCACTCCTTACGCATTTTTTTAAAGAATTACGGTCCGATGATGCCGCCTGCTGATAAGCCGCACCAAACAGTGCATTTTTGATCTTTCATTTGTAAGGAAACCCTATCAAGTGTAAAACGAAGAACGAAAAACGAGAGTGGAAAGTCCTCGACAGGCACTATCAATCGCGCTGGTAAAAGCCTAACCAGTATACATGGCTAAAATTCCAACGAGTGTGACTAACATTCGGACTTAACCCTCCTATTAACTTCTTCCACCATAATGACCCAAGGTGAGAAAATCGTTAGGCCGATCCGGGTAGACTAATAGGAGGGGTGTCCAGCCACCTCGTTGCTCCTCCACGTCCACTGCAAATGCATCCATACGAAAATCGAAAAAAGGGAGAGAGGATGATGGTCATTTCTTACGCGCTGGCCCATCCCATGCCTAACATTGGAAGCTGTTGGATTGCTTCTGGCTGTTCATAGTCCCAAATACGGCAATAAAGCTTATTAGCATAGCAGTTTACTAAATAAAAAGTTTTGTCGCTAAAAACATTTTTTCGATAAAAGGGATGGATCAGTTTGAAGGCGTTCAAGGACCAAAAATAGAAATTAACACGTAAACCAAAGTCAGTAGGCTTCAATTCTTGAACAAGCTGTATCTAGCACGCTTTTAAAACACGATCACGCTTCAAAATATGCCACAATGTTCCATTAAAAATGCCCAAATCTTGAGAACGTCGAAGAATTGACTGACCACGGTCTTGACGAATACTCAGTGCTGCTGTAAAAATATTCTCATCATGACGGGCACTACGAACTCTGGGTGTTCGACAAATGTCCAATAGCATAAAATTGGTTCGAAATTTTGTGATGATTTTACGAATAGTACGTTCAGTTCCTCGATTATAACGACCAAAATGGTTGAAGAACTTTATAGCAACCCATTAAATAAGAGGGTTGTTGTACTCGTTAGGGTATGCAAATTCACCAACGCCCTGTTCCCAAAAACAACAACGTACCACTTAATTCCCACCGAACATCACTACTCTATTGACGACCTGGTTATACTGTTTAAATGAATTTCATGACTTTTGTTTGCAAAACAAAATGATGGTCGAACAAAAAAAAAAATCAATCAATTGTTTGCCTATATCGTTTTATTATATAATTACATGATAAATGGATTTTGTAATGTGAAATTTAATTCGCATTAGTACAACACGCACACTCAAAAAGAACAAAACACATCCACAGATCCACAACGAGTGCAACATTCTCACACAATCCATCAATTAACGAGGAATAAATTTACTCAGCCTCGCAGACCAAAAGGGACGAAGGGGTCACTATACCCATTATGCCGTTAAATGAAGTCATTATAAAGTGAGGTCGTACTGCGCTGCACCGCACCGCATCGCATCGCAGGGTTTGACCATACAACACAGAGGGGAGGTATCGTGGGGCGCAATTTATGCCATTTTACAGCAATTAATAAGCACGGCAGACAGACACATATGCAGCGGCCACCGCCGTCAGTCCAATGTTCGTGATCAGTATTACTATCCTACACCCCCCCCTCTTTCTAGGGCTGTAGACACTGCATTACTTCCTCATCGTCATTGTTATTAAAATTTCGCACACATTCTCACACCATCACAGACTTTAGTCCGATATCCGAACAATTATTCAATTAAAATCAGTTGAGGTCATAGATACACATGGTAAATGAAAATTATTTTGTTGTTGTTGTTGTTGTTGTAATCCGCATCACTTGATTAACGAAGCGACGTGACGCGACGCGACGCGTGTTGCTGCATATTCTGCACTCAGTTGATGTTAACTGGGTCAATAAACGAAGTGATGAGGTTGTGATTAAATCATTACCGAAGGTGGACACAATGGGCGTGGCAATTATAATTCAGTTTTAATTGCACGCTCCATTGGGGGTTGTTGGCGATGGTTGGCGTCGTTGAGAAGGGGAAGGGGGGGGGGGGGGGCTGGTTATTAGAGTGCAAGCCGGGTAGATAAATTGCAAATAAATTATTACACAATGACTTGGGGTAATTGCGCTCGTTACGAAGTTAATTAGAAAATGTACATCGACCGAGTTTATCGTGCGATGCTTTGAAAATGAGATTCATATACTGCTGGCAATAATTGCGTTTTAAAAATCTGTTTTAAAGTCAAGTCTGTGAAAAGCGGACCACATTAACAATATGACACTAGCTGACAATTATTAGGCTCACATGTTGCATGACAATTGTGCTGAGCTGTGTTCTTGAGACACCGCCATCTGTTTGACGGTGTAATTGCAATTAATGCTAGCGGCTTATTCAAATGATAGTCTCATCACAATTCTAGACGTAGGTATGTGCCATCATAAGAGTGTAAGAATCAATCATAGTCAGTCTAGAAGTCTGGTTGGTAGCATTATCTGCCAAACGTGATAGAATGTGCCAGAGTGAATCATTACAAAACAGAGGAAGTGTTGTCAAGAGATCACTTGCATTCGAGTGAAGGATGTTCCAACATTTTTTCAAGATTTGAATTTCCCGCTATTCATAAAGTAACGTGTAGGCAGGCAAGCAGAAAAACAAAACTAGTTGACAGCTGAAAGTTAACAAAAATGGGGAGCTCTACAAGAAACAAACCACGTTTTCATTGTTGAGCAATATCTTACAAACAATAAAACTTTGGGTTCCATAATTCCAGCTAAATCATCCTAAATTGACACATTTGGGGTCAGAAAACACTCATTAGAATGTCGTTAAACAAATGCATCCACAACGCGTGCCAATGTTTGCTGCAGATTTTAGCATGGAAGCACAACTATGTTACCCGATTCTTTAAAAACAAGGCGGATCTGTTCCTAGGAATCGATTCGCCAAACGTTCACTCTGCCGAAATTGAATGGTATCGATGGTGGATGACATGTGGTTTTACATTAACTGTGCAAGATGCCATACAGGTGTGAAATATTTCAGTTGCTGGATAATATAGTTCCATGACTGTTAACAGGATCTCAATCCCTATGTAAAGTATTGGTCGCAGCAAATGATAATGACTCACATTAATCCAGATGTTCTATTTCCCCGCAGAGGAAGAACTCCCAAGATGGAATAAACAGCGGCGCCTACAGTCCTAACGGGTGATCCAAGTAGAGATACTTTTTTCAATAGCCTTTTTGACAGATCACGTGTGAGTCGTGTCATGCTGTCATGTTATTTTTGTTTAGTATTGTTTGGCATTTCATAATGGAAAGACTTACGCGTGAACAACGTTTACAAATTGTTCAACTTTTTTATGAAAATTCACGTTCTGTGAGGAATGTGTTTCGTGCACTTCGCTCAACTTATGGTCAAAATAATCGGCCTAATGAGCGTACTATTCGCAACACCATCACCCATTTTAAGACCCAGCATTCATTATTGGATAATATTCGACCGAATAGACCACGTCCAGCACGCTGTGAAGAAAATATAGCGGCCGTAGCTGAGAGTGTACACGAAGACCGTAGAGAGTCGATTCGGCGCCGTTCGCAGCAACTCGGACTGACGTATGGAACGACTTGGCGCATTTTACGTCAAGATCTTAAATTGAAAGCGTACAAAATACAGCTTGTGCAACAACTGAAGCCGCTCGACCTTCCCAAGCGACATCGCTTCGCTCTATGGGCTCTTGAAAAGTTCCAAGAAGATCCGACGTTTCCGAGGCAAATTTTGTTTAGCGATGACGCCCATTTCTGGCTCAATGGGTATGTAAACAAACAAAATTGCCGCATTTGGGACGAAGAGCAACCTGAAGAGATTGAAGAACTGCCACTTCATCCAGAAAAAACAACGGTTTGGTGTGGTTTGTGGGCCGGTGGAATCATCGGTACATATTTCTTAAAAAATTATGCCGGTGCGAACGTAACCGTCTATTTGATGCCTGAAATTGAAGCTCGTGATCTCGGCGACATTTGGTTTCAGCAAGACGGCGCCACTACCCACACATCGCATCAATCAATGGACTTATTGAGAGAACATTTCGGTGAGCACATAATTTCACGTTTTGGGCCGGTCGATTGGCCACCAAGATCGTGTGATATCACACCGTTAGACTTTTTCCTGTGGGGATATGTAAAGTCAAAAGCTTATGTCGACAAACCCGCTTCGATTCAGGCCTTGGAGGAAAACATCACGCGTGTCATTCGCCAGTTACCAGTCGAAATGCTCGAACGAGTGATCGAAAATTGGACTCAACGGATGGACCATCTGCGACGTAGCAACGGCCAACATTTGATAGACATAATCTTCAAAAAAATGCCAAAGAATGTTCTTTCAAATGATAATAAACATTCTCCACTAAATTTGAATTTTCTGTGTTTTTTTCTTTAAAAAAGTAGGGAACCTCGAAATGGATCACCCTTTAGTTGGGATGAACACAGTGAATAACCTAAAGGACATATTCAGACAACAGGTCAGTTATGAATATCACGGGTTAGTCAGTCCCCTTGAGCAGAGATGGTGGCAGATGAGTCGAAAGGCCAACGGAAATTAAATAGGAGAGGTGCAATCGAATAACTAGCTGAAGCCTTAAGGTGCAAAAAAAGCTGACGTTACTGCCGTTCAGAGAATACCAAACAAAAAAAAAGAAACCCACAGATGCTGGAAGCGAAGAACGAGGCCTACATGGCAAAGCTGCAGGTGAAGAGGAGAGCTGCCATTGCGATCTATAGGCAGAGAAGAATGGAAGAACACCGGACTTTCAGAAAGATGAAAAAAAAAAAACAAGAACGTGCGATCGATGATACATGAATGATGTTCGCAAGTGTAAAAGTCAAAGGCTCGTACAGAATCCTGTCGAGATGAACAAGCAAATATTGTAGTTTAGGCACTGTCGATGCTGATGATATGGAAAAACCACTTCTGCAAACTGTTATACGCGATGACGAACAACATTCCGATGGCAGGAAGAACGAACCATCCAAAATGGCCAACAGCAGCGAAGAATGCCACCCACCCTAACTGAAACGAAGTAAGGATAGCAATATCTAAACTCAAGCTTAATAAGACTGCCAGAAATGACAGCCTTCCCGCTGAGCTTTATATAGCCGGCGGAGATGACTTGCTAAGTAACATCCACCAACTCATAAGCCAAATCTGGTCGGAAGAAATTATGCCTGAAGAATGGAACCTCACCATCGATCCCCAAAAACTCAGACACTAAAAACTGCGCTGAATACAGAGGCATAAGTCTCCTCAAATTGTGAGGATTTTCACATATGTGAACGTCTGAAACCACAACCTGATCGGCCCTTATCAATGTGGTTTTAGGCTAGGAAAGTACACAAACGATCAAATTTTCGTACTTCGGCAGATCCTGGGAAAAACATAAGAAGTCCAAATCGATACAAACCACCAATTTATCGATTTCAGAGCTGCATACGACAGCATCTATAGAGAAGAGGTCTACAGATCCATGCCATGATTTTGGTATACTGCCCAATCTCGTCCTTCTGTGAAGGATCACCGACACATTCGATACCAAAAAAGGATTTAAGCATGACAATGCACTGTCATGCGGCTTTTTAAATGTGATTCTTGAGATGATTGTGCGAAACTCCCGAGCCAACACCAGAGGCACAATATTTTATGAAACGGTGAGATTATTTGACTACACCTCGGCTGAGCTATTAACTCAGACAGCAACATCTCGTTAGAAATCAAACGAAGACTAACTCTTGCCAACCACCGTTTCTTCGGAATTTGTTAGTAGAGCCCTCACTCGAACTATGAGGAAGATCCTATACAAGACCCTGATCATCCCAGTCCGGCTCTGAGGCGCTAAAGCATGGACCGCATCAAGTTGATGAGGAATTCCTTGGTCGTTTTGAGAGAAAAATTCTTCGCAAAATACTCGGTTGCGTTTGCGTAGATGGGCTATGGAGACGAAGATTTAACCCACAGCTATATGAGCTGTACAGCGACCTAGGATATGTTTAAAGAATGTTCACAAATACTCCGGCTTCTAGGGTCAATTGGAGGCAGTTATCTAAAAACCGGACAATGTGGAAAGCCATGTAGGGTAAGGCCCAGGTTCATTCTGAGCTGCAGCGCCACTTGAGTAAATAAGTGAGGATATGTCACTGTACAGCTTGCAAGGTTCTAGGTTGAATCTTCGTTTTCGTATCTGGCCGACACAAAGCGGATCGAAGAACACATAAATGGACAAAGAGCAACATTTGCAGATGAAGTGGCCTAAAGTAAAGTAAAGATTGGAATAAACAATTTCAATTTCTCAACTAGGCCTCTATATATAGTCTTCGTCCGACAAAGGTATGCCTTATAATGAGATTAAACGTGTGTTTTGTTGGCACGATTTAATAAGGCAAATAAATCACCTCTATAAGGGCTTATCTGACAACATTTGCAAGATCGGTTTCTTGTTTCTTGACAAATGTGGCATTAAACCTTCTTTCTCCTTCATTTGTGTGTGCAAAGTTATAGTTTTATAGTCAAAATGAGAGTTGACAGCATGAAGCTTAGTCCAAGCGCTTGTGGTTGTTATAAAGCCGACATAAGCCAACTTCTCTAAAGCCGAATCTAAAAGTACCAGCAAAGTATTATCTATATATAAACGAACTAAAAATGTTTAAATTTGCCTCAACCCAAGCCTGGTCAACATTTTCCCCTGTATACTCCAAGAGTTTTCCAATTTCTACCATCATAACACTCGTCTTGTAGCTTTAAATGGCAATCGACAATCTACATGCTCTCATCTGGACTTTTATCATTCCCTGCCTCATTGTGTGCTGGTGTGCTGCGAACCCATATCTTCTAATATTTAAGGAGCCCTCGAAAACACATGTACACCATTTTGTTTCTTGTTGTTTGCGACACTTCTTTTGAAATTCCAAAGTTTCCTTCCGAAACAGAATAATATGTGACATGGGTTATCGACAAGGTCGTGAGTAGGATTGTAGAGTTTTTTGTTGCTCCTATTTTGTGTGTGTGTGTGTGTGTGCGTGTGTGGTCAACTGTTGTGTAAGACGAATGTCCTTCGCTTTGTGTTTTTCCGATGATTCCTTGTGTGGGTGGCACATGTTTCATAGGAATAGCCTTTTTTCTGAAAGCCATCCTTCCACTTTAAAATCCGTCAATTAAATTTTGTGTTTACGGTTTTATCCTTTTAAGCTGTTAATTTTCATCACATCCTGTCAGAAGTTGTTTGTTAACAGATCAAGTGACCTCTGCCAACGTTATTTGTCGCGCTGATAAAGGCGAGTATCAGGCCTGGTATTAATATACCACCCAGAATGGTGGTCCTGAAAATATTTTATCATATCTCCAGAGAAGCGCTTTGAAATCATTTTGGCATATTATCAAGTTTTTCAATACGGACCGGACTACATAAGCATGGTCTGTGTGGTCTGTTTAGCATAACGCGTTTATAATGTTTTCACGGTGTAGGTATTAATGACATTAACGACACCTAACCAACGCCGTTGTATACCCTTATAGTGATGTCTCTATATTTCGTTGCTGGAATGACGATGATGATGGTGTCGGCAAGTCAGCGGTTATCATAACGTGTCGGCGAAGGCTACCCTTTTTAATTGGCTCATTGGATGGCTTAACGATGTGCAAAATTAAATTTTTGCAAACCTAATTTGGACGGTTCTTAACTTTTGGCAAGCAGTTGCGTTGTTTAAATTTAAATAATTCATCGATGCCTGGAGGGAGGGCTTTGGAGAGTATACAAGAATTAAGAGTGCTAAGGGATGTGATACCTTTTATAGCTCGTGAAACGATTCCTGCACAATAACCATTAGGGCGGGATTAGGATATAATGCTCAGCTAGTGGCTTTCTTAAGAAATTCCTACAAATAGAGTTTTCTGTAATGCAGCCCTTAACATTTACGAGAGTCTTTAGCGATAAAATGGCAATTACATGAAAATATCTTGGGGTAGAGAAAAGGGACTCTTGGACGCTTTGAAAATACAGTTGCAAGATACCGATGATGCCCACACAGATACCCACTAACTTTTCGGCTTCAAACAAAGATCTTTCGAAGGGATCGATGCAGAATCTGGTGTCGAAAGTGATTGGTTGCCGTTGATTGCTAGGCTTTTAGAGTAAGAGTGGACAGACATCTAAGGATACATATTTCAAATATGCAACCCTATCGAGGTGTCCGTTGAAAGAATTTCCGAAACGAAAGTTAGGTCAGTTTGGAACTCAGTTTACCATCGAAGTATCCATTGCGGGTCAAAATAAATGAAGCATACATTCGCGTACGTCTGACAATCCGAACGGACACCTCGGTACGAAATTCTCCGATGTCGAACAAATCGGAGAAAATTTTATTCCGAGCAGATACCTCGATGGAGGTAATTTTTTTTCAAAAATTAAAAAGATGGCAGAACATCGATTTAAAAGCTTAAAAAGCCTTTCGAATCAAACCAAGGTATACATGTCGAATCTGAATGATAGACAACATAAAACCGGATAACTTTTGAAGGTGACAAATTTCAGCTTCATATGTTACCGCTCTTTCATGTTTTCAAAGTTTTCGCCACAATCACTTAAAAGACCATCCGTTTGCCTCTATGATGTGTTACGGTCAAATTTACCCCAACAAGGCTTACTCCGTTATCCCCGTAAAAATTCTTTCATTCCTTCTTTTCGTTGTGCTTGCAAGCCCGGAATTTGGAGGAAGTGGCAGGCGGCCATGGTACTGGTCACTGGTCCACTACCTTCAAATACTGAGGAAGCTACCTAAAACAGGTTTAACGAGTGCGACAGAGGAGTCCACTCATGAAGAAGATTGCCCAACTCTGTTCGGTGCAGCCCTATGGTGATTAGAGAGACTCATGACAGAGCAACAATAACCGTGTGACAGGAGTACACGAAAAAATGCCGTCGTCGAAGCCCAAAGAAGTTGGGAGCCTAGCGACGAGCAGCATCGGGCGGCTGTCGGACACGACAGTTATACGGATGGGGAAGGACGATCCCTGGAACTACACTCTAACAAATCGTTTGCGTCACCACCTTATTGGCGCAATGGCATGGAGTAGACGTTCTACTAATTCACCCAACGAGGAGAAATGGAGGAGCGTCCGGAATGGTGTGTACGGCCGAAAGACAGCCTTCCAACAAAGTCGCATGGAAAGTTCGGTTCGATGGCTAAGAGAAGACGATCTCTTCCCCCCAACGCTGGAGCAACGAAGGAGCAACAGACGTGTTAAGCCGGACGGTCATGTAACTACATCTTCCCGAACACAAAACCGAACACATGTGGACACTAAAGACATGGGACGCCATGTCCAAAGACAACTGTCAACGTGTTCAATGGCAACTGCTTTCAAAATGGCAAACCGAACACATATGGACACTAAAGACATGGGACTCCATGTCCAAAGACAACTGTCAACGTGTTCAAGGGCAGCTGCTTTCAAAATGGCAAACCGAACACATACGGACACTAAAGACATGGGACGCCATGTCCAAAGACAACTGTCAACGTGTTCAAGGGCAGCTACTTTCAAAATGGCAAACGGCTGTCGGGAGGAAAAGCGAAACTTTTCCGAACACCAGCGACATCGAAATCAAAGGCCTACAGCCACAGCCCAACATAAAAATAATGTGAAGATAGCACCCGAAGGTCGAAGGGAAATCGCTGACCCTAAGATGTGAACCTGAAACCACCAACATAGTTCGCAGACATTTTGTTTTTCTTGACAGTAAATCTTTTCCTCCTTCCTCAAAGCTCACTGCTTCCGAGAAACCACAAGATCGCGCATCGGCAATATGCGTTAATTCATCCATTTTTGGACAGCTATGCGTTGAATTTCCTCCGGAGTCGTCCAACGAAGATTTGCTGCGGAAATAATCGAACGCGATTGCAGGCTTTTTTATTTTGTTCCGCAACGTATACCTCGAAGGCAATTTTAGTTCCGATTGGAATTGACTGTCGTTTCGGATATTGTTCTCCACGGATACCTCGATAGGGGTGTAAGTTCTTTCGGATACCAGAGATGACGAACAAAAGCGTTTGTAGAATGATTGACAGGGAGTGGCAAAACACTGGTGAACCTTTTGTAACAATGTGTTGGCAACGCGTCTTAGTCTGCTGTCAACAAATTTTTCAATCATTTCACTTTAAGGTTCTTTAGTAAAACTTACGTTAACGTCACGTAACTCGATGTTTTGTACGATGTAACTCAAGGTTCTGCTATGGGACCTATTTCTTAAAAATTAATTTGCAATGTCCATGCTCGACGACTGGCTAAAACGATTCATTCAAAATGCATGCGTGTCAACTTGTAGACCTCTACCTAAGGGTTCCCTTTTTTGTTCAATAGAGTGTGCAATTATTTTAACTGTTCAACAGTATTTCAAAGTTTCAAGGCGCTACGAGAAGATCATCAGTTAGGAATAAGTCCTTTTGACTCCGTACAAGTTGACATTTTCTTTTCAATTTGTGAGGTTTAATTTGGATTGAGAAACAACTTTGCATGAGGAAAGATGTCGTCACCCCATGCCGGTCGTCGCCTTTAAAACAATTTGCGACTTTCAAAAATAACTTTTCACATTTATTATTATTTCTCGGGATATCCGAGGACATAAACAACAAAAAAACGAAAGAGAATTATAACTTGCAAATGACTTGCACTCGGAATAAAAATCACTTCCAGTGCAATGCAACTTTCAATTCACTGTCAACGTGTGCGCAAGGAGTTGCAGCAACTCGCATCCTTCTTCATCACCATATAAAGGTGGCAACAGTAAGAAAAAAAAAAAAACAACAAAAGTCACTTGTAACTCCTTCCGACGACACGACGCGAAGGATGACAACAACTACAATTTGGACGCAACGTTGTAGGAATTAATTATGACGAATGAAAGTTTGCAGACGACGACTAAGTACTAGGGACTCCCGACATAGAACAAAGCTGTAATTACACTATTATTGTGCTACGGGAATTCGCCACGTAAATATTATCAAGAACAGTTAGTAACCATCAGAGCGAAAGGAGCGTATGGGGGTGTATGGTTGTTAAGCGTGGATCGCAACTAACATGTAACAGGTGACGAATGTATTATGGACGTTGTGTTGGTTTTAGCGTTGGTTAATTAGTTTTCATACACCGATGCCATGACATGAGTATAAAGTGATTTTGAGTGTCGAACTTTGGCTGTATTTTGAGTTTGGGGGTCTTGAGAAGGGAGGTTCGTCAAAAGTGTATATTGGGTTTTTGATATCAAAGATATGGAAGAGTATGTATCTCAATTATTTTAATTGTTTCAAACACTCCGTACTACACCCACTTAGCAGCATTAGACATTCTTTTTCACCTGCTACCCCTAAATATTTTAGGCAAACAAATGGCAGCTAATTCAGCCATGCGTCTTAATGCCATCCAACAGTGGTCAAATATTCAATCTGGCCACTCAAATATATTAAACATACAAATATTCCTGAAAACTCTGATTACACCCTTAATAGGAGAAACTTTGATAAGAGTTCCCGAGTCACAATCCCAGACAGAACGTCATGGGAAAGTAACGAACCTGTGCTAAGCGACTCGATCCATTTTTATACCGATGGCTACAAAACAAATGACAAGGTGGGTGTTGGTGTCTTTTACGACAGGCTAAATCTCAGCCTATCTTTCCGTATTCATGATCACTGTAACATGTTCCAGGTGGAACTCATGGCGATCAAAGGAGCCCTATCCTGGGTGAAAGTGAATGCTATATCTGCAAAGGGTATTAGCATTTTCTCGGACAGCCAATCAAAGACAACCCTATATTGCCGATTATCTCTACAGGAGTTGTTAAAGCGTTTACCTTTTACCTATGATGAGTGCCTGGGCATAGTGACATTCCAGGGAACTGTAAAGCTGATAAACTCGCCAGAAATGGTACTAAATTACCAGTTGTTCCCGCCACGGATGCACTAGTTATTCCTATCGCTACATGTAAAAGCTTACTAGCGCAACATGCTAATAGCAAATCGAACCTTAGATGGAGCCTTGGTACGACGTGTCAAATAGCCAAACAAATTTGGACAAAATTAGATTTGGGAGGATCAAAGGGAATGATTTCGCTCTATAGACCGTATACAAGCGCCACCATAGGTGTCATCAAGGTAAACTGTTTAATATAAAGGCACGCAAAAAGGCTAGGCCTCTACACAAACGATTTCTGTAAGAGCTGCAAGGACGAAGGGGAAGAAGGAACAATACTTCATCTCAGATTTTCATACAAATTTAGCCAAAAGCCAGACTTAAGAAGATCAAAGGGACTGATTTTGCTCGATAGACTCTATATTATCCTCACCATAGGTGTCATCACGGGAGACTGTTTAATATATAGGCACGCAAAAAGGCTAGGCCTCTTCTCAAACGACTTCTGTAAGAGCTGTATGGAGGAAGAGGAAGAAGAAACAAAACATCTTCTCCTTTGTTACTGCCTGGCCCTTTCAAACGAAAGGAAGCTACATCTTGGAGATAAATATTTTCAAAGTCGCAGTGATTTTACAAAAAAAACTTCTGAAAAGCCTACTCCGCTTCATCAAAAGCTCAAAATGGTTTTCACACGGATAGGAAAATGGACAAGATCCACGTAGTATCACAATGGACCAAAATGGTCTAAATGTGCTGGCGAATGCTGGCAGCCACTCAACCTAACCTTTGTATAGCAACCTATTGCAACGCTGTTAGTACCAATCTGAGTTCCTAAACGTAGTACTGCACCATCGAGCGTTCCGAAACAAAACGTTTTTGAAGTGATTTAGTGGATTTCGTTTCGTGACGCATTTTTAGACATGTGATTGGCAGTTTTATGCAAACCCTTAAATTATAAGAAGATCAATGCCTTGCAGTATGGGAGTAGAGTTTCAAACCATACAAACGGATGATATGGTAATGTTGCACTGTTTTTGACGTTCAGGAATTCATTTGGCGATTATTCCTAACCCGAATGGCGGAGTAAAGAAATATTTTTCTTGTCATTTGATACTACTCGGATGATTTGTCAGATCATTGCGAGAGAAGGGCCAGTAAAAAATAAAAGGCATTGATACACCTGGGGATTGAAGCCAGGCTTCGGCTTGGCTATTCGCCAGCTGTAATTCTTCATCACCAGAATTTGGCTGATGCCGGCTGGCGTAGCCCTTTTCACTGATGAGAGCAGATTATGTCCCCACACACATGATAGGCGTTGAAGAGTATAGAGACAATCAGATCAGAGATCCTCGTGGGCAACAGTCATATGGGAAAAATGTATTGGGAGGTTCCGTCAGTCATGGTATGGAAAAGAATATCCCAACGGGGAAAAAATGAGTTGCGAATTGTGGAAGAAAGGGTGAACCCTAGCTATCACATCAATAACAACCCTGTGGAATATGTGGTTTCATTCGCAGCCTTTATTTGGGAAAACTTCTGTCTGCTTGCGTGCTGGACAATGTGTGACCCCAATAATCGTCAGCTCCGTTGCCGTGTATTTGCAAGAAATGAAAATCGAGTTAGATTGAGAGAAATTGCAAATTATGAGCCGGGACATGAAAACTATTGAACACTATTGGGACCTGCTTAGTAAATTGAAACAAAAAATGTTTTTTTGCTAACATAGTGGAAATTGTAGGCACATTTTGGGTTAACTTAGAGTGGCTGCCATCAAGTTCGCCAGCACACCAGTTAGACCAGCTTTTGGTCCATTGTGATACTAAGTTGATATTGTCCATTCTCCTCGTTAAACGTGAAAACGTCCTCAGCACGCCTATATCAAAGGAAAATCAGTAGAAACTGCCCTACATAATGTATCGCAAACAGTAAAAATTCATTATACATACAAAGAATATACACTAGCAGCCTTCCTAGCTATATAAGGAACCTTCAACAACGTCAAAACAGAGGCTATCGAGATAGAACTTGAAACAATAGGAATAGATATGGTCAACATTATCTGGTCATAACCATGCTCGATAAACGTATCATTTCATCCTCACTGGGCGATTGCACGAAAAGGATAATAACGACAAGGGCAACTCCACAGGGAGGAGTTCTTTCTCGTCTACTTTGTCTACTTGCTACTGGCTACTGGACCATCTTGAATAAAGCGGGAGACACACCATCAAAACTTTTTTTCGATCAAGGAGATATCAGAGTTTTCCTGCTGAATGCTTATCATAGAACCTAGAGATTCTCCTTTTCACTTTTTTTTTGCTTGAAGAGGATTTTTATGTTTACAAGTCAGGAATAGGTCCGACATGTAGAGGGCGGTGCAGTGGTTAGTTCAATGAACCTCTGAATCTCGCAATGATTAGACAAATCATCAGTTGTCAGGAAAAAAGTTGGTTTTCAACTCAGCCGATTGGATTCGGGATAATCTGCTATGAAATAAGTACTCATGAGTACGTGAATGGTTGTGAGAAGAATGTAGCTTTGGATCCAAATGAGCATGTTGCCCCAAAAAGTAGAATTTTTGGTTGGAGTCCGGTATACTCATACTTCATTCCATGTAACTACCGAAGATCCCAGTTATAGCCCAGAGAAAAGCATCATTGGAACTCAAAACTGTTATTGAGATTCTATTTGGGTAGTTGGTTGTAGGGATCATTGGAAAATTCTGTTTTATTTGGACGGAATGACAAACATTCGGAACTTCAGAAAAATAAATTTCGACCATTGAAAAACAAAAGGTAATTTGATGAGAAAACTTAAATTAAAAATTAAAATATTTTTGGATTGTTGTTTCGAAAAATTCAAAGGCTTTGTTTTAACACTAACTTGCCAATGATTCGCTTTATAAAAAAACCTACTAATTGTACAATGAAATTTCCAACGAGGCTTTTGAATGATATCCATGTATGGACCCTAATCTGAACATAATAATTGCCTATAAATTACAAGTAAAAAAACTAGAGCCCCAAAAGTTTCCTTGCCAACACAAACTCCATTACGAAATCTTTTGTTGCTATTTGTGTTTTAGATTACACACTCCCGTAATTAAATTGTTACAAATTCTATGAAAAAATGCTAATTCCGATAATGGTCATTACTATTAGGCAAGCCATAAATTTAAGACCTTGATTTTTCCCAACACGCCATTGCTTCATGCAACTACCTTATAAAATCAAATATTCCGTAAAATGTTTATTTTCTCTAAACAAACCAAATAGCTTCCTAATCTAAACCTACACCTACCACAAATTTCACAAATCCCATAGGAATATCACCACCTCAAGGCCCTTCAGTAGCCCCACAGTATACTTCGGAAACTTTTAAAACTTAATCGTCGCCCCCAATCACCTTTCGAAAACATTTTACACATCTTAAAATGTTTACAAGTAAATTAATTTCATTTCAACTAAATTTCAAGTTCTTCCACCAGGAAGGAGGGTGGGAGTCCCCAAGTGTAATGATTTTCCTGCCTTCCACACGCACCTACATTTACATGCCATTATATAGTTCCGTACACACTTCATCACAAGTACTTAGAAGGGAACAAAAAAATTAAAATATTTAAAATACCTCAATTATTCGGCAAGATACACAGATACGGGCGGGAAAAGTATCTCGAACGCCCCAGCTGCCAATTAGATTCTACTAAAATTAGATTTCGAAGAAATGACGCACCTCAAACAGCATTAGGGTAGTCTCCTAAGTCCTAATGCATCCACACACACATACTCCCCAAATATAAGCGCACAATGTCATAGTCATAAATAATCCAACTAAAACGAACCCAAAGATACAATATTAGATCTAAGGATACTGCGCGCACATCTGGAACTACATACTAGATACAAAAAGTATCTAATTAGTCGAAGAATGCACGGTTGGACGCCGAGTGGCTTCCCGGTTGCGCAGAAAATAGAATGAGGCATATGCTGGAGCACATTCTTCTCCAAAGATCGACAATCTCTTCATTTAAAATGAAACTAAATGGTAACAAGATAGATGATGGACGCGCCTGCCAGCATGGCGTGTGTGTGTGTGCGGTTTCAGGAACGTGCTACACAAAACACCAATGGATTGAAAGATAGATGCGGATGGATGTGGATGGATGGATGGATTCCAAAGTGTCATGCCCTAACGCCAATGAAAGAAAGTTGATTACCACCACTGTGCCCGCTGCTGGTGCTGCTGATCCAGATACATTTTAGTGTGGCTTTGGGGCTTCGTGGTTTCGCGTCTTAGGTTGCCCAGGGAGAGAACAGCCAACCAACTAACCAACCGACCGAACCGATTGCAATGTAAAGATCAATTTATAATTCAAAAGAGGCAAACTGGCGGATGCGGTCGTACACGAGCATGTACGCTAGGAAGCTGCTGCAGCGCGCAGAAGGAAACAACCGATCTGGTAAAAGAACGTGCAGTACACGAATCGTTTGAATCTTTTCGCTTGATTTATGCCCTCGGATTTGTAAAATCCATTGGAAAAATGAGGAAAATCCAAATTCAAGTCGATTGTGGTCAGTGTTGCCAGTTGAGGCTATAAAATTGTTTTTGCGAAAAATTCACTTAAGTGTGAATGAACGGGGAAGTCCATAAATATATCTAAATGGTAAACACATTAATTCGACAGCAAAATGATTCAGTTGATGAAAAGTATATATGGGACGGATATTATTGGCGCGTGTGCTTAGATATGCATATATAAATGTGGCGCATTGTGCTGACCAATCTCATCGTGAAGAGGAGGTAATTTGGAGCGAATTCTGATTCAGCAGGTTTTGGCTGTGAATTGGTTGGTATGGTAACCATGTGAAATTTTTTTTTTTTCTGAAAAGCGCAATTTATCGATGGGATTGTTTATTATTTTTGTATGACAGGGTAAGTATCGGATAGCATACATTTTTGAGACGTGACAAAAGAGAGATATTGTTAAAATACAAATTCTTTTTGCAAGAGCTTTGTTAGCTTTGTATAGCTTTTTCTCACAGTCAATCGTGTTGTTTTCCTGCACCATCTATAACCTGATGTAGGCATATAAATTCTGATTTATAAAAAAACTCACATTTGATGCATTGCCTTAGCAACATTCATATTTTAATATAAGGGAAAGATATCTTCAAGTAGACACACAGATTCATCCGCAGATCCATGGTCAAATGTGTGCTGTTCAGAATCCAATTTTTTTTCCAAAAGCATACTAAGCTTAGCCTATCTGCGACCTAATCCACCACATTCTGAATAGAAAAGTACTCAGTGCCAGGCAGCGGCTCAGCTAGAAGAAAGCCGCACACCGGTCATATTTCAAGGAGCTATCGTATCTCATCTTCTCTGGCAACTATTCATAAATGCCTTACTTCTGAAAAATTTGAAAATGCACATGATTTTTTTAATATATGAAGTTAAAAAAAAACACACACAGAGATCTCGATATTACTTACTAACTACCACTATAAAAATTCTTTTAAGGAGCATCCAACATTAAGCCAGACATTTTTCTTCCATGAATTGTTGATCAACATTTTGAAAAGTGTTGAACAATTTTGATATTTATGACTAGATCCGAGTCAAGATAACTTCGATTTATTATCAACATTCTAATTTTTTTCAAAAATTTTACGATTTTTTACAATTTTTTATCAAAATTCTGAGTTTCTTTTCCAAAATTAAAACCACTAAGGTCAATATAATTTTAATATTTGATAAAAACTTTTGAAATTTATGACAATTTTAAATCAAAATATGGACTTTTTTCAAATGTATGACCATCTCATCAAGAACACATTGATTCTTAATTTTTGTTCAAAATTTTCAAATGTTTCAATTATTTCGAAGCTCCGGAGACACGATTATTTTGATTTATTTATCTACACCCTCGAAATTCCCGTGGCCACGATAATTTATTTTTTCTAATTTTTGATCAAAAATTTCATATTTATTCAAAATTTATGAAAGAACCCGATTTCACGATTTTTTTTAATTATTGATCAAAATTTATGACGAATCATAATTTTAAATTGTTCATCAAAATTTTGAGAATTTTCGAAGTTTATGATAATGTTCAATATTCCACCAACATTTTGATATTTTTCCAAATTTTTGACGACTTCATGATCATGATACTGTTAAAATTTTTATAAAATTTTTGTAGAAACAATTTTCGGAATTTACCGACATGATGTCGATGGTTTAACTTTTTAAGAATTTTCAAAACTGTTACGACATCTAGTCAATTCAATTTTTAATCCAAATTTGACGAGAGCAGAGATACGATAATTTTAAAATCTAAGCCTACCTTGGGGTCACTATCATTTTTAATAGTTGATCAACATTTTTTAAGGACCAGGATGACGGAAATTTTAAATTCTCTAACAAAATTTTGAATTTTTCAAAATTTATTACGACCCTAGAGTCGCAGTGATTTCTATTTTTTGACAATAATATCAAGGTTTTTCTAAATAATATGACTAAACTGGGATCACTAAAATCTTATCCATTTGGTTAAAATTTTCAATTGTTTTCAAAATTAATGATAAACCTGATAACAACGATAGATTAAAAATTTTAATAACATTTTAACGTAAGTTCAATTTTAGTTCGTTCAGCAAAATTTTTACCATTTGGTTCGTCCAAAAAATTGTTTTAAACTTATGATCAACATTTTTGACGACGCATTTTTTTTCAGTTTTTGATACAAATTTTTGAAATTTACGCCATTTTTTGAGCCAAAGGGACTTTTTCCATCTTCTTATCAAGGTAGCTAGAGTTATCAATTTTTGATTCAAATTTTTTTTAAATTTTTGAGAATCCGGGGATACGAAAATATTTATTTTTTTATCATAATTTTTCAAATATATGACTATCGCGTAATTACGACAATTTAACTTATTTTAGCGAGTTTTAGTCGACCCCGAACTTAACGTATTTCAATTTTTTTGTTCAAAACACAAAACTTTAAAATTGTTTAACTGTTATGACGAATTCGGATCACGATATTTATTAACCTTTAATCAAAATTTTTATTTTTATTCGAACTTGTTGGCCAAAAGCATTACATAATTTTTAATTTTTCACAAAAATTTTCAATTTTTTTATTGGAAAATCAGTTTCAGATCAAAGTTTCCAAAATTGTAGGAATTTATGATTATTTTTTAAGATTTTTTAAAATTTTCACAGCCTCGGGTATTGATAGTTTTTAATTTTCAAATTTTACGACGACAGCATAGAGACGATAATTTTGAATTTAAGCCTACCCGAAGCCACAATAATCTTCTATTGTTGACAAAAAATATTGATGACCACGATAATTTTCGGTGCCTTATCAAAATTTTGAGTTTTTTGAAATTTAAAACGAACCCAAGCCCAGAGTTACAATAATTTCTAATTGTTGACCAACGTTTTAAAATTTTTGGAAATTTAAGGCGAAATTGCGATCACTATAATCTGAAGTTTTTTATCATTTTTTTCTAAATATATGATAACCCAGATAACAACGATCATTTTAAAGTTTTGTTCAACATTGACAATTTCAATTTTGTGATTCAATTTTTACAAATTTTTGATTTAAAATAATTTTAAGTTTATTTTCAAAATTTTCAAATTTGTCAAAATTTTTACGACGCTTATTTTTATTCCAAACTTGCAGATTTAAAAATTTTTTTAACGACATCGGGCTTTCAATTTTTGATATTAATTTTCAAAATGTTCACATCCCTGGTTAACATAATTTTAAATTAAAAAAAAAAGAAAATAAAATTTATAAATACATTTAAAAAATTTGAAATGTTTCGAAATTAAAGATGGCCGCGGAGCACCATATTTTTGAAAACATTTTCAAATGCAAATGCAAATGACTATGGAAGCTTTTGTTTAAGCCCGTTACGTTAACAGTCAGAAATTTCACACACATCAGGCAAACCGTTTCATGGCTTTTTCGTGAAACGGTTTGCTTGGTATACTTGAAATTTCTGACTGATGACACATAAATGAATGCTTCATTTCCTGTTCAATAATTGGACTTAATTGAAGGGAAACCTAAAACGTTTGCATCACTAAAATGCATAAAGGCCAACATGTGAGTGCCATAAGGGAAGAATGCGATTACAAACATGCTTGTCAAAATGAAATCTCTACTTCGATGGGTAGGTACCAAATTTCCCCACTACTTCCCCAAACCTTTCCCTGCTGGTAACACCATCCCAAAGAGAACCACAAACCATCTCTAATCTAACTCCAGTTTACATCCCCAGCCTTCGATTCACCTGGTTGTAAAAGGTCACTCTAGCAGTGCTTGCCACTCTACACAATTGCACGACAATACGACGAAACCGACGGCGATCTACAAACGCCTTTCGTAAAAAAATTACCGTGAGCATTCATCGTTGGACAAAAGTTTTGTGTTCTTCTTCCGGATTTCAGTCGATCGGTATACAATCCCGAGCGTCCGGAGACACATTGTCGATTGTTGGCTCTCTATAACCCTCTGTTTGTACCCCGCCTAACCAACTATTTATGAGCATCACTGTGTGGAGCGTTTTTCAATGGACGCTTTTGTATGGCACACACATAAAGGATAGACTGGCATCCAACCGAATCGGAATTATAAAATATTACACCGCTTCGCTGATGATGACTACGACGGAGACGGCGGCGGCGGCGACTACGACGACGATGATGATGATGACGATGGCAATGGGACGATAGGTATGCTGCCCTGCTAGTGATTTTTGTTTTTGTCCAAGCACTAGAAAGGTTCCTCTGGAATACATTCCATCGGTCGTTGCCACTCGCGATGCTGTTACTTGTGATGGTGGTACCAATACCCCAATGGTCATGGAATCAAAGAATGAGACTGCAACAGAAAAAATCGCGATTTGTAACGTGAAAATTTATTGGCCCGGTGTAGAGCGGCAGTAGCAGCTTACCAACCTACCGTCCGGTCCCAATCCCATCCGAAAGCAGTTCACTCGCCAACTCCTGCTCCAGCTGCACAATAAATAATAATTCATGACAATATACCCCATCGATGGGGTCGTGAACTTGAGTGAGTTAGAGCGACTTTTTTAGAGCTCATAGTATCTCCATGCGATCTGCATTGTTATACCCAACCTGGATGTGGCACAAATGTGAGTTCGGTTTGGAAGAGATTTTTTTTTGCTGTTCTTAGATTTTAGTGACACACGTGTAGATGGTTTCAGTTGAACGGCAGAGTGGACTTTTGGCGTCATAAATTATAAAACGTGTGACAGATGTGAAGCTCATTTAATTCTGGACAAAGGTGGAGCTTAGTTGGCATTTTGGAAATGTCACGACACACAAAACAGGTGGATAGGTGACTGTATGATAGAAATCCAATTGAAGTTGCACATTATGGGGTTTCAGATTGCCTGTTGTAAGTACCTACAAGAGGTGGTTAATTTAATTTTGAGAATCTGTTTTTAGGTGTCGATGGTTTGATGTTGAAAAAAGAGGCAAAACACTGATCGGGTGTAAATTGGCAACGCAGAGCCGTTGTAACTTTGACTACACATTAATTTTGCATCCCAGTGGTAACCATCGGATATTGGTCTCTTCCTTCTGGATTTGTCTTGCTAAACTTATAAGTTGCTACAAATATCCTGGTTAGGCCCATATACGATGTTACAAGGAATAACAGTCAGGTAAACCCACGCATTTATAGTTAAAGAGCATGCTAAACGGGGTTCAGTGGCGTAATGGTTGAACTGCCGCGCAGAAGGTCTGGGTTCGATTCCTAGCCGTAGCAACACCTTAAATGATTTTTCACCGGCAATTCTAACGAGATGATCCACCAAATCATCCGAGTAGTATCAATTTTCAAGAATAGCTTATCTCAACTTCGCCGTTCGGAGTCGTACACACGCACACATGAATGGTTGTGAGAACCTGGGTACTAACAAGCTTGTTGCCCCAAAAAATTATTCTTTTGGCGTGGTCAACGAAAAAAAAATTGATATGCGAACATTGAAATGCAGCGGTATCGAAGTAAAACTAGCGGAAGCTCTAAGCTGCTACATACCAGACATTACTGTCAATTAGGAAATACGAAAGGATGGACCGGAAAAAATAAGTATGAAAACATCTACTAGGGTCCGTCTTATAGTGAGCACAAATAGCGGCTTTTCGGATGTTGATTTCTTAGAAGTGCCAGACTTAGGCAAGAAGTCTTTAACTTTCAAGGCATAAGAGAACGCATTGTAACAATTCTGAAGTCTGGCAGAACGGATCATTCAATATTGGCGAGGACAGCGAAAACTAATAATCACCTCACCGGACTGGACAAAATGCACCGCCTTGGTCTCATTTGGACTATCTACCATTGCCACAGATAAATTTCACGTCGAACGAGACGCAGATCAAGGAAGCAGACAAGAAAACACGCTGCTCATTGAAATATATAACTAGGACTTCTCAAGACCAAAACAAGAATTTTATTTAGAGCCTAACTGACAAACGACAAGCTGATCTGCTAACACAATAACCCTGGCAAACTACTGCTACAACATTGAATCGACGACCAACGAGGCGGCTATGCCGTGGAGCATTTAAAAAACCCTTCCACATGGGTGATCTGGGAAATGAGGGAAATTGTTGGAAAGATACCAACCACAAACGTCCGGAGCTGCCTTTCGGAAAAGAGTTCCCAGGTACTCTCATAGGAAGTCAGCTAATTATCTCTAATGGTAACCCATTCTTCACCGAAAGAAGCACATGCCACCATTAGAGAATGCACTAGCGAAAACAGAATATCATGAGCACTAAAATTGTTCCAACCGTAGGATTGGAGCATTGCAGGGTACCAAAAGACAAGTTGAAAGACTATATCACAGCTGCACGCAATATGAATAGGCTGTCTGCGACTGAATTAAGAGGTTTAGGAAATGTTAAGCTAATGGACACACTAATATTGAGGTTCGCCGTAGAGAAAAATCCCGGTTTAAGTTATAAAACTTGAGGCAGGAACGGATGGGTGCAGTAGCCAAGTGGTTAGAGCGTTGATGCCAGACATTACACTACATTTATCCATAACATTACAGCCGGAAACAGAAATTCCTCGAGGTGAACAAAGAAAGATTGTAGCTGAACCACAGTTGATGCTGAGAATATAGAAGAACTTCTTCTGCAGACTTTTAAACGGCGATAACGTACAACGTTCCGCTGTCAGGCAGAACGAACCATTCAATATTAGTAACGACAGCGAAAAATGCTATCCACCCGACCTAAGTGAAATGAGGATAGCAATATGTAAACTGAATCTTAATAAGGCTGCCGGAAATGACGGGCTCAGTGTTCGATTCCCAGCCGTCACAACACCTTAATAATTTTTCACTGGCCTTCCTCTCGTGATGGTCTGACAAATCATCCGATTAGTATCAATTGTCAAGAAAATCTTATCTCGAATTCGCTGTTCGGAGTCGGCATAAAACAGGAGGTTTGTATTTTTGCATTTTTTTTTGGAGCTTTATAAAGCCGGCGGAGACGACTTGGTAAGTAACATCCACCAACTCATAAGCCAAATCTGTTCGAATGAAAGTATGCCTGAAGAATGGAATCTCAGCATCGTTTGCCCGACCCACAAAAAATTAGATCCTCGAACTGTGCCAAATACAGAGGTGTAAGTCTTCTCTCCTACAAGGTCCTATCTGCCTTAAAATTTGAATGCCAAAAACCGTTTACCAACAACCTGATCGGCGATGATCAGTATGGTGTTAGGCATGGAAAGTTCACACCTCGGATGATCCTGTGAAAAGCCCAAGAAGTACAAAAACCCACTGCCCACTACCTATTCATAGATTTCAAAGCATAGCTTTGGTATATCGCCCAAAATCGTCCGTCTGCGCAGAATGACGATGGATACTCCATCAGAGTTGCAACGATCTCATCGAAACTTTCGAGGCCTAAAAACGTTTTAGACTCAGCGACGCACTGTCATGCGACTCCTTTAAACCTGATTCTTGAGAGGATTTTGCAAAACGTCCGAGCCAGCTCCAGAGGCACAATCTTCCATAAATCGGAGCATTGACGACGATATTGACGTGTTTCGGCAGACTCAACGTGACATCACGTCATGTTTACTAGTACACCAAATTCAGCGGCAAAATCTGTTTAGCAGTAAATGAGGGTAAGACCGTTTCGACAGAACGTCATCATTGACTTTGCCTTAAGTGGCGAGCTTGAGGCAGTTAGCTAAGGAGCAGGCTTATTGGCTGAGGCCTAGGTTCATTCATTCCAGAGTGTAGCGCCACTTAAGGAAGTAAGTTTAGGACGACGCGAATGGGCCATAGGGAGCTTATGAACATCGACACTCTAGCCTGTAAAGTTTTTACCGCCATACCAGAGGAAAGAAGAAAACAAGGCAGACCTTAAAACTTATCTTTGATTGGGTGACCAGGTAGAAGAAGACCTCCAACGATTGGTGTATGGAATTTGATGCGGTAGACTAGAGATCGAGCCGGTTGGAAGGAAATATAACTTGAGACCCATGGTGCACTACGTTTTGTAGAGCTGGCATATGAAAGAAAAATTACAAATATTAGGGTTTCGTATGAATTCACGATCTTTGTCTATGCGATTCAATCCGAAGCATGGATTAACCAGCATTTTTAAAATTGATTCTCATATTGGGGCTGGCGTTTGGTGTTGCGAGATTGCCTGTTCGATTAATTCCGAAACAACGATAGACCAACGTTGTTATAACTAATACTATTTTAGGGCCAAAGCTTGAAGTTGTGATCATCAATTCGGATCCTCAAGATTTGACTGATCGACATATTTGAATCCTCTTTCAAATAACTTTCTGAATTTTATGAATTCCTACGCCGCCATTTTTTCTAGGAGTAGGATACACGTAATTTCCAATACGATCTTAGAATATTGAACGAAGAACTAGCAGTACTATCAGAACTATCATATATATGTCACTCCGTGGCTCAAGAATCTCATATTCAGTGAAGCCTTACAAAAGGATATACTTCCCAAGGCATACGATTTCCACATTATTCCTCATTTATATAATCCAATGGTGGATCCTACTTATCGTTTTAGCTTTCAGCTGCCATAATGAGTTCTCTTGAAATTGCCCCAACATTCTGCAGAAACTCGTGTCAACCAATCTTCCCACTATCAAAGCTTATAGAATCCGAAATCAAGCTCATCTTGTGGCACTTAAGGAGCTCATCGAAACGTAACCTCGTTAATTCACCACCCACTGCATCTGTATCCGAGTCTTTTCCTGGATTTCGAAGATATCTCCCAAAAGCTATTTTGACTAATTGTTAATCTTTTCCCATCCGTATCCATTAGTTCTACTCTGCACTGCACACGACAACGATAAATCATTAAAAAAAATTGTCGAGTACATGTATAACCTCCTATAACATCGGAAGGATACCAAAAGACAGCTCATACACATAAACAACCGCACAGTGCAAGTCGAGGAGAGGAGCAACAAACTTTTTGTGTTCCCATAGTTTGGCAAACTATTGATTTGCGTTTTGCTAGCTAATAACTCAAGGCCAGATGAATATAGCACACAGAGCACTCCAGAGATATGTATAACGTATCTAAAACTCTTTCGCTATCGATTATCATGCGACCTTGGATAATGGTTAGATACTATCACAGACACACGCACATCAAATCCGATCCTGATATAGCCACACGATGGGAGCTGACGACGTTCGTTGTCGTACTTGATTCTCTGCTGCTGCTTCTCTCTGTTCGTTAATCCTTGGCTTTGGTTATTGGTTGTAGTGTGGTGCCATGCTTCCATGCTGAACGGTGTTGCGCTTCTCCATTTTTCCCAGCAAAGTAGCTGACATCTCACCCATGGGACCTTGCCAGAGTCAGGAGTGCTGTAACAGGAGCTCCTACACATATTTCGTAATCCCTTTCACAGTCAAGTGTTTGTGTGTGTGTGCGTTATGTCATCCGGAGGGAAGAGGAGTTTGGCGCTTACAGAGTCCTTCTGCCCACATACCGCTCCGCCGTCTAAGGATTCTGTTGTCGGTGTTAAACACAGTTACAAGCGTGTGTTGCTTCGTTTCTGACATTCGACAGAGACAATGTACTATCAGGACTACGACTACGAGCACGAGTACACGTCTTCCTGCTGATGTTGTTGTTATGCCTGTTGGTTGGCTGACTGTCAAATCGCAAACATCTAAGTTCCATTTTGGGTATCGATTTTGTACATGTGTTCATATTTATAAGCAAGTCAAATGGAGCAGACGTCGGACCACTCATCCTGCAGAGCTGACATTGGCTTCGCATGGGCATAGCGTGAGAAGTGCGGAGAAGGTGTTTGCCAGTCTTATTGTCAAACTTGTCGAAGTACCTAGTGATGGAGAAAATTGAATTAAGAACACAAACATTTTTGAAGACCTTTTCAACTTGTTTCATTGGATTGCGGCCAATTACTTTTTTTTTTTTTTTTGTGCTGGTGCGGTCTTGTCGGTCTTATTGTTGCAGAACACACAGACTACAGAATGACGAGTGGAAGTTTTCTCAATGGTCAATGATATTGAGTGCTAATGATGTTGAAGAAAGTCGATTTTACAGATACTTAAACTTAAGGGCAAAGTGCCTAATTTTACGTTTTGATTACTTTTGATGTGGGGGGCAGCAGGTGTGAAGAATGAAAGACTTTTGGTTTTCGAGACGAGGAGTAGCCTACAGTGCGGTCGATTTAAAAGTTTCTGAAACTAAATCGAACTTGAAGCGAGATTGTGGATCTTCTTACAACTTGAGGTGTACTTGTCTCTGCTTGATTTTGAAATTAAAAAGTTGAAGGATGAGATATAGAAAAGTGTGAGGTTATGATAGCTCGTAAGGATGGAAGCATTGTGCTGATGCAAAGCAATTTTGACATGGACGTTCTAATAAGCACGTGAAGTAAAACAAAAAAGAGACCGTGTAGTGCTACGAGGTTGAAGTGAAACTTCATGCATAGACCGTTCTCAAAAACAGAAATCCTACCTCAACTGATGACTTTTTTTCGCATGTTGTTTTTCGTCGCACATTTGTTCTATCCGCTCTAGCCCCCCAACCATTCAAATATCTGATGTGTGTGCTTTAGATTCACTGCAGAGTGCTCACTCATGCTTACGCTCTTACCCGTCGTTGTCCCATCACACTAGGCTTCGCATACCCGTGACTTTTTCTGTTAAAATCACGTTTCATGAGAGTTTGGTTTTGCTCCGAAGTTTCACTTCAAAGCTGCGACACTTTTAAAAGGTCATTCAGAAACGTCCTTTTTTCTATTAGTGCTCCGAAGGGACGAATACCCCTAGTAGTGTTTGGTCGCAGAGTGCAATTTTCCCGCTGAATTTTCATAACAGGCAGTCGAAAGCAAGTCGTCTAATATTTCGAAGGCATCAGGGAACGCCTTGTGATCTTACGCACCGAGGACATATTCATCAATTATATGAGCGCCTATATGGGAAAAAAATATTATAGACTTGACTTTACAAGATCCTCTATTAATTCTAAAAGGATCACCCGAACAACGGCCTAAGCTTGTTTTGCGTGATTTTAACGTCGAAAAGATAGAGGGGATATAGCAGATCTCGACTAATGGGCTAAGCCTAATGATGCCCATCCATAAGGTGAAATATCGAGCGCTGAAATTAACACCCGTCACAAGAGAACGCTTAGACCTTTTCAAAAGGCACATTCCTTGGAACTCGAATAATCTTTATGGGACCATCGGTGACCAGTGTCCAGATTGTTTAAAAAAAAAAGGCCGAAAATGTGGACTTCACAACAACCCAGCTGGAGAAGACTAGAGCTACTGCAAACTGGCTTAGATCTGTATATGCAAAGGAGAGAAGCACACTGGTTTTCCAGAAAAAAACAAGAAAACCAAGCGAGAGATGGAATTCCAGAAATGATGCTCGAATATTTGTAAAAAAAAGTACTTCCGCTGGGAGTAGGCATCTTGACGTTGACGCTATCTTAGATGAGACTTTCACGAAGGCTGACGTCACATAGATTTAATGCTTAAAACCACAAAGGATATTGAACTAAGAAACAACATGAATATCACCTTCTGATAGTGAAGAATGTGTAGTCAATACCTATCAAACAAAACCTATGTCGGTAGGAGACGACCGGGTCTCACTAACTGGAAGTTAAATCTTCGTCTGAAATTTTTTTGCCGATAATGATTGGACTGGGAGAAGCTTTCTCAACTCAAAAAGACATGAGAGTTCGCTATTAGTTTCAAAGATGAGAACAAACTTCGAAAAGGCAAGTTAAAGCTTTCGTCGGAGAATTCCTGGCAAGCAATGACTACTCTAAGGAGGCTATTCGGTAAGAAACCACTTCGTAACACTTTGTCGAGACAAGAACCAAATTTCCGGAGAAGAGAGTTGTTCTCCGAAAAACAAAAAAAAAAACAAAAACTACGGATCCATAGAAAGATTCTAGAGACGCTTCATTTTGTTCTATGAGGTTCTGAACGAAAATCATAACCATTGAGTTGGCCAAGATCTCTGACGGAGACCAAACGTTGGTGAAAAAGCACGCCAAAAAGATTAACCAGTACGTCAACTGTCATGGAAAGATGACAAATCTCATAGCAGTATCACACGAGGCCTTAGAACCAGCAATCAGACGGATGAGAGAAGCTAAAACCTGTTACACCAAGATTGCTAATTCGGTAAGACCGCTTCTGTAATACGATCGGATGACGAGATAGCATGGAACTCGAAAAAGCAGAGGACAATTGAGGAGTAACGAGGTCCAAAACTATCGATTGTTGACCACAGAAATCCTGAAGGTAGGCTTATAACGGGTAAGTGACTAAGTGTTAACACCAAGATCAGCTCCCGATCAACTCCCGATAGGATTTCGAGGCAATATGGAGCTAGGCAAAGAAGGGGATGAGCATCGAGGTTCTAGCCCTAGCGATTGCTGACCATAGTAATGCTGATTGTATGCTTATGACGGGCTACTAGCTTCATGTTTAGACCAACCTTCCAACAGAATAAGATTACCTGACAATGTCACAGGGAACTTGGTAAGACAACAAAATTTGCCAGCAGCGAAGCGGAGAACAATCGTCAGCGTTAGGAGCTGACGATTGTTCTCCGCACCAATTGCAATGTATTGACGGGCAATTGGACAAAGGTTTGAGGACAAGATATTAAAAACCATGGTAAAAGAAGCCGATGCTGTGGATACCATTGATATCTCCAACTTTCAAGACACTGGTTTGGGGGCTTTCGTTGGGTGTAGGAAGTAGGAGTAATTTGGCATCTGGCTTAGTTTCAAATTGAAGAGCAGATATATGTCCTGAACCCTAATTGTTCGTATCTTTGTATACGAGTTGGTATATCCTCTGAGACCGGAAGGATAGTATAAACTCAAACTGGTAGGAATGCTGATCATAGGCGAATGTGATTTGGTAATTTCCAAGCTGTGGCTAAAGAGGTGAAGAGGTATGCTGAATATAGGCGAATGACATCTGTAAGGTTACAAGCGGTAAGAAAAGGCCTGCGACACAGGCATTAAATCCGCCTGGTTAGTCAGAATTTGAAAGGTTTGTTTTTATAAATTGAATTAAATCCGACCACCATTTGAAGCAATATCCTAGTGGTAACTCCGTAATGCTACTAAGCACGGTGTTGATCGTTCAAAATCTGAGAGCAGCAACACATACTTAGTTTTGCCTTCCTCAACATTTGCAAAACTCTGACAAGTGTACAAAACTGACATAAAAAGTTGTTAAGTTTGAAATCTGTTGGTACCAAAAATATTAATTTATTCACACAAATGAATTAAAACGCATTGTTTCAGACACAAGTAAGTGAGTACCGCTCCATCTTTGGGAAGTTTTTCTGGTGGCGAACATAAACAAAAAAAAATTAACACATGTATTGAGAATCGTTCGAAAAAGAGAATTCCCTACCTACTGATCAATCCATCATAACACTAGTACAACTGATTTTTCTACAGCCCAACCTCAAAATTTAATCGATAGGACAACATATTTAAGGACTATCCTGAAGATTGAAAGTACCAACCAGCGAACAATATTATTCTTAACGATCGGTGATCGTTATTGTGAAATGAAATGAGAATAGTGACCAGAGGATCAATTGTATAGTTATCGATCAGTATGGCTTTGTCAATTAAATTCATGTCTATGGGGATCTTTAGGATCGTTCAAAGGAGAACATTTGCCTATATCCCCTATCAATTAATTCGCCCATAATAATACAAGTATCATATGTCAAATTTTTAAAGTGATCCTCATTATTCAATTGATGGGCTCACAATTTTGAAGGCGATCACGATGATTCACGTTGTCATACCACTATCAAATAGAGATCAGTGACCAATGTTTTTGTGAACGATCGGTGATCTGCATTGACAGACACTTTTAGGATGATCCCGATAGTTGAATGTAAATTAGTAAACTGAAATTCAATTACGTCAAGCTGGACACAGATCGCTTCTTTAGAGAATCTTCAAATCAAGTTCCCCATCACACTAGATGGGTTTGGGTGAGTAAATTCATTCATTATCATCAAGGTCAAGATGTGAGCAGGGGTTTCTAGTATGGATCTGGATTTGGCTGCACATTGGTTGTTATTTGATCATCATTTTTCGCCTGAACTCCTAATGGAGTTGGTCAACTTTCAAAACGCATACTATTGCCGGATTGTTCTAAAGCGATTTATTTACCCGTCCTATATGGAAGCAAACATACATGTTAAGAACTTAAAAGCATCCGCAGCTATCAGACAACATGCTACCTGTAGCCTTGTTAGGTTTGCTGTTTGTTTTTGATGAACACATTTTCTAATGCAACCACCAGCGACTCAAAGACCTTCCAAAGGAAATTTCAAAGCTTTGAGTATATTCAATACATTCCCCAGATTTAAAATTTGTTAAGAGAAAATTTCAATAAAAAACCCAACAAATTGCACGGCATTGCAGATCTTGCAAACCATGCAGCAGCAACAGCACCAGCAACTAATCGAACATGATCACAAAGATCGTTCCACTCCATCTGTGCACCGTGCGTCCAACTATAAAATACCTTCAAATCATTCATGTGAATCTGGAAATGTTTGTCCACGTCGCTGCTGCATAGAACAATGCAAGTAGAAACAGCTCCACAAAAAAATTCAGACAGACAGCCAGCCAGGGTTCAAGTAACCACTCGACATGTACACAAAAGTCCTCAAGGAGAGACACGAGTATAAATCATTTTGACCTCATAAACAAGGCGACACGTTTAGTTTCGGTTTCGCGTACTCATATTCGTGTAGTGCGCCAAAAAACCAGTTCGACAAAAAAGTATCTAATGCGCTCCCGGGGAACTGATTGTCGTCAACTCTGGACTTGTCATTAGAATACCATGTTCGCACCATGTTCTCATGGGGAGCACAGACAAAATGGCTACATTCCGATTCGCATAATTCATACACACACGAGATCTGCAATGTTTCGGTTTTCTGGTGCACCGGGAATGTTTTCCTGCTAGCTCTCCATCATCACATGGTGGAACAAAGCTACGGAGTCACACACTAAGTATAGTTGGGTTGACGAAGCGCTGGAACGGACGCGATTTAATGACGAGAAATTTCCGTCAATGCAGCATGACGCGACATCTTAAGGTATGCACAGTGTGCCTGTGTGATACTGCTGGAAGGTACTCTTCAAATAGGAAAAACAAATCGGCTCCTCTCTCCCAGATGCGGTGTACGCCGCCAGTGCAATGAGAATTATAGCTTGGAAACTATGCTTACATTCTCAGCCATATGTGTACGATCTATCGTCGTCATGTTTTTTTGCTATTCGCCTGTGGATCTTCAATGGTGGCATCACGAGTTGAACTCTTAACTGTATGATGAGTATCTGTTGTTCTGTTTGAGCGGTTTTTTTTTTGTTTCGTTCGTAGGGCTAGGTTTGGTTCTTTAGATGTTTTGCCGGCGCACAGTGGGTTCTTAGTAGGAAGGGATGTCATTCGGGAAATAGATGCGTGCAACTATTGAGAATTGGATGCAAAAGGAGGGGCGCTATCGCCAAAGATGCATAGGAGTCTATAAAGTCGGTTAGCAGAGGTCAGAATCTTAGGCCCACAAAATGACCAATTAGAAACTTAAGGCCGCATTTAGGCATGAGCAATTTGTGATATAGCACGCTAGGTGAGTCAAATCGGTACTGGAGTCATCGTACTGGACCGTTGGTGGTAGACTGCTGCTTCCAAGTGATCTTCAAAAAGTTGGTGAGTAAAGGTACATAGTTCGTCAACGTAGTGAGATTGGAACTAAGCTGGGTTTGACGTGATTGGTATTCAGAAATCGACCTCAAGGTATAACCAAAATAACAGCTGACTTCTAAGTCACTTTGGACATGTACAGATCCTTGAAAAATGCATCATTCGTCACCGCAGTGAGATGCTATCTAAACCGCGTTGGAAGTGATTGTTGCAAGTGGTTGCTATTTACAAATTTGTGACCCAGGCGGCCATTTATAGCCAAACTAACAGCTAAGAACCATGTCACTCTGAACGTGCACAGATCCTAGGTAAAATGCATCGTTCGTAACCGTAATAAGTTGGGAACGAAGCCGGGTTGAAGGCGATTGCTGGAGGTGATTGCAATTCAGAAATTGGAGGCAAATTCGGCCTCAAGGTATTGCCAATCTAGCAGTCACTCTGGACATACCGTCACCGCAGTGAAATGGGAAATAAGCCGGGTCGGAACCGGTTGTTCGAAGTAATTGCTTATCAGAAACCGGCGGCCAAATCGGTCTTAAGGTATAGCCAGACTAACAGATGGCTTCCAAGTCACTGTGGACATGCACAGATCACAAGAATACGAAATGGGAACTAAGACGGATCGGAGCTAAGGATCGGAGCTAATTGTAAATCTGCAAGACACAGGCATCGGGTAACAAAAGCGCATAAAGAATAATACAGACAAACGCTGGACAAGATTGAACACACGATTAAGAAATCGAGTTGTGGATGATAGTGGAGATAGTGGATGAGTGCGGTCTTTAATATTACAGGTGTGGTATTTTTTCCTTTAGGCTGATCCACCATTTCTAAAGGCGATTGTGATGATTACAAAAGAACTGATCAGTGATGATTGTTATTCTTATCGATCGTTGATCGTTCTCAATGAAATTCAGATCATTGAGTACTCTAGGGCCGTTTCAAGGAGATCATTGCCCCTTTTCCCCATCAAATGTGCAATAGATGGGTCTACAAAATCTTGACCAGGCAGTTTAAATAGTTAATCCACTTTCTGAAGCCTGAGAGAACGACTGGAGAATGTCAGGCGGAAGTCACTTTTCACATGTGACATATGATGGAAGCTTTGTCAAGATTATAACAAGGACTGAACCAATAATCATATACGCAACCCCACTGTCAAAGTTGCAAAGGCGCTCAGTGGCACTCACTGGCCATAAGGAACTTCACAATAAAACTTAATCCAAAGGATGACGGCATCTCAACGGCGTGAGGACAAAACTCATATTCTCTGTCACTGACAATTGAGGAACAGACCACTTGAACACTACTAATTCCTAGATATAAAAAAAATAATTGTAAAGCCCACTTAACGTCTCTCACAGGTTTGTGAAGTTATAGAGATGACAGCATATAGATGAGTCATCCATATAGAAAGAACGCCTTTCTCCAGCCAAACTCCATTAAAAGTATCACAATGGGATCACCAGATCCATAGATCCAGGGATCCATAGAGAATGTAGAAAGGAAAGTAAGCAAAACTCCATTAAAATTATGCTACCATGAGTATCTTAGAGTGGCGTGACTGAAGCAAGGAAGACCCGTACGGTTTGGTTGTATGAAGACTTTCCGCGACACGTCTGGATGGTTGGGTATACATAGTTAAGTAAACCAAAAAGAGACAAGAAAAGCTGTGAGCTGAAATCTACCTAAGGGTTTCATAAATTGACCACAATCACCTATAATGGATTAAGGACTCTACACTGGCCAGTTGGCCTAACCTAACGTAAGGCTTGCTTGTTTGAAGAGTTTCCGCAACACAATTATGGTTGACTATAGAAACCGAATTTTCGAGACTCAAAATCTGTTTATCGCCCATAAGATTTGTACAGCCAGCCATCCACCGACTTAGGCTATTAATGGACACGACTGAATTTGGAAAACCGGTAAAATGATTGGTTGTGTCAAATAACACTGGGGAAACACACGAGCAGCGTTCAGCCTATCCATCATGTTACATACTTAAGTGCGCTTCAGTCCGGAATGAACTTGGGCCTTAACCAACATGCCTCTCCAATTAGCCCGGTCCTTAGCTAACTGCGTGTTATCCTTCATGTACTTTCTTAAAACTCGTGCTCGAAAGATGTTTAAATGGTGGTCCAGATACGAATAAAAAAAATAAACAGATCATGAAACATAGCTCCTCCATATATTTTGGAGTGTGAAGTATTTTTTTCCACAAAGATTGGGACCTCCTGTGTAATGCTATTTCCGAACGCCATATGAGTGAAGCTTCCCATGATAGTTTTGTTTGTTTTTCCAATTTTCTCAAGAGATGTAACACGGAAGCCGCTGCCTTTAAGAAATCTGCCCAGTTGCTGGTATTTGTCTTGAGATATCATTGAGCAGCTTTCAGTTGCAACTTTTCCAAACATATGCTGCGTTATCATAGACTTTCATTATTTCAGTGTACAAGGAACATGGAAGCCACTGTTTTTGAAAAAATCTGCCCAGTTTCTGGGATTCCGCTTGAAATAATTCATCTAGATAGGATTTAATATCAAGCCACAAATGACACTGAAGTGGAGATTCAACGAAGACAGATCCTTGCCAATCGATACTACCTTGGTTGGACAAAACAAATGGATCTAAAATAACTTACTCGAAAGTGCTAATGTATGCTACATATGCTAATCTTCTAAACCAACTGCCACGACCCCACTGTCCATTGGACAGTTCAATCTCTTACGCTTCCCCATCATCGTAGCCACATCGAATTACCCCGATCGTAACAAAGAGACAAAATTTATCGAAGATGGTTTGTCCGCGCTCTCATCTCCATCAAGATGGAGCAATCTTCCAACTTCATAGCCAGAGCCTAGCGGGCAATTGGAATATCTAGCATATTCCAGCTCCGACAGAGAAATACTTCAAATTGTTTCACTTGTAATGAGCCATGAAGCCAGCAATGGACGAGCAGCATACTCTCATAGTCACACTTCTCATGCGACACTCAGTTCAATGATTCCATTAATTTAGCAAACGTTTCCTGGTTCTGCCACATTCACTGGCAACATAAAGTGCCCCTCTCCCCACAAATGCAACCATTTGGAGCATTCGGGGATCGTTTCTTCAATCGCAAGGCAAATTGCTTCGAAGAGATCGATGAGGGCAGCAGCCACGTCAGTGGAACAAACCAATTTCCAGATCAGATCTGAATGATTCCCAAAGATGATCATACCGGATCGCACAGCAATTATTTCGACAGTGGAATCTGTATCTATGAATTCATCTCTCCGGGTTGTTAACATCACGAGCTCGTCGTCTCTCACTTGGTGTGTATACTTTTCCTCCACCTCCATCGAGCAGAGCCAGCAAAAGCGAAACAATCGCCACGGTTGCGCGTTGTGGAATTCCAGAGGTCGTAACGAGCGTCACGATTCTTTATTGGATCATTTCGAAATCGCATGGTTTTGTCGGGTCTTTTTGGATGTGAATCGGTCCTCATCGTCGTCGGAGATTTTCGGAGTCATTGTTATGATTTCTCGTTGTGTTCTGGTTGCGCACAGGCCGTAATTTGGTTTAATTGCGGTGCGGCGGCGCAGTGCTCTGGGATTGGGATTTGATGTCGGCTATGGCCTACTTTAATACCACCAAATTACGGCTTTGCAAAAACATATTTACATAGGCAGGCTTTGGAGCGGTCGCGCACACACAGAGATTTGAAAGTCATCTCTTGAGAGCTGGTGGAGCGGAATCATTTGAAATGTACACATAAAGAGGTGTAATGGGACTCGAATTGGATTGGGTAGTTAGGGTATACAAAAGCCTCATGTGCAGAGTTCTACCAGATGGACTTTCTCACGGAAAGGTTGTAATTTTTGATTTGGACTTACTTTGTTGCGAATTGGGAAGAGTGTAACTAGTAGTTAGGTATTTCGATGTGATGGAATTAGATGTCGAATGGGAGGTAACACAGCGGGAGATGGACGGATAAATAGCTTGAAGAGTTTGTATGGGTCACTGAAATCTTAATAAGTGTAAGTGCAGAACTTGGTTCTTTGAAGCGTTTTCTAAAGTCGCTTGGTAGGGGGTTTTATCGTACCAGTGCGACGTTTGTTTGGAAAGTCTCATTAACAAAATACAAGGTTCTTCATAGGCGGGCCACCCTTTCTTAGAAAGTCATAGGATCCATACGAAAAATTCGTTAAATTGAAAGCCGATTTGTCCATTTTGCTGCTCGGTGATAAAGGGAAAGTATACACACCGAGTGAGAGATGAACTCGTGATGTTAGCAACCCAGAGAGAGAGAGGGATTTATAGATACAGATTAGCTGTCTCTGCCCTTTTCGTACGTAGACGTAATTGCTGCATATCTTGAAACCACAAAGGCATCTAGACTGTGGAACATTGTATAAAAAAAACCTTCCACATGGGTGATCTGTGTATAAAAGGACAACTGGTGGACAGCTACCAACCAGAAAAAACTTTAATAAGCTGCTTCTCTTTCAGCTATACACCTCTGATGACCCTCCTCAACAGAAAGAAATTATGGAATCTGCCTTATCAGACCTGTCTTATTGGTCTTGTGGTTATGCGGAAAAACGTGGAAATCATTCTGTTCGCTAGGAAATATTTGTATCAGAAGCGGGGCTGAGTCTATGTCGGCAGATTTACAGACCCTGACTGAAGGGAAAAACGGATAATTGAAGAAATACAGAAATTTAATCAAAAGCGGAAGTTAAGCATGAGTAGAATGTTACGGGTCAGGGAGTCAGAACTCTATTACCGGCGGCTAATAGGAGTGAGTAAGAAAGGGCCCGAACTTTCGAGATCAAGCCACCGCGACAATAGTGGAAAATTTGGCTGCTACAGCATATAAATCCACAAGAAACAACTTAGGGGACAGTCTCCACCTCTACACCTTTTCACTGGAAGATCGAAGATCCCCATCTCTGCTAACGAAAACAATTATGGATACAACGCAACGAGAAAGGACAACTGGATCTTACCTAGTGGACGTAGAAAACTCACCTGAAGATTTGCAGGAAAAGCAGATACACGAGCAGATAAACTGAGACACACAGAAGTCCAGTATCGAGGAACGCAATGAAAGATGCAGAGGAGTTATCGAGAAACTAGGACATAAGATCGGTGAACTACAGCACGCACTGAGAACCCAGGGGCACGTCAACTAAGCCATGGGGGAACTTATGAGAAGCATAGTAGCACACTGTGAAAAAGAGCAACAAGTCCTGAAAAAGGAGAAAGTAGAAGGTGACCCGAACAGGCCAACAAGTGACCGTGCGAAGCTTAAGAATAACAGCCATCTGCAAGAAATGGAAAGCGGCCAACATTAGAAGAAGTTGGAATAACCCCACCGACACAAGCAGCAGAAGAATGAAATGCCGTTCCAATAAAACCGAAAAATGAAGGATCAAAAGGAGATGTATAAACGGGAGTTATTCCTATCCCATAAGGTAACATTCTAAAAATTATGAAAGCAAAGCCAGATTTAAAGGAACTTAGCGGAAATGTTTTAAAAAAAATGGCAAAGCATTTATAACAACTCAACCAAAGTAAGATGGACGCATACGCTCATCTAGGACATAGAAGAATTGGTCAGTGGGAAACATGGAGAAGTAATCTTCTATCTGACACATTTTCTGCAGCGACATGGATGCCTCCGGGTGCACCTTCACAAAGAAAAAAACAAGTGAATGGCCCGTACTGGCCGGGAGGATGATCACGAAGGATAGGAACCTGCTTGAAAGAGAACTTGAAGAGAAATTTATATCGAGAGCACTCATAGGGTTCCATGCTTCATCGAGTGAAGCATGGGATATGGTAAATCAAATTATCGATGCTTCAGCTCCGCCGAGAGGAAGAAGTGACCCTTGAAAGCACAAGAAATAGCACGGTGGCAATGTCTTGCGGCTGTTAATGCTTTTTGCTTGTGGGGCTTATTTTCTTGGCATGCTCCCAAACTAGTACGGATCACAAGTTCAACACTGATCCCAAGCGGGGGATCAAACTTAGCATAGAATGCCAACAAATCGCAATAACACTCGCACGTGTTAATGCTTGGTGGCGGGTGGCTACTTTTTTGTGAGAATTTAGCCTCATGGGGAAGTGAAAAGTGATCAGTCCATACAGGAGATATACGAACGGGATTTGACAGTTTCCAAACATACATGAACATACATATACCTATTCCTAAACAAAGCAATAGTGGCATACACAGCCACAAAATGACATACGCATTCGTGCATCCTGCACATACATTCGCACACCAAAAGACAGAAGATGCAGATATGCCAAAAACCCCCTAAAATGCCTAACGGCGGTACTATGAGGAGCGGAGGCTGGAAGCAGAAGTTGTTTAAGTTCGGGTGAAAGTCTTATACGCCGGTTTTCAAAGTTTAAAAAACTGAGTCCGTCAAAAGAAATCCCTGACAAGTTCTAAAAGTCATAGCAGTAGATGCCTCTATGCTATGCTAATCTATAACTGTTCCATTCGTTCTGCACTGTTTAATAGAAATGTAAAGCATCCGAAAAACTGACGTCTCGTTCTTAAAGATCGTTAAACGGGTGTCTATCTAGCACTCTTAAGGATCTGCTGTCAAAATCACATTTTTAAAAAGTTTCACGAGAGAACAATTCGAAATCAAAAGGCACAACGATTCAAGAAGCATATGGGCAGTGCATTTACGTTGTTCGTATCTAATTCCCCTATGTAATGTAAAGCGTTACCCAATATCGTTATCAATTGAAGAATACGACATCAACCAAAGGGATGAAACCAATATAGCGCAGAGCAGGAGGAACTTAACTTATTGGCGAAGAGTTGCAGAAGAGTTGGCAAGAGCAAGAGAAAATTGCAAGCAATTAATCCTCATGGATGTTGGTTCTGCAATGGAAAGTGACTTACTATTGATTGCTTACAATTATTCGTGCACAGTCGGGAAGACCGACAGGCAGACCAAATCACCAATATCGATGTTCTCCATCACCCTAATGTTAGGTTTGATTAAAATATCGACTTCGATTTTTATTATGAAACCAATACTTGCTCCATAATAGCAACTAAAAATCGCCTAACCCCCAAAAACAAATCTATTTGCACGCTCCCAACCACATTTAGGTCAAACCCAACCCAAGCCTCACAGAATGTCCATAAATGTAGCAATTTTCTGTATCCTTCCACCACTTACAAGCAAGTGCGATTTTTCTCAGTACACACGTTTAAATAATCCCACGCTCATGTAAATATAACGCCTAATTAAAAGCTTCTCCAGCAGCACGCCGCCTCAGTGCCCTAAGACAAATGCGACCACACTGTACGGTTGCCAGACAGTGTACGCATAAATTAAAACTCACTTTAGTCGAAGGACCCTCTAAAATAATAAAAAAAAGCCTCGAACAAGAGTAACAACAAACAAACACGAATGAAAAAAAAAAAAAAAAATAACTTCATCTTTCATAAATTTTCGCACCATCATGATAAGCAAACATGCTTCTACATTTAAAGGACCTTATCTCGTCCTTCTTAAATGCACATACATATAGTAGATGTGTACGTTTTTAGTGTATGCCACCGCTTGAAACTTACAATTCACTGCCATTGCCTACATAAAAGGGCCAGAGCCATACAGCAAGGACTCGAAAGGAGGAAATTATAACGAAAAGAGAATAACTCAACTGAAAGTTGTTATAACGCAAAAAAAATTAAATAAAATAAAAAATGAAACAAAAAAAAATATGTTCGACTCGTATAGTAACACACATGAAAGTAGCTACTCGTAGGTATACAATAAGAATAGCTAGGTTTGTGTCTTTCAAGGACGCTGCACCGCATTTACGAAAGATGCAGTACCGATTACATGTGTGCTTTCGTAAAATAAAAAATAAAACTCACACACTCACAAAAAATGTATCTTTTCTTGCATTTGTCGGTTGAAAAGTACATTTTCTCGTTTTTCATTTACTTTTATCTAATTTCGAAATTTTTTTTTAGGAATTCCTATGCAAGTCAACTACTGTACCCTCTAGATATACATGTATCTCCATCATTCTAGTGAAGGTTACTTCATCTGTCGTTCGACATATTATATCCTTTGGTTTCTATATTCGCTCACATCAAATGTAAAGCTCTATGTAGATACATTCTGGGGTATTCTTTTGCGTGGAAATGGGAAATGCCAAAGGAAATTATTACACCACTACAATACAGTGCCATGCGGCGTAACAATAGCTAGATGGAATATTACTGCAGGGCAACGTTTAGATGCCTAGAAGATAAAGTGATAAAGTGCATATAGATGGGCACACCCACTCATCTGACATATGCGCACCAAATTGAATTTGGCAATGTTGGTTTAATGTAATTAAATGTTTACCAAAAAGCATATTCCCCCAGGAGCAAAACTGTTGGGTTTAAAGCGTTTGAATACAGTGGGTTCGACAGGTATGGGTATGTTGTTTTTACATTTTTTAGAACTATTTTTTATACAATTTTCTCTGAGTGTAGGATACCTCTGTATGGAATGTCCATAAGTGTAATAAGACCACCTAGATACCCGGTTTTTTGGAATAAAAGTCGTCACTCAGGTGACAGGTAGCCATGAGCCAAAACGAGAAGGAAATCGAAACCGAAAAACTGACTTTTTTGTATGAACATGAACGTTAATCTTCCAAACTATTAAGGTCCATACAGGAATTAAAACCTAGCTTCCCCATTCATTTGTTTGAATGAGGACATAATAAGGAAACAAATATTTGTACCTACACTTTAACTTCTATTCCGAACGGCAATTTTGAGAATTTTGGATCGACAGTTCTATATTTTTTTATGTTTGTAAGAATTTCGCAATAAACAAATTTGCCAAGCCTCCAAATTCAATATTTCCCTTGGCCGAGTGACATCTCAATTATAGGTTCCAAAGACACGAACATGACAGAGAGGGTAACGGTGCCATGAAATAGCGAAATAACACCGAATTCCATAATTTATAACCCCCTCATTGGGCTCAGTATTGGATTCGGGTTACCTTCGAGGTAAGATGTACGGAAAAACAAGACCCCACCAGCAGTTAGCCGAAACTTAGGGTTGCATACTTATTCAAACTTTCCATACATCGAAAAACGCACGCAACGAAAATCCGACAGTGAGCTCAAGCAGGGGGGTTGCAGGGGGTCAGCATGCCCCCCAAACCATAATAGAACTTTGCACACAACCAAACTCGCACAGTTTGAATCCCAATCTCTCTAAATTCGCCCTTATTTAAAAAGGAATGAATTTAGGAATTCAGCTTCATTTCGCTCGGCCTTATTTCACTGCAATGGGGTTACTTTTAGATTTTAGCGTGAGTCTTCATTCGAATAAAACACTTTTGCGTGTAGCCAGAGCATTCATCTGATTGAAAGTTATTGGGATGAACGTGTAGCCAGTCACTTATGGCTTTTTCCGTTGGTAGTATTTAGGAGTTCACTAATTCTGCTTACCAATGAAACAGCCAAAGGACATCTGAATTGTTCTGGAATTGTATAGGTGAACTTTCTGAAATTGAAACCGAAATTAAACCAAAATTCGTTAGTCCGAACTGCAAATCTAAATCTTCATTAGACTTTGATATAAAAGCATTTACAGGTATAGTTGCTTTGAGAATCAGACAGCTTAACTACGGGAGAGTGTTTTCAAAAGGACACGCTCAAATCATAAACATATTCTTGAGCTCAGCTGCTATTTCTGACTACATGCTATTTCTGACTACATGATGCCTCCTCCTAAATTTCTAAGACTATTTGCCTGCGCGGGGGGCAGACAAAAATTAGCCCTGACTCCATATCCATTCAAAAATGTGTAACGGTATGGCAGATAGCCTGTTTTCCAAATAACTAAAGATTACCAGCACATTTAATGTCTGTGACTACAGTCTTCCAGAGAGAGATTGGCAGTAGTAGATGCAGCCAAATTACAATGCTGTCGAACCCACAAGATAATAATGCCATTCTCATTGAAAGTCAGGCTCGAAACTACCCCTCCGGGTTAGGGGTCAGAATATACCCAAGGTAAATCATTCCTGTCGTAGAAGGCGACTAAAATCCACTCTTCGTATACCGAGTGTAAAGAGTATACAAAAACAAAAATGCAAATTTAATACCCTAGGTTGCAATTCGGTATCACTGGAAAATCGACCCTCTTCGGAGATCGGCTGTACGGATTCTGGGGAGAGCCAATTATTGCAATTATGTTACCCTTTCGGGAAAAGCTCAAGGGTAACGAGGTCACCTACATCTAGATTTATATAAGCCTAGATATATAAGCCCAAGGAGCTCAAACACACCAGAAAAATAAGAGCCTTAACGTAACAATGTCGAACTGCTCAACGAAGAGCTTCGTTTAGAAATTCTCCATCTTAAGGACGCAAACATGACTATAAAGAGTAAATTGAAAACACCTAATGAGCCAAACCCATGAGCAAACTGCCCCGTGAATTCCGTATACCATACGGATGAAGATGAACTCAGTCGCGAAACGATTGGATTCTAAAGAAAAGAACTGTTAAAAAAGGAAACATGTACCACCTCCTGAAATTATCAACCGAGACAAAGAGATTGTTGAAAAAGCGAAACAACTGAAACAACGGCTCCACCGCCAAATGATGTGATCGGTATTGACGACTTGAACAAGTTTCATGCCTTTATAAAATCGTTGGCATTGTCGGACTACCCAGTAAATTCGCTCAGAAAAAATACATGGAAAGTCTGAGTAAAAGACCCGGAAAGCTACCGTCTATTATCTCGTAAGCTAAATACTGATAAAATTGAATGGTGTTCATTTGAAAATAAGTCTGAAAGGCCTTTACGCGTTGTAGCTAGAGGGTTACATGCATCGTGCTTGAAGGATGACATTATTAACGATCTGAAAAGCAGGCATTATAAAGTTATAGATGCCGTTAACATTGTCAAGCGAGAAAAACAGCAAAAAGATGGCGAAGAAAATGTTATAAAACGAGGTCTTCCTTTATTTATAACTTTCGATAAAGAAGAAATTTTGAATAAAATTTATGAAATAAAGACAATACTTAATATTGTTGTAAAAATTGAACCCATGCGTAAGGACTCCAAATTAGTTCCTCAGTGCAAGCGCTGCCAAGGATATAATCATACGCAAACCTACTGTCAAAAAGAACCGAGGTGTGTAAAATGTGCCAGAAATCATTTCACTGTAGGTCGTAGGTCAGATAAAAAAAAACTTCTCCAATCTGCATCAACTGTAAAGGCAATCATCCTGCAAAGTATAGAGAGCGCTTCCAAAATTCGGTATGAAAGAAGAATAATCGCTAAGAGCTTCCGACTGAAGGCTTATATTAAAAGCAAATATTATCCGACAGGCATTTTACCAAACGTCAAATACACACTGCACAGCATAATTTTTTTGTCATAATGACTAAGTTATGGAAAATAGTGAAATGATCGGGAATCTACCGGAGACTAGTTCAGAAAGAGAGAGTGATTCAATTCTGTGAAGAGCACGTGAAGTTTCCGACACATTTAAATCAAGACGAATAAATCATCGTTGCAATAATTATAATTATTTGAGCTTCAATAAGGTTCAATGCAATGTTTCGCATGAAGAGTCTGATGAAAACGATTGATATTCCATGAATTTGGGTATTTATTCGTTTGTTTCAATGTGTTTTGGCACACTTTTAAGATTATTTTGTTAGATGAATCTGAAGGCAGCTCTTGCAAAAATGTCCATCCCGATGGTAAGCATAAAGAAAATGAAACTGAAATGGAGGAAAATCGCTTCGGTAGTGCTTTAGCGAAGCAAAATTGTAAGTTGGGCTTATGTGAAACCGCCAAGAAGATGTGTTTCGATAAACTCGGTAACAAAGCTAGAACCTACAAACTCCATTGAATAAACAGGAAAGCTAACTGATGGACACAACAGTCTGTAAGATTTCCTGTACTCGAAAGGCCTAGGTTGAAAATGCATTACGCAGATTTTAACCATTATGCAGGTTGCAGCGAAAAAGGAACAAATGGCGATAATCTCCAGGTTGTGTTTCAGACTGATGCAATGTTGAAATTGATCGCTTCGTTAAGATCTTAAATTGTTTTGATTTCCCATCGATTCCTTTCTTGCTACAGCCATAGTCCTCCTAACCTAAAATATTCGCGACAACAACCACCCACTTCCGCACATGCAAGACAAATACGGTGCATGTGCATCACCACAGAATACATCGACAACACCCTCAAACAACGTGCATTTGGTGGGTGGGTAGTAGCCACCTCCCCCCCCAGGAACCCACACAACAAAAGGGAAAAATTGCACATAAAAGATACGAAGACCACTTGAAGAATTTGAATGGAAATTACAATTTATTTCCACTTGAGTTGCTGTGATGCAATTTCGTTTCACTCATCGTCATATCCTGCTTCAATAATTTTTCCCCGCCATAGAAACAAAAATGCAGTTAATACCAAAGGCAAATACATGCTCACTTCCTGTGACAGCGACACGAAATGTTACAATTCAAGAAAATTGAATTTAGTCGAAATTAATTTTACTAAAACCCACCCCTGCCCCATTCAGAGGGTTGCAAAATCATCACACGCCCTGTCGCAATATTAAAATAATTATATCCAAGTGTAACATTGCCAACGCGATGGGTGTGTGACAACGCCGATATGCAGCAGGGTATCATTCAAGGATGAAGAGTGTACCAATGTTTGTGCATTGGCAACGGCACAAGTGCACCCTTGACGATGATGTCGAGTTCTATTAAAATTCCAGGTGGATGGACGATTAAAAAAAAAAAAACAATGTCCCCCCCAAAAAAGGATTCCCATTCGTGTTGCACATGTGTGCAACGATGAGTAGGTACCTCAGGATATGTGTTTACGAGTGCGTGTTCGAAAAACAACATAAAAAAGTTTAAATTGGCGGATATGTTGGGAAATTTTCGTTGTTGTTGTTGGTGGAGCTTAACTTGCCGAATGCACTTGAATAAAATTGACTGAAAAATGGTGGAATACAAGTGAGAGACCCGACGGTGTACGTTTAAAAACGGAACGCAAGCATCGGCTTACATTTTCGTGGTAATCATTTAGCGGGAACTAAACCTTTTGTTCGGAATTATTGGTGAATGACTCAAATTGCGAGGTACAGGATTTCACGTCACGTCGGTACTAGATCCACCCACTGACATAGATTTGGCTGTGGCCTGGAAAGTGGAAAGTTTTTTTTTTTTTTTTGTCAGAAACCCTCCTCTCCATTGAAGGGACATATTTTATACTCCGTTCGTTTACGTAAAGGGATCACTTTTTAGGGAGCCTTTTGATGCTGGAATTTTATTTTATGGTTCCTTAGTTTAGTGGATGTGTTGGGAAGGAAGTTGTATTTTTTTTGTGAAAGTAAACGTCCACCGAGGACAAATTAATGCCAGCTAAGGGTTTAGCCTAAGGAAGGCGCTTGTCAATTAAGAAACAAAAATGTGTGTACATAGAACAGACGGCAGTTTGACCTAGATGCTTATAAGGCGGTGTTGAATGGCACTCAGCGATTCCAAAACAATTAAATAGGAGGCTTTATTGATTTTTATTTCCCCTCAGAGATGGCGTTGAGAGTAAGGCTGTAATAAGGCGGTATTCGCTCATTACAATTATGAAATATGAAAGAAAAAAGTGGGAGATTAGTGAGCAGGACAGAATTATAGCCACTAGATTATTTCGTGTTACCAGAGTTTAAAATAACATAACTGTGCGATTGAGTGCGATTCCTTCGAGACATATAAAAGTCATTCTTTGGGAGTTCTTTTTAGACCGGGTTCAAGATCGGGTTCCCTCACTATTACCATTTTAAACGAAAAGTAGCGAAATTGGAATAAAAAATTGTCGATTGTATCGACAATTGGGTTCACATAAACATGGCCATTAGCATTGAAAAAAAAAAAAACGTTAAGGATACACTACCGTTGTGAATTTAGTGGCGCGATGGTTTGTATGATGAACTGCCGCAAAGGGCCTGGGTGCGATTTCCGATTCCAGCGAACAAAAGAAAAAAAAAAACGTTTTACTGAAAGTTGGGAAGACTTTGAAATTTTTAAACTTGTTCTGCTTCGTTGGACAGTGCTCAAAATTTAACTACCAATCGGTGACACACAGACGTATAGACGGATAGACGGACAGACCAAAATGGCTAGATCAACTTTGCGGGATTTCCTGAAATGATTCACTGGTGCAATAAAGTAGGATTTTTGTAATCGCCCTCCACGCTTTATTGCGTCAACCATTGTGTATTTTAGGGTGTTTTAATTAACCGGGTAACTCTTTATACAGCCCAAAGACGAAGACTTCAGATTTCAAGATTTCATATGAAACTGCAGGCTACAATACACCTGCACTTTACCTGCGTAGCGCAATTCGGAAAGGACAAATTGGAACCAACTTGAGTGTATAAAGTTGGATTTTGACAAGGGTAGAGTGGTAGGTATTTTAATGCCCATAGAGAGGTGTCCAACTCTGTTTTGTTGAAACAACTGCCAAGGGTTAGTGGAAAAGAACTAGGTGTCCACGCAACGATGAGCCTATGGTACATTTATACGCTTAAATCATGACAGAATAGCAGCAAAGAAGAACGTGAAACAAAACTTGTAAAAAAAACCCAAAAGAGATGGCTAAAAAGCATAAAAAAAAGGTGAAACAAAACTAGAGAAAGGACCAAGAAAGATGGCTGAAGAAGCATGTGGTGAAAGACTGAATAGACTACAAAACCTGGCTCCCCATTAAACCTACATTTTCAAAATCATTCACAAAAATCATAGCAGAAGAAAAATCTGTAAGATTCAGCATCAACAGACCTTGTTTGATCCTAACCAGTTCTAAAGGCTTCAAACATTTAACATAATGTTCTTAAAAATGAAAAGGTTACATATTATCAAGACCAATAACTGTCCTTCATTTGTAGATACACATAAATCCCTGATTTATATATAAAGAAACAAAAACTTACTGCTTTTTGAGAAGAAAGTATAGTCATAGATTTTTACCTGCAAAGAAACAAAAAAAAAGTCAAATTTAGTTTATGAATATAAAAAATTTTAAGTCACGTGAACAAATTATGTAACGGTCTTAAAATATAATATGAGTAGTTTTTGTAAGGCGTTTTTGTTGTCCTTGATAAAAATTTTAAATTTTACTATTATTAGATGACATTTTATGTTGTAAGTGAAATCTAGCAAATTATCATAGAAGGGTACAAAATGGAAGAAAAAGCCCTGAATATTCACTGGAATCCGGGCCAGTATAGACAAATTGGATGCTGAAATGGAGAGTTAATGTCTTCATGTAATACTCCTCAACATCGCAAAACAGTTATAGTAATATCAAGTACCTACCTACGGGAAATAAAAGACTTGGTTAGACAAAAAAGAAAAGCTCGAAAAAGATGAAACCATTCAGTAGAAACGTATCTGCAAAGCCTAACCGCTGGAAAAGAATCGAATTATTCACTTTGGAGAGCAATTAAAGTCATAAAACGGCAAAAAAAAAAACGCTATGCCACCAATTAAGGTAACTCAAGACGCATGGGCAAAAGCGATAAAGAAAAAGCTGACGTTTTTGCGGCACATCTTGAGGAAACATTTAAACCATTTGATGGTCCACAAAACATTAATTTATTCGAGACTATAACCGATAGCACTCCTACGTTAGATATGCAAGTTTTGCCGAACTTAAACGGGAAATATAGAAATTCAAGCCTAAAAAGCTCCGGGTTATGACCTTATTATAGGAAAACTTCTTAAAATGTTGCCCGTAAAAGCACTAACTAAACTTCTCCACATTGTAAATGCAGCAATTAGATCAGAATACATATCAAGACAGAGGAAAGTCGCAAAGTTGAATATGGTTCTCAAACCAGAAAATCACCGAATGAAATAAAATCTTACAGACCTATCTCTTACTTACTTAAGTGGTACTACAGTCCGGAATGAACCTGGGCCTCAACCAACATGCCTCTCCAATTAGCCCGGTCCTTAGCTAACTGCCTCTAGTTGCGCACTCCAAGTTGGTTGAGGTCGGTTTCTACTTGTGCGCGCCACTTAAGGCGAGGTCTTCCTCTACTGCGTCCGACGTCTGGTTGGGAATCGAAGACTCTGCGAGCCGGAGTATTGGTGTCCATTTCTTCTACATGTCCTAGCCATCTTAAACGTCCAATGCGGAGTTTTCTTGGTAGAGTCTTCATCTCCATAGCCCGCCAACGCAAGCGGGACCGAAGATTTTTCGAAGAATTTTCCTCTCCAATCGACCAAGGATTTCTTCATCCGCTTTTGAGACGGTCCATGCTTCAGCGCCGTAGAGCAGGATTGGGTGATCAGGGTCTTATATAAGATCTCCTTAGTAGTTAGAATGAGGGCCTTACTACTGAATTGCCTTCTTAGCCCGAAGAAACAGCGGTTGACGAGATGTTGTTGTCAGAGTTAATAGCCGAACCGAGATAGATAAAGTCCCGTACTACCTCAAAGTTATATCTGTCAATGGTGACGCTCTGTCCAATTCGTCGATGTTGTGTGTGCTTTCGTGTTGACAGCACATACTTCGTCTTGCCCTAATTTACTACTAAACCCATTTTTGCCGCTTCCTTCTCTATACTAGCAAACGAGGCTATGACATCACGTTGGGTCCTACCAATGATGTCAATATCGTCGGCATATGCTAGTAGTTGTACAGATTTTTGGAAAATTGCGCCTCTGGTGCTCGTGAGTTTTGCACAATCCTCTCAAGATCAGAATCATTAAGAAGTACATGACAGCGCATCGGTGAGGTCGTTTCCGACCTTGATGGAGAATTCTCCATCGTCCTCCTACACAAACGAACAAGTTTGGGCGGTATACCAAACCTAGACATGTCTCTGTATAGTTTGTCTCTATAAATGCTGTCGTATGCGGCTTTGAAATCGATGAATAGGTGGAGGGTATCGGCTTGGACTTCTTGGGTTTTTTTGAGGATCTGATCGGTTGTGGACTTTCCTGGCCTAAAACCACAGTGATAATGGTTGATCAGGTTGCTGGTAAACGGTTTCAGGCGGGCACATATTACGGCAGATAGAATTTTGTAGGTGATATTGAGGAGACTTATGCCTCTGTAGTTGGCGCAGTTTAGAGGGTCTCCTTTTTTGTGTATCGAGAAAACGATGCTGAGGTTCCATTCTTCACTTCTACGAATAATTTCAAAAGTTTTTGAAAGGATAGAACTCGGTAGCCTTTTACCTGACCATCAATTTGGGTTTATAAGTTAACATTCGACTGCGGAACAAGTTCAACGAATTACGAATGTAATTGAGAACGCTTTCGAAGAAAAAAAAATTTGCTCATCCGTATTTCTTGACGTGTCCCAGCTTTTGATAAGGTTTGCCATAGAGGCCTTCAATACAAACTAAGACAAGTTCTGTCTGAAAAAGTATATAAAATGTTGAGCATAGACTCTTCCGTGTGAAACTTGGAAACGAATATTCGAAGTTCAAAGAAATATTGGAAGCAGTACCCCAAGGAAGCGTCCTTGGACCACTTTTGTACCTCCTATTTATAAGTGATATCCCACACACAAACGATGCAATAGTTGCCACGTTTGTTGACGATACAGCTATACTAGCATTTGGCACAACAATAGAGGAAACAAATATGAAATAACAAAACGCTCTTAACGATGTTAATGAATGAACAAAGTCCTGGCGGATTGCACTTAACGAGAGCAAATCGATTCATGTAGATTTTTCGTATAAACGGACAAACAATTTGCCAGTATTTCTCAGTACGGTTCGTGTCCCCTTTGCAAATGAAGCAAAATATCTCGGAATGACACTAGATGCAAAATTAAAATGTAAAAGTCGCATGTAAAAAAAGTTGTACCGCTGTACATTATCAAAGGGCTAAAAAGTGTTGTCAGGAAGGTCATGTACGACCTATTTGAAGGTTATGTATAATACATGCCTAGAAACTGTCAAATTCACGAACAAATGCGAGTGTGCATCAACTAAATTAATACCACTGCAAGTATATAGTACAGCAGTTTCCTGTGTGGAGTTTAGTTGTTCCCCGGTCCGCGGATACCGGCAGGGCTGGTGGCAACATACAATACCAAAAATACCTAAAAGGCTGGTACCAAATGCTTATTTTCTTACAGAGTATCCGGATACCAGGCAAAATACGGATTACCCAGCCTTACTAACATGAAGCGGGTTCTCCGGTATCTAAATATGAATACACCAGGAAAAAAAAAAGAATCCAAACGAAAAACTACAAAACTCGGATAAACCTTTTGGAGTACTTCAGGAGTGACATCTTGAAAAACTGCCATAGCCAAGGGAAAAATGAATTTGGGAAAACTTAGTCTGAGCCAAGTAGGCAACTATGAAGAGCTAGGAACCTCGAAGGTAACTGAGCGCGCATTTCAAGGGCGACAAGAAAATCATACCAGGAACGCAAACCCTGGACGATTGTTACAAGGGGACTCTTTTGCAACCACCATAATCCTTAGACTCAACCGGATTTTCGGGTTCGAGGTCGCACCGCTTTAAAGCAGCTCCACCTCTTCCGATAATGGTTCATCAACTTCTCTGACCCACAACGTGGTCCAGCATATTGGTATCCTATCCTGGCAGTATAAACGTCACTATCGTAAAGACTTTGGGAAAACCTGGTCCAAATGTTCAAGAAGGTGCTGGCTAATAACGCATTGGAGCCATCTGAAAAGACATTGATTTTGAAACCTGTTTCGATCCACAGCCAAGAGATGTGAGGGGTGCACCCTCATCCTATATATGCACCATCGATCACAAACGAAATTGTCTCAAGAAAATCATTAAAAAACCAACCGTCCTCTAGCTCCTAGCAGGTCCCCACTGTCAAAGCTGCCTAAAAGACTTAACTTCCGTCCGCAGATCGGACTGTAAGGCAAAACCCGTCTCTGAGCTGGGAAAAGGAACATTTTCAACGCGTCCAGAAGACAAAGGTCGGCGGAAGAACTCATAAGGAGTGAAAAAAAAGCGGCAAGTCCTCCGCATTCAGAACCCCTGGTATAATTTTTAGTCAGACGTTAAAAGAACATCTGATACTCGCGGTAATTGAGCTCAATGACCTGAATGGAAGCATAACATCGCAAAATTGGGATAAGGTAGAAGTGAAACTTGCCTTCAAGTGGAGGATTTGCTCTGATTTTATGAGAAAAAATATAAAATTTTGGCGCAACACGTTTGTTAGTACCCAGCGCCGAAGTTTCTGACAACCAATGATGTGTCCGTGTGCACATCTTGCACGAAAGCGGGACCTTCTAGGTAGAACGTTTGTTGTGGCAATGTAACTTTTACCACCGAAATTTTGATCGAAAATGTTCTGCAACAGGGAGCGGTAAAGTCGCCGATTCTCTTCAGTATTTTCACCAGTGATAGTCTTACTCCGGCAATTGCATATGCAAAGTCGAAGTCATTCGAACTCTTTTGCAGCGGCACTTCGACGAGATCTAGCGATACTCTGGTGACTGGAAGTCAAAAATAAACTCTCAGAAATCGGAAACTAGGGAAACTCTAGGGATACGAGAAAACTGACGAAAGCTGGTGATCGTTGGACAAAACGGACATCTAATGGCTAGTAAAAGTGAAGTAAAATGGGGTTTTGAACAGAGATGTCTACAAAGCTTGACCAATAATCGAGATAAGTCGAAATGGTGACGAGTTTTCTAAAAACATCGAGACATTTTCTGAAAACGTTTCACTTGAAGTCATCAACATTCCACAAGATTCTTTTGAGAATTCTTTTGTTACCAGAGTTTTAAATCATCTTGTCCATAAAGATCGTTCAAGAGTCCATAGTTAGCTAACATCGATTAATTTTAAAATGTACCGAGGTATTTGTGTTTGTCTGACCCATAATTACGATTTGCTTCCCTCCAAGTACAACTTTAATCTTAAGTTCTGCAGCTCCCAAAATATTCAGTAACTCAGCAGCTTCCATAATCCATACTCACGATATTAAATTTGAAACCCCATACAAACCTTACACAAATGTGTACGCCGCCCAAAATGATTGACGGGAAAAGCCCTGTCCAACAGGACAAAGGACTACCAAACAAGAAATAAAAAATTTATCTAAAATACAATAAAAATCGTATCAGGGTATATTTTTATGTGGTCAACCCCCTAAAGGAATTCCGTTCCTTAAAGCTGCCACTCACACCAAAAAAATATAAAAAAAAAATCCAAAGAAAAGCCACATTTACCCATGCGGAAGGAATAGAGAAACGATACGACCGACGACTAGCTATGACGACCGCCACGACAGAAGGAAAAACTTTTATCACGGAATTATCCCCCCTCTCGGCATCAATTTTCATCATCAAGTGTAGACCACAATAAATCCCCCAAACAATAGAGCCCGGGTATATTGGAGGAGGTGGCAACAAAAAAAAAAAAAAAAGCAGAAAACCTCCTGACATGGGAATAAGTCGAACCTTTTGTCACTTTGCTGCTATCGCCCCTTCGGTGTGTTACTTTAGAATTGACTTCCCCCTACAAATCGAAAGGAAAAATCAAAATGGAACGTCTGGTGTCCAGCTGTTTCCCTTTAACATAAATTTTGTGTTTTTCCTTTTTTCGTTGAGTCCTTGATAATTTTTCGGAGGACTACATCGAATGTGTCGAGAAGCGTGTATGCGCATGAAATGGAGCAAAGTTAGAGCGAGAAAAATTCAAATGTGTATAGGTGCTGGAATTGACGAGGTTTTTCAACTAGGATTCAGGGAATTGGAGATCAATTAAATGGGTCAACCAGTGCTGATGACGAGGTGGTGTGATAGTTATACGTTTCCTGTTTTGCAGTTTTGCCTTTTAATTGATTGACTTCCATGCAGTGTCCTTTCACTGGAAATGGGTGTACACAAATCAGTCAATACAAAGCTTATTATAATTTTTAAATTAATTTAATCTTTCAGTTGATTAGTATTCATTTTGGGTTTTTACCGTTTTTTTGTTAGATATAAGGTATGTGGAACTTTTGAATTTAACGAGTATTTCATTCAACGGAATTTAAACATGGGTATCTGGGACAGAAACTCAATCGGTTGATGTTTTTCATGAGAAATTTTTTTAAGGTGCTTTTTTCAAATTTCAGGTCAAAAAGCTTCGTGTTGGAACTAGATTTGGAAAAGTCGAGGATATGGGACGTTTGAATATAGCTCGTAGGACGTTATAACAAGAGGTTTAAGATCCTAATTGATCCCAGTTAGTATCGGTTTAGGCCAGCAACTCCACAACATAACAAACCTTTACACATCAACAGTTCCTGAAAGTCCAAATTGGTACAAAGCGCACATTTATAGCATTGAAATCGCCTGTATGAGAAGGACTCCAGGATGGGTCTACAGCTACCCGATTGGATACAAAAAAGAGTTAGGGAATATACTTGCTTGAACTTAAGATGCTTGCACAAATTTCGAGAGCGAAAAAAAGGGAAAAATATTCCATAAATGTTGCCGCCAACTAATGGCATAGTTAGAACCCTTTGACGATGGCAATAACTTTTTTTCGTAGAGGGAGTGGTTTTTAAATTTTGCCAACACTTGTCTTGAAATGTTGTGTAAAAATTTTTAAATTTCCACTGAAAAATTCTTCACTATAAAAGGGTTAAGCCTACTGATCGGAGTTTCATCACCATAAAGGCCAATGAGATATCAAGGGCCCGTTTCAGAAGAGCTAAGACAGGTTAACCAGTTTGCAGTTCACAGTTCACCTAGTATATGCTGGGTAAACGACATCTGGTCAAGCGTTCCAGTGGACAATTATAACCTCAGACTTGTCCTACCTCGGAAACGCTACCAATCAAATATCAGACATTCTGACCTAGCGAGGTATCCGTCGGAGCGGACAGTTTTCCACAACGCATACTTCGTCGGAGGTTAAAGTTCCATTCGAGGTATGTGTCGTCAGAACAAAACCACTTCACTACAATTCGTTAATAATCTCCGCGAAGAATTTGTGTCAGAGGAAATCGGAGAGAGAATTGCACTTAGCTGTCAAAAATTGGGCAAAAAATGCACCTGGACGCACCTCAACGCGATTCGCCGGGATGCGCTACAAAATGTCGGAGAAATATTCCGAAAAGGTTTTCGGAAGAATACCACGAAGCTAAAATCCTCTGAATCGTACAAAATCGGAGAATTTTCCGCTCCAACGGATACCTCGCTAGGGCTGATTAAATGAAGATTTTCTCTTGCCAATGGAAAACTCTTATTTCAATTCTATGGAGATCGTTTAAAAGACTGATCACCAAAGTCCAATTTTATGACGCTGATGCATGAACGTATCGAAAACTGATAGAAGAATCCGTAGTCCCACTAAACGCAAATGTCTTCTAGAAAAATAGATCCCTGTTGCGTAAAAGTTCTGAGATTGGCAGGATATGTGGAACAAACGGACATATATAACCGCTAGCGTCGATTGCAAACTAGATTGTCGAAAAAGTATGGGAAGACTTCGATCTGAGTGTCCCACAAGTAAGAAAAAAAAAAAAAAGTGGGTAACTAGAGGATGTTAGTTTCAGATTGTGTGAGACCCAGGATGAGCCTGGAATATAAGTAATTCAAATGATGACCATTCTTGCTACAATCTTTTAAGATTTTGTTAACTGGACCGACTACAATATAAGAACCAACCAACTGAGAATCATAACATAATCATTCGGATTAGAGTGGTAGGAAGACGTGTCATCACACTAGGAAACATAGCTCCGTTATTAAGATGGCAGAGGAAAAATTATCAAGATCGAGTCAACAGTCCCAGTTAGGATAGACAAAGTGAAAAACCTAAATGACCTGCCAGGACATATTCGTACAACAGGTCATTTAGGAATCTCAAGGGTTATTCAGGCCTCTTGAACAAAAATTATGGCGGTAGACATAAAAGGCCAATGGGATCTCTCAATACCGTAGTGGATAGTGATGGCGCCGCGCCTACTCTGCTAGGAGCAGCCAATTATTGGGAATTGCCCTCCAGGTCGGGGGTTGTATTTTAGAATTACTATACATTCACGAAAAAATTCCATGATTTCAAAGCTAGCAAGACCCTCGGAAAGGTATGATCTTATTATTCATGAACATGCACAACGAAAAAAAGGACATTGACTGTCGCATCTGAACCTTGTATGTGAAACATTACACATGAGAGAGATGCAGCCGAACAACTAGCGGAGGCCCTAAGCTGATACAAATCAGACATTACTGCCATCCAGGAAATACAATGGGATGAGCCGAGCAAATAATGGCAAGAACTGTGGAGTCCACTACGGACCGTGTTATTGACTATTCGGATGCGGATTGTTACAAGTACCAGACTTAGGCCTGAAGTTTTAATTTTCGAAGACATTGGCGAATGCATTGTAACCACTCGCATCAAGACCAAAGTCGCCAAAATAGGCCCGATAGAGAAAAAGCGCTATTAGGCTAATTGGTATTCATAAGGGGATATGGCCGTCTCCTGATCCACGAACGGTCAACCAAATTCAACATTCCAAGAGGCTAACATTGACTCGGACCACTACCTTGTTGCAGCCAAGGTAAGAATTCAAACATCCACCACGCAACAAAAAATTTGAAATACTGTCAAAAATTTTAATTTCGAAAGACTACAATCGTAAGAGACCAACAGTTCCTTGGCAGAACTCGCATCCTTACAATCTCGATTACGATCACACCATCAGAATCTAATTTTGAAGAACACTGGCAACGATACCAACAAAGCCATTAGATCAGCCGCAACAGATGTGCTAGGTTTCTCGCGCCCACCAGCAAGAAATCCTGGTTCGATAAGAAATGACGACGTACAGAAATGCCGGCGTACACAGCTAAGCTGCACATGAAAACGTTAACTGTCATTGAGCTCTATACACCGGCCCAGAAGGAGAAAAAAGATCAAGAAAAGTGAGCTATCGAGGATAAAAAGTGATGCCACCCCCGGAACGTTTTTTCCAAGTTTTACAAACGTGCAAAACATCAAAGCAAAGGATACAAGGATAGAAGAGAATCATGTCGAGATGAACAAGGAAACAAGACACAGTCGATGCTGAGGATATGGAAGAACCACTTCTGCAGACTGTTAAACGACGATGACGAACAACATTCCGCCATCAGGTAGAACGAAACATTTCATATAGGCAACAACAGCGAAAACTGCAAACCACCACCCGAGCTGAGTGAGGTGAGGATAGAAATATGTAAACTCAAGCTCAATAAGGCTGCCCGGAAATGACATCCTTTCCGCTGAGCTTTATAAAGCCGGGGAGATGAATTTGTAAGAAACATCCACCAGCTCATATGCCAACTCTGGTCGGATGAAAGTATGCCTGAAATATGGAACCTCAGCATCGTTTGCCCGATCCACAAAAATGGGGGCCCTCTGAACTTCGACAACTGTAGAGCCATAAGTACCCTCAACATCTCCTACAAAATCGTTTATGCAGTTATATGCGAACTTCTGAAACGGTTTACCAGCAACCTGATCGGACCTTATCAGTGTGGTTTTAGGCTAGGAAAGTCCACAACCGATAAAAATTTCACAGTTCGGCCGATCCTGGAAAAAACCCAAGAAGTCCAAGTCGATACCCACCACCAATTCATCGATTTCGAAGCCGCATACGATAGCATTTATAGAGACGAGCTATACAGCGCCGTGTCTAGTTTTGGTATACCGCCCAAACTCATCCGTTCTCCATTAGGGTCAGAAACGACCTAACCGACACATTCGATACCAAAAAGGATTTAGGCAAGTTGTACGCTGTCATGCGATTTCTTCAATTTTATTCTTGAGAGGATTGTGTTAAAAACTTTCAAAAAATCGGTGCAACTACTAGCATACCCCAACGATATTGACACCCTAAGTAAGACTCAACGGAGGGTATAGCCAAGTTTGCTAGTATAGAGCATTAAGCGGAAAAAATTGGTTTAACAGTAAATGAAGAGTAAGTATATGCTGTCAATACGAAAGTACACACTACATCGACGAATTAAACAGAACGGCACCATTGACAGATATAACTTTGAGGTAGTACGGGACTCTGTATACCACGGCTCCGCTACTAACCATGACAACAACATCTCGTTGGAAATTAAACAAAGAATTACTTTTGCCAACCGCTGCTTCTTCGGTCTAAGGAGGAAATTCAGTAGTAAATCGCTCACTCGAACAATTAAGGAGATTCTATGTAAGACGCTGATCCTGATCATCTTAGTCCCGCTCTACGGCGCTGAAGCATGGACCATGTCAAAAGTGGATAAAGAAATTGTTGGTCGTTTTGAGAGACAAATTCTTCGAAAAATCGTAGGTCCCGTTTGCGTTGACGAGCTATGGAGAAGAAGATTCAAGCAAGAGCATTATAATCTATACAGCGACATAAACCTGGTAAAAAAAAACCTCCACACGTCTTTGAAAGGCTGTTAGATTGTTTTCTTGTTGTAAAAATGTATCACAAGAGTCAATCAATATTCCGAAGCAACGTTTTAAATCGGTTCTCAAGCTTTAAAGATTTGCCTGACCAGAGATGAGTTATATATATTTGAAGCGGTTTTAACCAGAGTCAACAAATTTCATGTGCCACCTTGTATTTTAGAGATGGGCTTCGAGCCAAAAGTTAGTTTGAAAATTTGCTGTTGAGTTGAAGCAACCTCCGTGGATACTTGCAAATGAATACAAGACTGCCCGCAAATAGCCCAATCTGGTACCACCGTTGCAGAAATAAAAGCACAAATGAAGGAAAAATCTAGGTTTGAGGTCTTGTAATATTTTTCTTTCTATTTTTCCACCGTTGCACCTTTGTGGTATTTAATTCCCGGATGGTAGGTTAAGTGAAAACATGATCATTGTATACCAACTGGTGTTGTAATTAATTCGTAAAACGCATTTTGCGACGGAATCAGCTTTAATATTTTCAACGATGTTTTTCAAGAAAAAAAATAACCATTTCCCCATTAAAGAAGCACCCCACCTCATATTTATTTACGATCCAATTATATCCAAAAATATCCAAGAACTCATTTGCCAACAATTTACTAAAAAAAAAAAGCAAAAGCATGTCCTTGTCCCTTGGTTTCATTAAACTCAACAATTCAGGTGGACATTCATTACAAAAGGACCGCTTATTTTTATTTTTATTTAACCATATAATTAAGTAAATTAAATTTCATTAAATATGCCATTCCGGGTTGATGTGGCTTTATCCCAAGAAAAATCGAACATCCAGTCTAGTTTTAATCCTTAATGTTAAACGTGAATTTCATCACTCATGGACAACCTTGACTGGGACTCTCACACAACTGCCCATGCTGTAGGGTTGGCCGAAGTGAATTCTGTATCACCTCGGATGTACAGAGAGGTTCCTAAAAACTGGGTCAAAAAAAAAAGAAACGTGTTTCCACTCAACGATAATGCTGCAGATTAAGTTATCTACGTCACCGAAAGGACCACATCTCTGTCCCACTGAGGAATTATTAATTTTTCTCTCAAAACTACACTAAGAGCGATGTCCTGCTGAAGAAGGAAAGTCGAAATAGGACCGACATGAGCAGATAAAAAAAAAATTATTTCGAAGCGGAAAGTTATAAGGATCCTAGTGTTAATTTTTATTACGGTCGAAAAGGATTTTCATGAGAATTCATGCGGAAGTGCGCCATTTTCTTGGCGTTACACTCGAAAGTCCAATGGTCCCAATTTTTTTTTTTTTTCTTAATGGGATTTTTAATGTTTCACATAATAATTAAAAATGAAATGCACACTTACCCGTGCTCGTATAGCACGCAGAAGTATAGCGCCAAATCCAAGAAATGAACAAGTCGGTATGCAGGTTTTTATGTTGGCTGGTAACGTTGGTCTCTAAGAAGTCCGCAACGATTAAAGAAATTATTGCGCGAAAAGATATTTCACATCTGATAAGGGGAAGAGGAAGAAGGAATCGCCACTGGAAATGTTCAAAGGAAATACGGGCAAGAAGAGTCCTCAACACCATTTAGATCGAAATCAAGTCGGGGAAGTGCAACACGTATAAATAACGTAGATGTAGATGAATGTAAAGATATGCACTTGGCAGAGTGATGGTGTTGCAAGTGACGACAGAATGTAGTGTTAGGAATTTGGAAGTAGTTTCCTCTGGGATAACCTGTAGTTAGTTGTCTTAAAAGAATTCAAAATGATTGCAAGGATCACCCTCTAAAATCTTCGAAATTGGAAGGTTTTATATTCGTGGTCGTAACTTTGTTACCATACTCGGTAAGCCAACAATTAGATTGATGTTCATTGAAAAGCAAGGACTTGTATTTCTCAACAATGGCAGAGTATACTTTGTGTACTACTGATTGGAAAGCTGCTTAGTGAAAAGATGGACAATGCCATTATACAAGGTGGGCCAAAAGAAGTTATTCGATGTTGTTAAGCTGTTCAGAATATCGGTTGTGGATCGTGCAGTGTGTGCCGTTGCTCCGTCCTGTTGGAATCACATGTCCTTCAGTCCTAAGATGTCCAATTGCGGCAGAAAAGACTCGGTTTGCATGGCTCATTATGATTTTGGTCGAAAATCCTCCACTTCGTCCTCGAGATTGAGGATGGCTTGGGCGTGGGTAACAAGCGTTTTGCGGTCGACAGGCAGCATCTGATGGACGGACTGGACTTTGTACGGAAACATGCGCAAGTCTTTGACCAAAATTCGCCTTAGGGACGACCGGCTGATGGCTAATTGCTAGGCACGGCGTCTGTTCGATGTTTCCGGCAACATCTCGACATCCTCGGCTACAGCGGCAATATTCTCGGCACAACGGGCGCTCTGGGGCCTGCCACTCTTGGCAACGTCTCTTGTGGTTCCATACTCTTCAAGGTTGGTGGCCAAACGACGCAGTGTTTGCGCAGTCGGTGTCGGACGGCCGAGTAATCGGCGACGGAATTCGCGCAGTGGTGGGACTAGAAGTGTTTGTGATCTGAATAGATTGACTCCGGTTGCGAGTATTCTCGGTAACTCCAACCGGAGAACAATCAATCCAATCCCTGTCAAGGATGGGTTTAAGTACAGTTATGTTACAAGTGTCAATAAAAACCCAAAGGAGAAGTTGAGGATAACCAAATCTTCCAGCGCTGTGATGAGCACCAACTCATCAGGCAGATGGAATCAGTCAATCTAAATACCGCCAGGAGTCTATAAGGCACTGACGATAGAACAAAGAGATCCGGATACAACACTAGGTAGATGTTGTACGGACATTGCTCGCGGCACGACTTTACAGGTTGGAAATTTCCAAATGCTGCTGAGATTGCGGAGGAAATCAGGTGATGAACACGGAACTACGACTTCCACCTAAGCCAGAGGTTCAGGGGATCCTCTTAAAATGAGGGCCAACGTGCTGGAGCTATTAAGACGTTTTAAACATAGTGATCCTGACTTCTTTACTGACAAAGACACGAAAGCTTAGCTAGAGCTAGGAAGACAGTGCAAGCTGACACGTGGCGTCAAGAAATGGACAAGGATAGGTTGCTTTCCTCTCAAAGTTTGAAAGTATCAGTGGAGAGGACGGACGGCAACACCTATGCTGTCTTCAGTTGATACAAGCAAGGCTGTGACTAAACCTGGATCAGCTGCGGGTACTTCCAAAAGAGGCATGATGACACAAAATCAAAAATAAATTTTTTTGGCACAACAGCTCGTTAGTGCCAAGGGCGTAGCTTTCTCACAGCCCTTCTTGTGTTGTGCCTGTGTACTTTTTGCACGATGGCAGGACCTCTTGTTTTATGCCAACTCCAAACGGCGAAGTTGAGATAAGCTTTCTTGGCAATTGATACTACTCGGATGATTTGTCAGATCATCACGAGAGGAGGGCCAGTGAAAAATCATTTAGGTGTTGCTACGGTTGGGAATCGAACTCAGACCTTCTGCGCACTAACCATCGCGCAACTGATCCCGTGTTTAATTTTATGTAGGAATACCAAATTTATTCATTACTCAGAAAATGACAAGAATGGGTTTCGGGTCGCCATTGTCGACTTTGGTAGTGAGTTGATAGGCAGCCAAGACAGAAGTACACCATAAACGGAGCGTGCGAAGACGGCAATTTCTAAAAGAGCCACCGCAAATCTTAGCAAAGAAGGAAGAACACCAACTTTTTGGTAAAAATAAAGAAAAGACAACAAAGACCCTGATGCGTAAATCATTGGAAGCACTCAAAACATGGTAAACGGTGATGAAACACATTATAATGTCCACACCAATGTGTGGAGTGACATCTTTTGCGTCGGTGATAATTATTATTTTGACTTCGACGTGCTTCGAGGTTTTGTTTACATTGGCCCAACACTCACAACTCCAACTAATGGATCGGATCCATTAGTTTGCTGAGTGTATACAAATGCGGTGCTGGGTTACTTAGCAGAAGTGATAACATCTCGAAATTGTCATGCCTGTCTATAATTATATAGTGACCCTGGAGGTATAGCGACCTTAAAACCTAAATGTGCTGTATGACGATCATAGCTTTCTTACGCTGACACCAAGAAATCTCATCACCCTTTGTATCCAAACACCAGATTAAGATTCTTCAATTGAAGCTCTGAATACAGCCTCATCTCCACTCATCCCGCACAATCAAATAAAAAGTATCTTTATGCAAATAGAGTAACTCTTAGAATAGAAAACCATGGGTCCATAAAAGATTGCTTGTTAAACTAAGCCTTCTCTCCCCTTTTCCTAAACCAATTTCCCACACAGACAAAGAGCTCATATCCACCTCTCATCAAACGACGGACGATCATCTATGTAATTGCTGTGCAACGGACCAATTAAAATACCACCGTCGATATGTTCATAAATAACTGTAACAAACGACTTCTTCGAGGGATTATGAACAAATACTCGCACAAAACACTCACAATCTCTCGCAGCGCTGCTGGCTTGCAAACCGGACCTATCCGCCCCACTGATCTTATAGTCCGCGGGATCTCTCACTACTTCTCACCATCATCAACAGCAGCCCCAAACGCCAGGTTGTTAGATACATTTTGCGGTTTACTTGCAACTGACCGTGCGTCGCGTCGGTCGAGTCGAGCGGCATCATCACAGTCATCGTCGTCGGTCAAGCGACACATCCACCATCACAAGGAGTATCTATGAAAAAGATAGTTTTGTATCTGTGCCTTGTTTCGCATGTGATCAGCTCTCCACATTCAAAGACTTGAAAAAGATTCATGATGATTGTTGGTCGCTTTACCGGTTCGGCTTTGCCGCCTCGCCGGCCGCCACTCTACACTCGACTACACCCAAGAGGCGATGATGGCGTGAAACCCTGCAATCATATGAAAAGCAGCCACAGTCATCCAAGCGCTTATAATAATTTTTAATTGGATAATAATAACATTTCGCTGGGTAAGAGAGCGATTTGCTGCGAACGGAGACTTGGGGGCTTGGAGAACTTGCGCGCACCAGACCAGACCTGCTCTAGATTCGAGGTAAAACTCGTGAACGGAACTCGCTGGGCTAGAGAGCTTTAATGCGATATTCCTTGATATTGCATTTGTTATGTTCTCCGGGGGGCTAAAACGACGGATGGACGGATATTTAGATGGATAGACCGCGGATCGATGGGCGACATTCCACATACAGACACTTTGGCCGATGATTGCCTTGCCAGAGTGAGGCTGAGATTCTTGAATGAAAAGCCGGACAGAGTCGTCTTGGAGCGATGTACAGCACATGGATTCATTGTTCCGTTGTTTTGTGCCATTGGGCGGTGGTTTTTTGCGTTCAGTGTTACAGTTTTGTAGCCAAAGGATTGCGGTAGTGGCAAATAACTGTAATTTGGAATTGTGAAGTCAGTTGTGTGATTAGTTTTCTGTTTTTTTTTTGTGTTGAAATTGATCGATTATAACTCCTGCGAGGAGAAAGTATGTTAATGGCTGGGAAGTGATTGGGATTAGTTTACTTTGACAGAACAAGGAAGGGGATGTGTATAGGTTTTCAGTGATCACTATCACTTAGTCTCGCAATTTTAACCTTATCGATGGACGGCCAAGTTTTTGATCCGACCGTATTCGTAATCGTAAGTGAGTTGTCTTGAATTAAATGAAATGGTGTAGTGCAGTTACTCCCGCGGGACTTAATAAAAAAAAACTATGAGAAGGCATCAATCTGCGTTTCTTTTAATACTCTACCCTGCGTACCTTTCAATACCCTACGCCATAACATCCTTAAAAACATAACATAACATCCATAACATCCCCCAAAAATTGAGCTTTATGAGGTTGGAATAAAGAATTTGGAAATTCTTAGAAGTTTTGGAAATGGAAATGGCTGTTAATGCCTTTTGCTTGTGGGACTTATTTCATTTGCATGCATTCGACCTCGCAACCCAAATCTAACAATGACCCCAAGCAGGGGGATCATTGACCACTAGGGGATTAATTAAAATTGTACTGCACCAAATGAAATATCTAGTAGTAAGGGCCTCAAGTCAGGCTGCTCCATTCATTTTTAAAACCAAAGTTTTTCGACTTCAAACGGAAAATTTTGGAATTTTCTCCTGACAGTTTTACACTCCTGGATCAGACTTTCGCAGACGGTAGAGCAGTGAAAAAAACTCGGGGATTGTCCTTTTCGGAATTCTAATCAGTGGCTGAACTGCTAAAATTTTTGATTGAAATTATGATTTTAATAAAGGCGTTCGAAAATCTTAAGAAGCTTCATAAAGGCACAGCTGTTGTCAAGAATTACCATGAGGTTCGTCAATTCAAGTCTACGATCAAGGACAGTTCATTATGAGTAACGATAAAATTCGCTACGATTTCAGACAGCTTGTGAAGGATTTTTTAAGACTGGTGAAGGACTAATTGGGAATATTCTGCTAGACGAAGTATGTTAGGTAAGGTTTGCGTGTCTGCCAGCGAATTCGCCTGCACACTTAGACTAGTTTTGGGTCCATTTTGATACTACCGCAGGAAAGCCGTGCTATAATGGAAGCGGAGCGGACATTTCACTTCCGTGTTCGACAAATCGTAGAGATTTTGGAAGTACTAGGTGGCACAAAAATAACTTTCCGATGTTTTTTGGCTGTAATTTAAAAAAAAAAAGAAAAACTTTGATTCTTCTTGCGGATTATTTTTATTTGGTCTTTTAATTTTTTTTACATCAAGTCTAGAATATGATGTCATGTAAATGGCCGCCACCACAGTTGATTGTCTTTTTGGCCAAAACTTCCGGCGATAGGTCCTCACATTCTTGACGGATATTGTCTTTAAGAGCTGCAGGAGTCTGAGGCTTGTTGACATAAGCCCGCGACTTCAAAAAGCCCCACAAAAAGAAGTCTGGAGCGGTCAAATCAGGCGATCTTGCTGGCCAGTGCAAATCGCCAAAACGGGAAACGGGAAATTCCCTTTTTATGGCATTTTCCATCACGTTGGCCAAAACTTCCGGCGATAGGTCCTCACATTCTTGACGGATATTGTCTTTAAGAGCTGCAAGAGGCTGAGGCTTGTTGGTATAAGCCCACGACTTCAAAAAGCCCCACAAAAAGAAGTCTGTAGCGGTCAAATCAGGCGATCTTGCTGGCCAGTGCAAATCGCCAAAACGGGAGATTAGGCGCCCTTCAGCATATCGGTTGTGGCACGTGCAGTGTATGCCGTTGCACCGTCCTGTTGGAACCACATGTTTTCCAATCCCAATTCATCAAGTTGCGGCAAAAAGAACTCGTTGATCGTTGCTCTGTAGCGCTCACCATTCACAGTAACCGTTTGGCCCGCGACGTCTTCGAAGAAAAAAGGTCCGATGACTCCTCCAGCGAATAAGACTTCGTAAATGGTTGTAGCTACTGCGCCGCACGCTGTTACAGTTCTGTAAGCAATTTCGATCTAAACATATGAGAAGGGTTCAATTCTTACAAGCGACTGGTTAGGGTTAGACTTCGTGAATGGTGTCAGCTACTGTACCGCCAGCTGTTACACAGTTCTGTAAGCAAATTCGATCTCAACATATGAGAAGGGTTCAACCCGGTGTGCGAATTGTTAAATACCATATCCCATCCTATCCTAATTATAAATGTTACGAAATCTGAATCCCAGCTTAACGTAGCAATAGTTTTAACCCACTAAGCGAATACAAACCTATACCTATAATCTTGGCCCAACTAGTTTGGTATGCTGATCCATCATCAACGGAAGTGAGTCAGATAGATAGACGCTGAAAGAAACCCTATTCGGCAGTGTCCAGATGTACAAAACGAAAGAACATTACATTTGGCCGGCCCAACTCGTTGTTGGCAACCATATCAAGAACTTTTCTAAAGCTTAAGCACTTAAGGAAACCAATATTCCGGCTAGCAGTCTTTTTTTGCGAAACGATTAGCAGCCAGACGTCGGAAGCAACAGAGGAAGATACCTCAACGAACTTGAAGTGCGCAAGTGGAGGCAGATAGCTAGAGACCGGGCTGATTGGGGAAAGGCTCAGGTTATAACCGGACTGAAGCGTTAAGAAATACTCGCTTTTTATGGAGTTTAGCGGATTTCATCGCAGCTTCTTAAAAGCTTCCAAAATGTTACGCCAGTTAGGGTTTTTTTTTTATTAGAAGCAGTGATTTCTAATGAAATCTAATAGCACGATAAGTTTATTACGGAACCCTACAAAAATTCGTCACGTTGTCGGTAAATTAGCCTGTTAACTCAGCGCATTGTGTTTCGAATTCCAATCAATTCGGAAAATCCTACCACAAGCACGATGGTTGCTCTTCAGAGTAGATTATTATTATTACACCACTGTACAGTCATTCTGCCGCCAGCAAAAACCCTACAGGCCAACATGATTCCATTCCACCAATCTCTATTCACATTCATCTAGATAAATGATCATAGGCTCTGGTCGAGAATCCACAAGGAAGTGCTGGCAATTTCTTTCGAAATGACAATATTCACGCAATTCCCAAACAGGAAACCAAGCCACGATAGTCAACGGCGTTCAATTGAGCACGATGCGACGCCATCCTGGATCAAAATTGAGATATGTTGCCCATGCGCAAAACAACAACGAAAAAGAAACAAAACGAAACGAAACATCTACACAACAGACAGAGAGGATGCTCATTGGATGCATGTTCATGGATATTCACGATCAGATAATAATTAGAGTCACTGATTGAGTAACAAAATGTTGCCGGTGCGGCACACAGCGCCACATCTTCAGATCCAGTTTATGTAACTTTAGCCATCGCTTTGTGTATGTTGTTCTGTGTAGTTCCACATACGACAGAGAGTTCAACCTGTATCTCAGCAAAAAAAAAAAAATAAAAAAGATGAAGTATCTGTCTATCGTTGGTGGTCTCATCGTTGACAATCTTAGAATGAAATGGCAGAAAAAAACAACCACCACTGCACGAAGTTGAACCTTCGCAATGACTACACCGACCGACCGACGATCATCATCATCATCATCATGTCAAGATGGCGTCCGATATTGTAGCAAGAGATGGGGCGATCTATGGAGGATGTTCGACTTGTAATTATGTAACTCGTGTAGAGATGATATCTGTTTGCCTTACATACTTGTCTGGAAGATGTAATTTGGTTCCGTTATGATTGCCATCGGCTGCAGCGTACATTGAACTCTCGGTGTCATTAACAATTATGCGCACTATTCCGTCCCAGATGTAGCATTCTTATCCATCCTTTCGATGATGAATGTCCGTTTCACTTCTCTGCGCGTTACCATGCGTTCAATGCCAACATTTTCATTGTTTCCGGTGAAGGAATACCGAGAACGTAGAGTGGGTGTGTTGGGTGGCTTTTCATAGTCTCCTTGAAAGCTTTCAATCCAATCCTTTGCCCGTTCAATTATAGGACATTGGCATTGCCGTAGAATGGCCAACATTCATTGCATTCATTGAAGGCCTGTGCACTGTGCAAGAGGGTTGGTGTGGCAATTCTTTTTGTCTGCACTTGAGTATGTGTGTGTGCATTTTTCGGAGGTGGGAGATCGTTTAAATCGCTTTTTTATCGAGATTTTTTTTTTTTCGTAAAAGATTCCTTATATCCGGAATGAACAACATTTAAAATGAATTGAAAGCATTTTGTTGAAGGCAAATATTTTGCGTTTACGTTAATAATTTTCAATTAATATTTGACCCAGATATGTTTTCAATGGAAGCTGGGTAAACATTTGTGTACAGCGTTTTATTAATCTTGAGGTTTTTTTTTTGTTTTTAAATTTAATTGAATTTTCTAGACCAGACATTTCCATTTTCCATATTCTTTCTGTTGGAAAGCAGTGAGTCCTGCAGAAGACAGTAAACTTAAAAGGGATGTTTAATGTTTCTTTTTTCAGATATCAGCGGTTATACCCAATCACATAAGGGTTACATTCGGTGTGATAAAAATATGCTATCTGTAATGTTAGGGTGACATTAACTGTTCACTTTATTTCGTAAATTCTACTTGATCCCTCGTTTCTTTTTGGTTGCATACCCAGAATTTGGAGGAAGTGGTGGCCACCTTCCCATTTTCACAGACACTGAAAACGTAACCTAAACATAGGTACAGCGGGTGTGGCAAAGGTCCACTCAAAAATGATTTCAAACTCCATGCGTTGTAGTCCGTAAAATAGCATTAAGACTCACGACGGAGTAACGATTAAATAAAAAGTCCAACAGGTGGTCCAAAAATACACCGTCGTCCAAGCTTAGAAAAGTTTGGGACCTTATTACAGGGAGTCATCAGACAAGAACGGTCTGAATGGGACTATGGGTGAGGGAGGATGAACCCTTCTCAACCTGGGTGGTTGAGAAGGTGATGGTGGGTGGGAAAAGAATATACATGGAGTCTACACCGTAACCGATCATTGCATCAACACATTATGGATGCAGACACAAAGTTTTTATGACAAAGCTTAGATGTTCAGTCCCATAAAGGTATCGGTCTGAATGGGACTATTGGTGAGTGAGGTTGACTCCTTCTCAACCTCAACACGCATATGATCGGTGGGAGGAGAAAATACCTAGAGCCTACACCGAAACCGATCACTGGCATCTCCACATTATGGATGCTGGCGCAATGTTTTGATGACAAAACTTAGATGTTAAGTCCCATTAAGGTATCTGTTCGGAGGAATTTCCGAAACAAAATTCAGTAGCAATCTAAACTCAGTTTGCTTTCGAAAGATTTTTTGCGGAAATAAAATCGTGTCCGTCTAATTCCGCAACATCTCGTTGTCGGACAATTTCGGAAGAAATTCAATTCGCAGCTGTCAAAAATTGATGACTCAACGCATTACGCGTTGATGTACGATCACTTGGGATTTATTTTGTCGAAAGATTATTTCAAATTCAAAAAAAATTGTTGGTTGGGATGGGCTATATCCAAAACGGATTGCGAAGTCTTTTGTGCGAGGAATCCTTCAGAAAATCTACCATCCCCGTTTACATTGAGGTGGCTAAAACATGGTTGTCTACACTCCAATTTTCAATACCACAATAAACGGTTTCGAAACAAATGGTAATCGCAGTGGAGTGAGTCCACGCTTTCAGTAACTTCTGTAGGTGTGAACTGATCTCAACTGATTTGGAGTGCGCAACTAGAGCCAGTGATGATCCGGAAAATTTTGTATCGACTTTTCCCAGACAGCCAAATTTATGACCCCAAATGAGAGCATACAATCAGCAAAAAAAACCAATGTTGACGCCACAGGCTCGTTAGTATCCAGGGCTCAGTTATTCCTCACTAGTATTTATGTGTGCATGTGCACGTACTTTTTGTGCGATCGTGGAACCCTCTGTTTTATGCCGATTCCGATCGTTTATGATGAGTCAGCCTTTCCTAGTAATTGGATCTATCGAATGACTTTTCAGATCTTCGCAAGAGGAGGGCGGGTGAAAAATTACTTAGGTATTGCTACGGCTAGGAATCGAATCCAGACCTTCTGCGCGGCAGCCTATTCGCACTAGCCATCGCAGAACTGAAGCCGTCTCCAAATGACAGCACATCTTCTATAACATCTGAACAAATGATCACAAATCTTCACTTGCATATCTCAACTAACATTCCTAATAAAAATCACCATTAACTTGTCCACCTAATCCCAAATCTACGCACACCTAAACAAATGTTCTCCATAAACTAAAACAGACGAAAAAAATTATGATAACCCATTCGAATGGAAAAATGCCCACATTCCACCTCCAGCTGTAGACCAACCAACCGCCCAACCACATCCGACGGTACTGATGATGGCCAAAACCAAGAACTCGATCTTCCAGATTGTGAAATGCAATTTCCATTCGAATGCAGCTCAGGTACACCGCATCTAAACTCCAGGTTACCACATGGAACAGAGAAACAAAAACTCGATCATCATAGTGCGAAGTGACGGAGAAACCGCAGGATGAACAAAAAAAAAAACAAAGAAAACAACAAGCCATGGACTTGGTAATGATATCTTATACCAAGTCAAGCCTCCCGCCCGATCTAACCCCCCTCTCAAAGTTACATTTCTGATCTGTGTGTGCCTATGGAGTGGGTATTAACCGCGAACGAATTTCTAAGGCGTTCAGTCTATTACCCCACGGACATTAAGGCAGCTGCAATCGACATCACACACCAACGTAGACACACAATGTCGACGGCTAAAAACCATTTAACTCTGCCGCGGCAAAAGGTGCAATTCTCTGCGCTCCAATTAAGTTGAACTTGGTTTTAAGAGATGATGATACCTCTGGCCATGGAGAGTGCTGGGGACTGGTGTGCACCAAGCGCGCACCGGCTTTTAAAAGACAGCAGGAAGAGAACAGATTCCAAAGAAGTGTTTGCATTTTCTATGAATCCAAGCCAAGCGACATGACGGCCAACAAGACTACTCTCCTCTGTCTATGGTGCCGTTGTGCCTACTCCACCCTTGAGGTTTGCCAATACAACCTGGTGTGGCTGTCCGACGTCTTTTTGTGCAGACGAACAAAAAAAAAACACATGCGACATGCGAATGGATCACAATTATGTGTCACAGTCGACTGGTTGTTTGTTTGGAGTTAAGTGTCTTCCCTGCTGCATCTCTAATTCGCTACGGACGCAAACCCATCCCAACACTATGCGTCTCTATGGGAACCAGGAGCCGACTATGCGGCCAAAGGAAAATATGTTAATGACTCCGTCGAGTCTGCACATGTACCGCGTGCTGACATTTCTAGATTGAATGCTGTCTTGTGTATCTGTCTATCTGTGAGCTGTGTATCTCTAGAGGATTATCGGCTTGATCATGATCGCCTTTGATCCTTTTGGCGGCCTCCACACGACACAATGGCATATGTGTCAAGTGGCGGAAAATCGGATTCTAATCGGGCCTCGCCTGTGCAGGTGTGGAATTAATTAAATTCAAGTTTGTCAATTTCAGAATTTTATTTCGCTTTCATAATACACACGCCTGGTTCAAGTAAGGGGGATTCTTATGCACCTGCCGGTCCTATGGGTCCCATTGCGCCCATTGCTCCAGGGGGTCCGATTGGGCCTGGTGGTCCAATCTCTCCGGGAGGGCCACGGCTTCCTCTGGATCCGGGTGGTCCCACTAGGCCTGGGGCGCCGGGTTGACCTCGTATTCCACGGGGTCCCATCGGACCCACTGGACCTGGAAGTCCAGCAAGCCCGTCCAAACCACGTTCGCCCTTATCACCCTGTTGTCCGGTTACACCCTGGGCACCGGCTGCTCCTGCCGGTCCTGGCTGGCAGATACATTGATTTTGTCGACTGTAGATGACAGATTGGCCACGGTTGCCGAAGGATCGTTTTTCTGGATTGTCTGCATTGACCGTTAGGATAATGGCTGACAAGCCTAAATAGGGATGGAAATGTTTTAAAATTCACAAAGCAAATCGGTTGATGCTAGAACGTACCAAAAAGTAAAACTGCTGTTAGCTGCATGATTGAGAGGTTTCTACACACAGCTTTCAGTTTGTTGGTACTATTTATATCAGCCTTATGTTATCGAATAATCAGGTGATTTCACTCTAAGAGCGAATTTTATGAGTTCTTTGATCGAGCGTACGCATATGCAAAACTACCGGTTTTGGGTTTTAGAGCCCTTTGGACTATGTCTGGAGATTGTGGTGTGGAGATTTCGTCGATTGGATAGCTACATGAAGAATATTCGGAAATATGCAAATTGTTGCCGCCCAAGATGTCTGTTGATGACTTATCATTCACCGGTGTTGAGACTTGAGGAAATTCTTAGCAAACAGGTGGAACCTGCCATTCTCTGGAGGAGGTTTCTACCTATTAGGTTTATATGGGGCAGATCTAATCATTCGCAACTTTCAACCAAAAGGCAAAAAACTTAAGCGGAGAACTTTCTTTTTTTTTAACCCGAAACACGACAGCAAGTAACAGATGTTCGGTTTGGTATTTGAAAACCCGTTAAGTCAAAGAAAGAATGTGTCGAAAAGATTAGGATATCCATCCTGTATCACACAAATGCCGCATTTGATTGAAATACGAGACAAAGTGATACGAAAGAAAAATTCTTGCCAATTAATTTTGAGTTCAAAACGGTGTACCCAAATGATGTCAGGCTTAGGATACCCTTACCGGGACTATAACATGGAAACTTGGTCCTAATGACCCTTTTGTTACCCCAAACCACACTTTTTTGCCAAAAGATGTCAACAGGATCACTAAGGCAGGGTTCTTCAGAGCTGAGTTGACTCTGTGTTAAACCAGATTATTTAATCTAAAGTTGATATACAAAAGCCATTTCGATATCTCAGCATAAAAATTTAATAAAAAAACAAGTTTCTCAAAATATCGTCTGAAACTGCGATGAGCTCACACAAAACTGGAGTATTGCGAACTTCCTTATGTCTTTCGTTGTCCTTCCTTTGAAGTTAAGATTTTAAACACTCGTGATGAAACGACTTAACTTTGAGATAGAGCCTTGCAAACTACGAAAAACATGCAGTCTAATATCATTAGCCGCGAACTAGACCGTAGATTGGATCAGTAGTCATCATCAACAGTGAAAATAGGCAAGAAGTCTTATCAAGGCCAAATTCACCAATATAAGCCTTTTATGAGCTGATACTCTTATGGAGGAAAAAGCTGATATAGCGAAAGACTCATTCTATGAGCTCCTTGACAAATTTATGAGCGACTGCTTAGTACGATGTTAAAATCATGCCGGGAAGTTTAAAATCGAATGTAAGATCTTAAGTTGTGTAGTTGGAAAACACAGCCTATACGACAATAGGTCTTGCAGCGTACTTCGGCTAATAGACTTCGCCACTGAACGAAATGCCTTTGTAGGCAGCACAAGGTTTCCCCCCCTCGATATCTATAAGGGGACATGGCGGTCTCAAGGTTAAAGAACGGTCAATCAAATTGATTACATTGCGATAGAAAGAGGCACGCATCCAGTATTTTAAATGTCCGAACTTTCCGAGCGTTACCTATACGGCTAAGCTGCGGATGAAGCCGAGAGCTGCCGCTGAGCTGTATAGGCAAAGATGATAGGAAGAGGACGGTCTTTTCAGAAAGAAGAAACAAGAGCAAGAAAAGCGAGCGATCGCATGTTTTACTAAAATATAAAACGTCAAAGCCAAGGATACAAGGCTCGAGCTGAATTCTCCTGAGATAAGCTAAAAAATATCGTCAATGAGACATGAGACATGAAAGAAGCACTTCTGCAGACATTCCTCTGTCAGGCGAGGACAGTGAAAACTACCAACTCCTGACCTAAGTGAATTGAGGATAGCAATATCTAAACTCAAGCATAACAAGCTGTCGAAAATGACGGCCTCCCCGTCGAGCTTTAAAAAGCCTGCAGAGACCACTTGGTAGGTAACATCCACCAGCTCATAAGAATGGAACCTCAGCATCGTTTGCCGGATCCACAAAAAATGAGACCCTCTGACCTGCGCAAACTACAGAGGCATACAAAGAATTGCTTTTGCTAACCACTGTTTCTTCGGGCTGCGAAAGTAGTCAATCCCTCACTCGAACTACAAAGGAGATCTTATACAAGATTCTTATAATACCAGTCCTGCTCAATGAAGCATGGATTTGGGAGAAAAATTCTTCGAAAAATCTTCGGTACCATTTGCAATGACGGGCTATGCGGACGAAGCCAAGAACTATACAACCTGTGGAGCGATATACCGCTATTCGGAAAAATCTCCGCATTGGACGTTTAAGATGGCTGGGATATGTTGAATGAATAGACACCAATGCTCCGGCTCTCAGAGTCTTCGATTCCCAGCCATACGTCGGACTTGGTAGAAGAAGACCTCGCCTTAAGTGGCGCGCAGAAGTAGAAACCGACCTCAACCAAGTTGGTGTGCGCAACTGGATGGAGCTAGCTAAGGACCGGGCTAATTGGAGAGAATGTTGGTTGAAGACCGGGATCATTCCGGACTGTAGCACCACTTAAGTTAGTAAGTAAGTTAGTAAGGCAGCTAGCTAAGGACCGGGCTAATTGGTTGGTTGAAGGCCGGGATCATTCTGGACTGTAGCACCACTTAAGTTAGTAAGTATTAGGATTCCATTTAGGAGGCACCGGGCTAATTGGAGAGAATGTTGGTTGAAGACCGGGATCATTCCGGACTGTAGCACCACTTAAGTTAGTAAGTATTAGGATTCCATTTAGGAGGCAGCTAGCTAAGGACCGGGCTAATTGGAGAGAATGTTGGTTGAAGACCGGGATCATTCCGGACTGTAGCACCACTTAAGTTAGTAAGTAAGTTAGTAAGGCAGCTAGCTAAGGACCGGGCTAATTGGTTGGTTGAAGGCCGGGATCATTCCGGACTGTAGCACCACTTAAGTTAGTAAGTATTAGGATTCCATTTAGGAGGCAGCTAGCTAAGGACCGGGCTAATTAGAGAGAATGTTGGTTGAAGACCGGGATCATTCCGGACTGTAGCACCACTTAAGTTAGTAAGTATTAGGATTCCATTTAGGAGGCACCGGGCTAATTGGAGAGAATGTTGGTTGAAGACCGGGATCATTCCGGACTGTAGCACCACTTAAGTTAGTAAGTATTAGGATTCCATTTAGGAGGCAGCTAGCTAAGGACCGGGCTAATTAGAGAGAATGTTGGTTGAAGACCGGGATCATTCCGGACTGTAGCACCACTTAAGTTAGTAAGTATTAGGATTCCATTTAGGAGGCGGCTAGCTAAGGACCGGGCTAATTGGAGAGAATGTTGGTTGATGACCGGGATCATTCCGGACTGTAGCACCACTTAAGTTAGTAAGTAAGCTAGTAAGGCAGCTAGCTAAGGACCGGGCTAATTGGTTGGTTGAAGGCCGGGATCATTCCGGACTGTAGCACCACTTAAGTTAGTAAGTATTAGGATTCCATTTAGGAGGCAGCTAGCTAAGGACCGGGCTAATTAGAGAGAATGTTGGTTGAAGACCGGGATCATTCCGGACTGTAGCACCACTTAAGTTAGTAAGTATTAGGACTCCATTTAGGAGGCAGCTAGCTAAGGACCAGGCTAATTGGAGAGAATGTTGGTTGATGACCGGGATCATTCCGGACTGTAGCACCACTTAAGTAAGTAAGTATTAGGATTCCAATTAGGAGGCAGCTAGCTAAGGACCGGGCTAATTGGAGAGAATGTTGGTTGACGACCGGGATCATTCCGGACTGTAGCACCACTTAAGTGAGTCAGTATTAGGATTCCAATTAGGAAGCAGCTAGCTAAGGACCGGGCTAATTGGAGATAATGTTGGTTGATGACCGGGATCATTCCAGACTGTAGCACCACTTAAGTTAGTAAGTATTAGGATTCCAATTAGGAGGCAGCTAGCTAAGGACCGGGCTAATTGGAGAGAATGTTGGTTGACGACCGGGATCATTCCGGACTGTAGCACCACTTAAGTAAGTAAGTATGAGGATTCCAATTCGTAAGTGTGAAAACCGCCATGCTTATGGGTTTTGTTAGTGATGTCAAACTTAATAAGTTCACGCTAAAATTCAAAGGTCCTTAGGCAGAATTCTCTTCAGGTTAGTACGGCTAACTTCTGGCGAATTGATGTTTTTGGGTTTGGTATACTATTTACGTCAATATTAGCAATTTGACAGACCACTTTTGAATTAGCAAGGCAAACTAAAAAACATATTACAACAAGCGAGGTTTGTAGATTTTGTAGGGTAGAACCTGGAACACAAGATACATTCACTTTGAAAAAATGTTTTGCAATATCGTATCGTATTTTGAATTAGCAAGGCAAACTAAAAAACATATCACAACAAGCGAGGTTTGTAGATTTTGTAGGGCCGAACCTGGAACACAAGATACATTCACTTTGAAAAAATGTTTTGCAATATCGTATCACTGGAGTATAAGGCTCTTTTTCGTACCCCCTTCTTAGCACCCAAAAGTTTATAATCTCATAACAAGACGTCTTATAAAAAGGCACCATCCCACAACATTATTTTTGGCAGGATATTTAATCAAATTCCAAAGGTCAATTAAACTTCAAAGTTTGTTCCAAAGACAGCACTTAACATCATTCACACACATGACGATATAACGCTGTTAAGTCTGGTTGTATCTTTTTATTATATCGCCTTTATTTGCGCCGCTATGTTAGACACCAACGACTTGTTTCGTCAATAGTACCAAACCCATGTTGTTAAAGCATTTCTAGTTGAACTTAATTGACAATCAAACCCATGATAATAAAGGATTTAATTGTCCATTAAGTTTGACACTTTTGTACCAACTTTGGGTATAAAACAGTTCGCACTAGTTATTCACGCAGCAAACTCCTTTTAACCATGAAACTTTTGGTATCCATAATCTTTTGTAAGTCTTTGGAATTTATTTACAATTAAGTGGTTCACGTTGAAGTTTTTGACAGGTGCCTCCGTGGTATATTGCCATCAGCCATCACACTTAAGCGGATCCATCATTAAGCGACCACAATTGTATTCAGTGTCACATGTAAATATCGGACCACCAGGCCCACCTGGTGCACCAGGTCCAGCCGGACCTAAGGGTGCATGTGGCTTACGAGGAGAAAATGGTTCAAATGGACGTCCAGGGCCAGCTGGTGCAATTGGTCCACCGGGTGAGCCTGGTGATGTTGGGAGACAAGGTCCTCCCGGAGCAGAAGGCCCAATGGGAAGGAGAGGTCGAAGAGGCAGACCTGGTCCGATTGGACCTCCAGGGCCTGAAGGGCCAATTGGTGCACCAGGAGCTCTTGGCGCAACTGGAGCAGCATCTCTACTGCGAATTTTAAGAAACAATATACACGACAGGGACGATGATTTCACTCGAATAATTGAGGACTATGATGGGGGTTATGGACTTCATGAATACTATATCGCATAATCGAGGAAAAATCAAAATTAAAAAATAAAATGAAAAAATTTCGCTAATTCCACCAACTATCTGTCTCTCTCTGTTGTGTTAACTATCTGTCTCTCTCTGTTGTGTTAATGTCTTGTCTGTCCCAGCCGATGGCCTCAGTCGCCAGTGCTGTTATGCTGTTAAAAAATAAAATGAAAAAATTTCGCTAATTCCACCAACTATCTGTCTCTCTCTGTTGTGTTAACTATCTGTCTCTCTCTGTTGTGTTAATGTCTTGTCTGTCCCAGCCGATGGCCTCAGTCGCCAGTGCTGTTATGCTGTTAAAAAATAAAATGAAAAAATTTCGCTAATTCCACCAACTATCTGTCTCTCTCTGTTGTGTTAACTATCTGTCTCTCTCTGTTGTGTTAATGTCTTGTCTGTCCCAGCCGATGGCCTCAGTCGCCAGTGCTGTTATGTGTCCGTATTTCGTTGCATTCATGTCCGAAATACTGTGATGTCAATTTCATTGTCCATGTCAATGTCAATGTCAAAGAATGGCATATGCGCCGAAGATATAAAATAGCTTCCCATGCTGGTTAGGTAATTTAGTAACGATCTTCATTGGAATGATCACATAATCAAAGTCACTAAATACGTAGTAAAACGCCTAGGTTTACTAAATCGATGTAAGATAAATCAAAATCCGAATAGACACACCTTATCTGGCTTAAATGTATCAAGTGTTTAATAAACTTGATTTAAACGTCCTCGTCTGTTCGGGTGCAGCAAAACCATTCCAGCCTATAGAAAGAATTCAGAAGCTCACGAACAAATGACTTATAGGAGATAAAAACAATGCAAACTCAGAAGTTTCTCTTGAACATTGTAAAAAAGGCTCCTAGCCATCCATTTTTTATCGCTTATTATACAACAAAATGCTCTTATGAAATGGCCAGTAATATTCCACACATTCAAGGATTCAGGGACAATACTCGTTACGCTTTAAATTCGAAAATCAAGCCTTTCTTCCGGTGTATGCTCAAATTCAGAGATTCGTACCTAAACCAATCTACCAAACTCTGTTTTCATCTGATTCCAAATTTCCTAATGCACCATTTAACCAAAAATTATAAAAGGCTATGAATACCCCTTTGAAAAGACGTACTTTAAAAAGAAAGGCGCAAAGCCTAGCTTTTTCGGTCTTCTGTAAGTAAGAAGTTAAATTTGTTAACACCGATTTAAAATTCAAAATTTTCAAAAACTTTTAACGAAAGTTTTATACTGTTGGTTTTTTTTTAATGATTTGCGCGCACTCAATGGGTTATGAATAACCTTTATGTGTTTTAGCACAGTGTGGGCGTTAAGGAAATATGGAAAGCCAATTTCAAGATTTGAACAAGGGACCCCTAGCTTACTGAAAGGTTGTCAATATTCCAACTGTTATTCTTTGAAGGAATCTTATGTCCCCGGTCTTCAAATATCGAAATATAGAAACGTTTACCAAATAAATCATTTTTGCGACAAGAGGCTATCCAATGTGCGTTTGTACTTTTTGTACGCTGGTAGGATCTCCCGTTCTATGACTAATCCGGAAACAAGCTCTTCATGCCAATCGATTGATTTATCAGTTCATCATTAGAGAAAATTGCGTGAACAATATTTAGATGTGAAACAAACGGTTGAGAATCAAATCCAGACCTTTCGCGCGATAGTTTGTTGACTAAATCGCGATAATTTAATCGCACGATTCACTACTTGAGCATCAATTTTTTTTGGAGATTTTTGATTGGAGATTTTAGCCCTGGCCATTCTCTATTTGGGAATTTTGCTTGTGGAGATTTCAGTTTGGAGATTTTAGGTTTGGATATTTGGTCTTGGGGTAAACGTACCCAACTTGAATTGAACACATAGCACAGCTAAGCTTTTTAATGTCCGCGATTTACTTCTCAAGCGGACACCCTTTAACTTGGTCTAGGTCAATTTTTGTTGTGCGCAACATAAAAGGCGAGTTCTTTCCCTCGATCGCGTCTACCATCTTAGTCGGTATCGAATAATCTAGGCTGGAGTATTGGGGCCCATTTAATTAACATGTTTAAGCCATCTTTTACGACCAAATTGGATATCTTTGACCAGTCTTATGCCGCAGTATTACTCCTTAAGCTCGTTCTCTAAGCCCGTTAACAAATACGGCGTCGCCAATTTTTTCAAATGTTTTTTTTTTCGCTAAAAACGACTAAAAAAACAACTCGGAATGTCCTGAACATAAATGCATAGTACCTCCTTAAAAGATTTTTTTTCTAAATTGCCTTCATACTCAAAAAACAAAAAATACAGCAGCTGCCAAGAGCTGAAAAAAATTTCCGGACATTGCGCATTGGGAGCACACAATCGATTTCACCCAACAACTGAATGACTTTCAACTCCAAATCATGTCATCCAAATGGCCACCACTGAATGACTATTGTAGCAACACATCCATCCCCAATCTTTAATTTTAAAAAATTTTAAACTTCAAAGGTTTCAAGCCAACGCGCAAGACATCAGTGTTTAAAAAACTACTCATGTGCATATAACGAGATATACAGGAGTATCGTTCAAACGATTGTCGTTTGGTAGTGTAGGGTTAGGAGTAAGAACGGTTCTAGCTCTAATGGGGACAGTCCCTGGCGATCTCTGTTGGGAAATTTTTACCATTTATCTATTGAATGATCGAAATTATAACAAAAAATTGTGTACAAACAAGACTTTTTGGTCCGGATTATAGCTATTTCGGATATTACCAAGTGTCCTCATCAGATTCCTTCGAATAGTGACGCTAATTGAACGTTCAGTTCTCTGTATGATTATTGAAGCAATCTTTTTCGTTTTCTTTTTCTAAGGACGTTACAACGCATTTACTTCAGTTAGGGCCACTTGCACGAACGCATTTATGAAACTGATCCGTGATTAGTTCCCTAAGATTCACTTTAACTGCTTGGACACTTAAATAATTAATATAAGAGGGACTATCCTTATTGCTTACAGCACTTCTGATAAATACTGCATTATTAGATGTCCTTAATATTTTAAGAAACCAACTGCTGCCTTATAAAGATAATGAACGCTGCTCCTCTTGAATGGGACTCCAATATGCAAACATTCATGCGCAAATACATTCCGCATACTATGCAATATGCAAAAACAATTTCAAGAGCAAAGTTTTTAAAATAAAATTTCGGGATTTCCAAAAGTATCAATAGCTTCTTCCAAGGAGGCATTTTGCAACTAAGCAAGTTATCGATTCTGTAAAGGTTTTATTAGTAAGCCACTCAACTGAAGGCACAATTATAACCTTTTTTTTCAACACTTAGGACTCAGTCCCTGAAGGTTATAAAACCCAGTGATGGAAAAAAGGAAAAAGGTTTGTAGGATAGTTAGAGATTGGGAGTAGGTGGGAAAAGAGTGAGGTGACGATGCGCGTTAATTTTGAATCTTTGCAGGTTGTAGTCATCTGGAAATATTGAAGAAGGCAAGCTATTCCATAATCGTGAAGTGTGGTTAAGAAATGATCTTCTAAATTTTATTGTGCTCCCGAAAACAGGCTCTATGCAATATGGGTGTGCCGAAGAAGTCGCACGAGTATTTCTATTAAACAGACGGACAGGCGGGATACAACTATATATTTCGTCGGAACATTTATGGTGAAAGTAGAGGTAAAGAAGCGCAAGGCATCCAACATTCCGCCGGTGTTCGACAGAAAGAACTTCGCTACAAACTGATTGGTTGTCAATAAGTTTGACAGCATGACGCTGAACTCTGTCAAGTAGGCTCAAGCATTTTGCAGGGGCACCCGCCCAGATGTGCGAGTTATATTCAAGTCTTGGACGAATGTAAGCTTTATAGATACATATTAGCTAAATTTGATGGAGTGAAAAACCGTTTGCATCGTTTGAGAAATCCTAGGCATTTAGCACCACCTTTAGCAGCATCTATAATTTGCTGGTTCCAACGAAGGTCTGGGCTAATATGCATGCCAAGCATAGACAGGCCATTACATTCCTCAACTTCAACTCGTTCCATGTTAAGTTTAGCTACATTTGTATCCCGCTTCAGAGATAGGAGACAGCACTGGGTTTTGGACGCATTGAATTCAACCCGGTTGTTGGTACCCCAATTGATAATTGTATCAAGATCAGAGTTGAGTTCAGTTGACATTCGCTGGCGTTGAGACTCCACAATTTTGGGATCTTGTCGCGGAGTCGTTAAGGAGTAAACGAAGTCAAGAGTGCTGTCATCCGCGAATGAATGGATAAGATTACAAGTCAGAGAGAGAAGGTCGTTAACAAAAATTAGAAACAGAGTCGGTGAGAGGACTGAGCCTTGGGGTATTCCAGCGTTTATTGAAAAGGGGGTGGAAGTTGACCCATCTAATACAACGTGTATTGATCGGTTACTTAAAAAACTCGTAATCCAAATTAAAAAAGTATTACCGACACCAAAAGACCTAAGCTTATTATTAAGAGCGCTGTGCCAAATTCTATCAAAGGCTTTGGAGATATCCAGAGCAACAATTCTACATTCACCGAATTGGTGAAAGCAACGATTCCATTTTTCGCTTACATAGACCATAAGATCACCTGTAGAACGTTGCTGACGAAAACCATATAGACGGTCACTAAGGAGATGGTTTTTTCTAGATAGCTCATGAGGTAGTAATTGACTGTACTCTCCATGACCTTAGAGAGTACTGACGTTAAAGCTATGGGTCGGTAGTTTAAAGGGGAGGTTTTTTCGCCCTTTTTTGGAATTGGCTGAACATGCGCAAGTTTCCACCTATCTGGAAATATTCCTGCAGTGTAAGACAAGTGAAAAAGTTTGCGTAGAGGTTTGGCCAGAGTGGAAGAACACCTCTTCAGAACAAGGGGAGGAATTCCATCTGGCCCTGAGGCTTTATTTTGTTTGAGATCTTTTAGAACTCGAGCCACTGAACGGGTTCGGAAAAACAACGGTCCTAAAGAATATTGAACCGGACTCAGCGATGGTGGTGAAGAAGAGCCGACTGGTAAGTCGGAATTGGCTGCGAATATGGAAGCTAGCAGATTTGCTTTTTCTTGGGAGTCCGTGATATTTCTGTCGTTGTAGACAAGTGCTGATGATTGTTGATGATGTACAACCTTTAATACGTTTGACGAAAGACCAAAAAGTTTGGCTGTCTTTAGGACATTGCAGTATTTTTTGCCTCACTTGTTGGTCACGTAAGAATTTAAACAAAAACTTTTGCTTTTGTATTGATTAGGGTCGAAAACCCTTTCGTTGCTTTTTAAGACAACTTGTTCGAAGCAATTGCTTCTAGTAAGTTATCACTTCCATTTTCGTAAGCATAATAGAAACTCAACACAGGTTATGACCATCTGCTACGAACCCCGTGGTGGATTAATTAAAGCAAGGTCTTTACGTGACCATTACAATTTTTCCAATTTTTACAATTTACACCCGGTCAAAGGGTTGTGAATACCTTTATCATGCTTGTAAACTTTGCAGGGGTTTAACACTGCGTGGGTATTTCAAGAGAAGAAGAAAAAAGAGAGAGGTACGTTAGATGTTGTATGCAGTGGTTGTCCGAATAATTTATTATGGAAACGATTAAAATCCTCAACTTCCCTAAACAAATACTACAACAGCTTTATAAAAGCATACGATTAAAATGCTAAATTCGAATGTACAAGTGCCACAACAGCTCTATATAAAATCGAAAACTCGTAAAGTGGTTTTCGGAATAATGAATTATGGAAACTATTAAAATGCATAATCTCCCTGAACAAGTACTACAAAAACTTTATAAAAGCAAACAAATAAAATGCTGAACTTCCCTGTACAAGTACCTACGACAACAGCTTTATACTAAATCGGAAACTCGACATCATTGAAGAAAAAATTTCGCTTGTGAACATATTTTCGCGAGACAATTACCAGTTTAAGAAAATTCAAGAAAAATGAGAGATTTTTCTCCTACCTCTCCACCAAGTCCTGCAAACGCAGGCAATAAATAAATCTTTAAGAAACCTTCCAACATAGTGATTGATTAGACTTACGTGAAAGGGTTAATTTAATCACCCACCCTCTTACTACATGTAGTCGTAAAAGTAACCCTCTACATAGTTAACTGGCAACTGCTTAAAATAGCAGTCAACAAAAGGAAATTAGTCTGTCAAATGGAAACCCTCTCCGAAAAATATCTAAAACCGAACAAAGGTCCTTGCTTCCTTCCGCTTGTATAACAAAAAAAAAAAAACAAAAAAAAAACCATTCATCTCACTCATTATCCACGCGCGTAAAGCCTTAGGCGAGACTCTGCCATAGAAAATCCCTTAACACGCAAATTCACTTTAATAAATGAAAATTTAATTTTAGCCCAACCAGTGCCGGGTACCGCACCCCTTCGTTACCCATTAGTCCCGCCATTATCATTACCCTCCTACATGTAAACCATAGTGACAATTTTAAATCCCATCGCCTTACACCTACGCCGCCGTCGCTAAACTTTGTATGCATATCTCCCTTTTGCACCCCTAATGCTATCGCCCAGCTATACATTCACACAAGAGTTTACTTAGAACTAAGCTCAGGCGAATAGCTGAGCAGGTTTTCCAGGATTTAAACTCTCTAGCGGTCCTGGTCGCCGTAAAATTACAATGAAATGCGATTGCACATCTTAATAAATGTCAGTTCGCTTTCAGGACAACACTAAGCCGAAAGGGCAAGCATACCAAACACACATACACCCATATAAGAATAGTCGAGCTAAAGAAATGCAAAAGGATAGTTAAAAAGCGAAACGAACGGGACATAAAAGAAGAGCACAAAAAAAAAAGAAAAACCTCCAACCAAGGATAAAAAGCTGAAGGTGATTTATGCTGAATGTTAAAGCAGTCGTTATGTCCTCCCGATACTTCTTCGCTCCTCGTTGTGAAAGGATGAGATTGAGACCGGGGTTAGACTCCGAGTGGTGTGTGCGCGGCCCAGAGCGGCTATAAAAACTACACAACTACATTACTTTGCAATCCGTTATTCGGTTTTTCGTTCCGATCTCATTAACTTAGTTAAAAGCTCTTTCATTTATTTTCCCATAGACATGGAAATTAGGGCTCATTTGGAAAACCACGTTCAACCCTTAGTGCACGCCTTACAACCGGGATGACATTATTGTCGGGGTGAGCGAGCACCCATTGCGATAAATGAACATAGGCCGGTGCGGCGCGGTCCTGGGTTGAGTGCATAATGATGATGGCAGTGTATTTTAAAACCTCACACACACAGTGCCATAATTTTGCTCTTTTCGGATTCAGATGCAGCGACAGGCGAGTCCCTTTTTTTGTCATCTGTATAACAATGGCACAGGACATTGTTAGTTGGTGGTAAGGGGTTCTTTTTTGTATCTATTTCTACTCTCTTACAGGGTGCCAAAAGAATTGTGTTTTGTTTTGCGATGAATTAAAAATGAGGAGACAATGAATCAGGGTGGGGTATATTTTTTTTTTTTTTTTTTTGTTAGAGCGGACATTGCCCCGATGAGGTGTCCTGGAGGTGGTGTGTGCTGGATGCTACTTTAGTGTTCACTTTATGGACAGAGTTGTGTAGTTGAGTAGATGGAAATTTATGACTTAGAAAGAATGTAGAAGTATCCTTCTAAGGATGGCTTACATTTGCAAACAGAGAAAGGAATTTGAAGTTCACTACCTTAGGTGGGCTTAGTTATATTTGTGAACACACACCATCGTTGCAAAATATACCCCAAAATGGCAATTTCATGCGATCCCTTGCTGGCATTAAACCTCGGTCAATATGCAAATTTGAAAATACAAGTCTTCCCTTAGATATGAGGCCTACTAACACTGTTACTAGGCGTTAAGTCTCGCAAGTCTGATTAGACTGATTTGAACCTACTTGAGGCAGTTTCCCAAGAACCGGGATACTTAAAAATCCATGTCATTTGAGGACTAGGTTCACCCGGACAATCACATGACTTAAGAAAGTACATACAATTCTAATGATTTCAACAAGTTTAACCCAAGGCCTAACTACCAATCCAAGATTCTCTTGAACTCCAACTGACAACGGCGATTATAAACCTTTTTGCGCGAAAATAATGCAAGACACTCTGGAAAGGCCATCTTTTCCGCTGAAACTTCATCAAATGTTGTTGCAGGGTTGCTCCAACAATAAATGGACAAAAACCATCAATTGAGATGCTAAGTTGAGAATAGTTACATCGACTTAAAGTATCCGTAGTTTGGATATATTTCTAGAGAAACCAATTTCCAGAAATATCACATTTAACTCATCGAAATTCCCAAGAATACCCATTAAACCGCTATCAGATCGGTATACGACATGTCAAGCTTTCTTCAACTGCGCCAAAGATGAATAGGCGATAAAAGACTCGTAAATAAATGAAACTCCAAATGGGTTCATTTAACTAACCCCGATTCCATTCATAGATACAGATGTGATTTTATTTTATTTCATCGTTAACATATGCGAATGACTTGCAAGAAAAACTGCCAAAGTATATAACGGCATACCATCGCCGAGAATCATTAGAATTGTTTTACACAATGTTGGCGATTGTAGTCCTTCTTTTTGGTAAGCAAATTATATTTGAAAATCCAGTCCTTTTGAGGAATCCTACTGTTTTTTTTTTGTTTTAGCTTCGGCGGTCATTGCAACCACAACTGACGTAACTACTGAAATTGCGGGTTTGGTGGATGAAAGTCGTGAACCTCGTTTTGGTGGCTTGGGAGTCGATCAAGTGTATTTGTCATCATCATCTGGTCAATGTATCTGTCCACCAGGACCACCTGGCCCACCTGGACAGCCTGGTATGGCTGGACCACAAGGTGAACGAGGAGATCCGGGAAATGCGGGTCGAGATGGTTTACCCGGACCGGTGGGCCCACCCGGACAAATTGGATCGGTTGGTCCTGATGGTGTTCCTGGAGCACCAGGAGCACCAGGGCGACGTGGAAGTCAAGGACATCCAGGTCGAATGGGACCAATAGGACCACCTGGACCAATGGGCGCGATGGGAGCTATGGGAGCTACTGGACCAACTGGTTAGTTGTGGAGAAGTGACATCATATATTGGTAGCAAAATAAAACGAATGTGAACAAAAGGAGATGGAAGTGTTTTGGATTGTTGTTATTTTTTATGAACACGAGATTTTACTTCCTTAAGGTCGCGGTGCTTACTTAGGATATTTCTTAATTAAAAAAAATTCAAATAGAATACATATTTGCTATGCAGAGAGCTCTTCAATAAGTTATGGGTTCGCTTTGCATGATAAAAGTTCCATAAGAAGAGAACTGTGCCAATTAACTGCATATAAAGCCAAATTGTTGGATGCAGATTCTCAAATTTTGTAAGGAACTTGGCTTTTGCATACAAAAAAATCAATTACTAGAATGTTTGCCATAAGTTAAGCAAAGAACAAACAACCTAGACCATTCGATATTGACGAACTGTGTCAAAAATTGCGAAACATGTTGGAACTCTTTCCAGGAAGTTACCTGATAAATGTTATAATATGTGAAAAAAAAAACGTTGCCTCACAACAAAGCTGCAGTGCGAAATAAAATGGTGGCTTTGGTGTGCAAAATTCTCATTTAACAGTGAGCATGCGATACGGCCTTCATAATGACCTTCACCATGCCTGCTTAGAAAAAGAATCGTTTGGCTCAGCTGATTGATAACTCGTGATAAATGACGATTTGTAATCAACTTTGAGATTTTAAATTTCCGGCAGCTTAATCGAAGCCTCGATTTAAACGATCACCTGCACAGTTATGCCAAAAGAAAGTTAGAAATCACTTATCATTAGTCCCAGTTTAAGGTTACTAGTTCAACCTAACCCGAAATGAATATCAAAACCCCTCTGCATGCTTGTGACTCATTTCCTTCACCTGTAATAGGTGGTTTAGGTGAACCCCACAACATGAAATGCATGATTTATCACACCAAAGATTACAAAACAAAAAAAAAATCGTCAATATTAACAAAAGCATTCCACCCGTCGTTTACTAAACATTTGCCGCCGCAAAACCTTGTGCAAACAATGACAGCGCCTACCGAACAGGTAGTTCGCTTAATGTGCATTTGTTTCCGGTCAGTAATCTCTTCTCGCATCTTCTTTAGACGGCCCCAACTACCCACCACTAGTTCAAGACGAAAATTGTCATTAATATCTCATCACGCGATCATTTATAAGAATTTATAGAGTTCCTAGTTTCAAGTTGCCAGTTGCCAAAGAACACAAAGCAACTCTGCGATCTCTCATTAGAATCGACTTAGAAGTGACTTCCTGTTACTCTCTGGTGGAAGGCCTGACTACAAATCCAGATCAATGGCCAGCAATTCGAATCAAATGTACAGCATCACCATCATCGCTCCTTTCAAAATGATTTAATACCCCACCACCACAGCCGCATATCCCGTTCATTAATCATCGGGACAACAATAACGCGAGCGCAATGCTAATGCGCACATCAATTATAAGGCAAGACGGACTAGCGCGCATGATGACTGACCAGTGACCAAGCGCATCATCATGAGAAAACAAGATCAGGATCAAGGTTAAGAATAAAGAAAAACAAAACTAACGAGTAGGGAATTGTAACGAATAAAAGACGAAAAAAATGGAAAATAAACATCAACAATCAAAAGAAGAACTCATCTCCTAACACTCATTGTCGGCGGCACTCATCAGAGGTGGAGGATAAAGCAGATGAGCGCGCTTCTTCTGCTTTGAAGAACACTTCATCACACGCCACCATCAACAACATCGTACTTGTAGTCATCACATCACAATCATCCTCATGTGCGAGAGGGAGAGCTATGCTGTCAGGCGCTCGCTCACACCGACCGCAGCAGCCTTTGTTGGATAGCATTGGCACCTTGATTTTTGTGCCAGAGGTTGTTTGCCTGATTGAAGACTTGCAGGGATTCGCTTGACAGTCAGATGGGTGTTTACACAACTCCAGGGGGAACACATCGGGTACAGTGTGTGTAGCATTTTGTGTTTCGAGTGTTCTTTGGAATGTAATGGGTCTCTTCACCTGGTGAATTGGAGGTGAGGGTTTGTTTTTTCGGTTTTTGTTTCCTCAAAATTGGCATATAAGGGTTGGTTGTCACCGATTCATTTAGAACAAAAAGTAGTTCACCAAGGAAAAAAATGTCGAGAATTATAAGTGCTCGTAGGAGTTGGTCTTTTCACTAACAGGTTGCGTTTCCGAACTTGTCGAAGTGGGTCAAAAGAGTTATTAAGTCAAGACTGTTCATCGATATCCATAGTGCTTGCACCCCGAATCGAAAACTGAGTTTTCTACAAAAAGTTTTCGAAAAACACTTGTACTTTCAGACCGAACAGTTGACCCGGTTTCTTTTGACATTTCATTCAGCTTAGCCGTCATACTAGCTGCAAAATTTGTGTGTGCATTTATTTTAATTGAATAAAATCCTCGGAGTTCGTCATTTTTGTCTGCCCATGGATCCACCAGGTACCATTTTTTTTCGCAATTTACATTAAAAATGAAATGAAGAAAATACATTATGTCAAAGCACAGAGTGATTCATTCAAACCAGTTTGGATTTCAAAAATGCAAGAGAACCCAATTGCTACTGGGAGAATTTATCAATGTGGTAAATGCGGGGCTTCAGACTTCAGCAAAGCCTTTGATACCTTGACACCCAAAAAATTCGTGGAAAGTGTCAACAAATTGAGATTGAGAGGATTGCTGGCAAGCTGGCTCGAAAGCTATCTGACTGATAGAGTAATCCAAGTCAAGGTATCTGACATATTAAGGTGTACCACAAGGTTCCAAATTGGGTCCCTTTTTTTTTATTCTGTTCACTAATGAACTGCTAAGAATATTTAAGAAATCGATTGCCTATGCCTTTGCTGATGATATCGCAATCGTTGTTAGACACAAAGAGTTGCATTTAGCCGTGAAGATATTGCAAGATGAATTCAACGCTGTATCTGAATGGTGTCATGATAACGGTCTAGTGATAAATGCAGAAAAAACTAAGGTGATGCATATACGGACTCCATCAAAGTCAACCGAAACCATTGAAATATTTCATCGCAATGATCGCTGTCCAGTACTAAGAAGCAGCAACACAATTGAGGTAGTCAAAGCCATTAAATATCTTGGAGTAACCATCGACGAGCATTTTTTGTGGCATGAGCACATCAACATCCTCCGACTTCAACTTAAGAGTACGATATTTGCAATGGTGTATCTTAAGCGTTACTCACATATGGAGGTACAAAAACAAGTTTACTACTCGTTGGCAGAATCATGGATTAGATACGGGATTCTGGCATGGGGAAACGTCACAAAAACGCATCTGGATAAGATATCTAAATTACAACATCGTCTTGTGCAAATAATTAGACCAATTAATTCAAATTTCAAAGTTTTAGATGTCAAGGCGTTTTTCCAGATGACAACAATGCTTGCATATATGAACGACCAACGATTTCTCCGACCCTTAAACCATCCACAAAACACCCGAAGACGAGCCCAAGGGATGTTAGAAGTTCCGGAAGCTTACAACACATATGGTGATAGAGAACTGCGATGCACCGTCCCTAAATTAGTTAATTCGATACGACAGTTTTTAAAAGTAATTTCAAATTTAAAAAAAAGGAAAAAAAGAGTTAAAAAAGCATTTGTTTGAACTTTATTTTGTGAATTAGACATTTAAAGAAGTTTTTAACAGCACTTTTGTAATTCTAACCTATTTGTAAAAAAATCTTTACAATTTAAAGCATTTCAAAAGTTTATACATGTAAATGAAAAACCTCTTTTGTGCAAATAAAATCCATTAATCCATTTTTTTTTGACAGCGAGTTCATCAGCTGTTTTGTGGGACGTGTGTGACACATGTAGAACGTATGAAAAGGTGTGTTTGTTACAACAACCTTCAATGAGAGGACGTCTTCGAATTGTTTTCGAGAAGGTTACGGCGTAACCTACTAGTTTTTGAAAACTGCAAATGTACGGGAAAACTCTGGTTTTCGAAGCTTTAAGGTATTTTTGCGAAGTCAGTTTTCGGTGAAAGCATTGTTAGGGTGTTCCATTTTTCCAAACTTATGATTGTCTGAGTGATACATTTCAAAAAGATTTGATAATATTTAGGGGTCGGACATATTGATCAGTTCTATCATAAACTACTGATAGTTTGCGCTCATGTATATCTTTTATCTAAAGGGTGATCCATTTCGAGGTGCCCTACTTTTTTAAAGAAAAAAACACAGAAAATTAAAATTGAATGGAGAATGTTTATTATCATTTGAAAGAACATTCTTTGGCATTTATTTTTTGAAGATTATGTCTATCAAATGTTGGCCGTTACTACGTCGCAGATGGTCCATCCGTTGAGTCCAATTTGCGATCACTCGTTCGAGCATTTCGTCTGGTAACTGGCGAGTGACACGCGTGATGTTTTCCTCCAAGGCCTGAATCGAAGCGGGTTTGTCGGCATAAGTTTTTGACACGATCTTGGTGGCCAATCGACCGGCCCAAAACGTGAAATTATGTGCTCACCGAAATGTTCTCTCAATAAGTCCATTGATTGACCGTAAGTTGAGCGAAGTGCACGAAACACATTCCTCACAGAACGTGAATTTTCATAATTAAGTTGAACAATTGGTAAACGTTGTTCACGCGTAAGTCTTTACATTATGAAATGCAAAACAATACTAAACAAAAATAACATGACAGCATGACACGACTCACACGTGATCTGTCAAAAAAGGCTATTGAAAAAAGTATCTCTACTTGGATCACCCTTATAAGAGGTAAATTGAATTTTAAAATGGAAACCATTAGAGGAATTCGTCTGCTAGTAAAGGCTCGGCTACCTTGGGAGCTCGGCTACTCTCAGAGGAACAAGCCTTAAGGTTTGTATTTACCATCATAAGGAATTGAAAGCAACACATTTTGATGCTGCTAAATCAACCAGTTCTAAACTAAAGTAAGTGTGGAGGAAAGTAAATATCCCTATGAAAACAGAAAAGAACATCCGCGCTGGTATACAAAATCAGTATGCAAAGACTATGCAAAATCTGGGTAGCGAAATCTAGAAACACTAATAAAGCAAATGTGAAACGGCAGATTTGTAAAAGTAATCTCGTCGAGTAAATTGCAATTTCCCGGTAAAATGTGCTGGAAATGACTAGCGTATCACGAGAAGATAAAGAATTTCTTAGGTCAATGAGAAGATCGTATGAACTTTGTCAATGAATGTGTTAGACAAGGTTTTCGCCTCAAAAATAAGAATGAAGTACACAAAAGAAGCAGATGGTCCATTAAAGAGACAATTTTACCATCGAAACCCTTCAGTTCGGATGGAAGAAACAAGCGCTGCTGTAGCTGCTGACATACAAAACAATCCAAGAGTTTCGACAAGAAGCTTAGCTGCTCAAATGGGTTGCAGTCAGTTATGCACAATGATTTGGATTTATTCCCATATAAAATTTATATGGCCAACAAACAGAACGCAGCAGAATTGCCGATTCGCTTGGCATTTAGCCAGAAGATGTTTCAAATGGTGGAAGAGGACGGAAACATGTTGAACTGTCTTTTTATGTTTGACGAGGCCCATTTCGATTTAAATGGGAACATAAACCAACAAAATTGTCGAATATAGAGTTCCTCCAACTCATAGATATTCCATGAGACGGAATTGCATCCACTTCGTGTCACAGTGTGGAGTGCAGTTTTATCACGCTGCATCTTCGAAAAAAGAAACGGTCACACCGTTACGATTACTGGAGACCGTTACTTGAGCATCCGGAATTACGCCGAATGAGAATTTCTTTCAATTCTGATGTGTTTCAGCAAGATGGTGCAACTGCTCACATAGCCCAGCCTGTTATGAGAGAATTGCGCCGAAAATTTCCCAAAAAGCTGATATTTAAAAACTCCACATTCCGTTGGCCCCCAGGTAGCCTGACGTTACTGCACCTGACTTTTTCTTGTGAGGTGGTTGGAAACAGGAAGTCTACGAAGCAAAACCAACAAATTTGAATGAACTAAAGCAATCGATTCGAGAAATAATTGCGGCTATCCCTGTCTCAACTCTGCAAGCAGTAATGAACAACTTTTTGGTAAGAAGCCGCACATGCATCAAAGAGCAGGGGGGCATATAAATTCGATTATTTTTAAAACCAATTAAGATATTTTAATTAAATTAAATGAGCTTTAACATGAATAAAAGGAAAATGAGCAAAGAGCTTTGGCGACGATCTTTAAAAAATATCCGATTCTCCAGCTACCGTTTACCGAGCTCTGCCGACCAATAGCAGGAAAATGGCAAAGAAATTGGAAGAGCCGCTCTTTGAAAATCCCCCTTATTTCATTTGCCGATTTGAAATAAAATTTTTGGTATTCAAAGCCCAACCTTGCTTCTACATTAATCTGAGTGTGCGAAGTTATACTCTTGTCACGAGGAATGGGACGTCGTGTTAAATTGCGAATCTGAACGGCAAATTTGAGAAGATTCTCATGACTGGTTTGATCTGTTTGATGATTTTTAGACTTTTACAAGTGAGAAAAGTGTTGTCACTGTCTTTAATTGAATCCAGGACCAACGCACTAACCACTAGACCACAGGACCACAACGACGATCTATGATAGGGAAGCGTTTATCAACACACGAGTAAATTGATAGGCTAAAAATAAAAAGTGTCCTTAGAGGCCATAAAACGGCTCCAGTAATTTCTGCTTATAAAGTTTTCTTTGTTCACAATGATTTCCGTCTTTGAACAAAAATTCTCCAGCTAAGGTGCTCATCTAGACTGTGGTGCGAAGGCTTATGTTGCAAAGAATCTACGAACTACGCTATCTGTTGTCGGACATTCTATTGATGAACGTCAAATAAGTTAGGTTAGGTTCGTAGATTGATGAGGTAGACCAATTGCGATGCCCGTTGAGGGTTCACTTGTATTCACAAAACGTCAAACAAAGTCCTTTTAAACCCAACAAACCAACACAGAAGTATATTCAGAAAAAAATAAATTTAATTACCCGAAGTGGAAGACACAAACGAACAAATTCGCTTCCGAAAAGGCAGGCAACGGAATCTATAGAACCCTACTTGCATAAAGGAAGACCATGCTGTAAACCAAGGTTGTTGAGGCATCTCATTACTAGATTGACAAAGGATAAGTTGTCAGAAAGCGGCCAAGAAATCGGTTGAAGTGTAGTGTAAGCTTCTTCGCAGATCACTTTGCAGAAGCTGACTGTGTAAGAGGCAAACTGTAGGCTGTAGCCAGTTCTAAAGGAAAGGCCAAGCAAGATCGAGAAACGGATCGTTTTATAGGCAAACAGCAGTCAAGTTATCGGATTAACTAGCCAGTCCCAAAGGAAAAGCCAAACGATATCGAGAAACGGGTGGTTTAAGAGACAAACTGCAGCCAAGGAAATCCTAAGCCGCCTTTTGGCATTCTTTCACCTCAACGAAAAAACAGCACAATTCCAAGGAAAGATCAATAGAAATCCGCCAACTTGTCCAAAATGGGAAACAAAACAAAATGCCTGCGATTAAAAATATGAAGATAATAATAATTCGTTAAACGAAATCCTGCGAACACTACAAACACAATCGATACTTCTGTCTAGATATTTTTTTTTTATCAATAAGGAAAGAAAAACCAAAGATGGGTATCATTACTACAAATCAGTTTTTTTTTAAAGTTTTTTTATGTTACTTTTAAAACATATAAGCGGTTGTAAATTTGTTAATTTAGCATATTAAATTTTGATTTATAGAATTCAGATAAATAATCGACTTACCTTATTGAAAAGTGTAGACTGTCAGTGTTCATCTGTAAAAGACAAAAAAAAAAAAAAAAAGAATGTGAATATATTGTTATTTTTAGAGAATTATGTGTAAAATTAATGCTTGTTAGCTATTCCAAGGATTTAAATTTACAAATGTGTTCTAGATTTTTTTTTTCAATAATCTAAAACAGCTTAGATGAACTGAACATAGGCTTAATTTTACTAAACACCTACTTACTCAAGCTTTTTGTCAAGCCAACGAATTTTTCTAGTTATTTTAAATCCTATGTGATAAGCTTTTTAAGAGGGTTTTAGTGTTCTTATATGTATTTGAAGCTCTTAGAAGATGAAGGGGCTAGCCTACTTTGTTTTTAAATTTCCCTGCACGTACTAAAGATATTTCGCACATCTTGTCTTTTCAATAAAAAAAAATGTCTTAAATTATAAAACACTTTAGTTTTGTTAACTTCAAAATGTCTGTTTATCATTGTAATTGTTTTTATCCAAAGATTTATAGTTAAATAACCTCAAACTCTGATTACTCAAATTTTTGTAAATGTCGCTTTGCACATTCGTCTTCTAAGCGCATCAATTATATCGTTTCTTCATCATCTTATATCCTTAATTTTTAAATGTTTATTTTATTTTTTTAAATGCATATTTTATTCTTCATTCGCAACGGTAGTCTGTTGAACTATTTTGTGTGACGAAATACCGTCAGATTTTGATCGCTGATATATACGTGATTTATAATATTAAACTAGTGGCTGAGTATACAGTGGGTAGGTCATGTATGCATGTATTTATGAAGGGTGTTACTTGTTTTTTTTTTTAGTGACGTCATCTCACTAATCCTTTCCAATTAGTCACATAGTGTGGAAGTTTTAACATGGCTCTTTAAAATGCTTAGAACTATAGAACTCTTAAGAAAGCGGTAAGCTCGCATTAAGAGGAATGCAATAACCGGAAAAATCCGGATCGAAATCAAAACGAAAAATGATGCAAAGCGATTATTTATATCTGGCCCATCGGATATAAATCGATCGACCATCTAGGGATCACGTACAAATGTCAATGGAAACCAATACACAGAACACTGATAATACGCAGAACGATGGTAGCAAGACATGCAACCATATCGGGATATCTTGCGGAAGAATTTCCAAAACGAAAGTCAGCGCCAATCAGAACAGGCTTTCCAGGTAATCCTTGCAGAACAAAATAAATTAAGCATGCGATTGCTTTCGTTTGATTCGTTTCGTCTTTCGCAGGAAGAATTTTTCGAAATGCGAATCGGAACGGATATCTAGGTAGAAAATTCTGCAATTTCGAACTAATCGAAGAAAATTTTCTCCCGAGTGTCAAAAGCAAACTTACAAATGCCATCCCTATTGAAACGGCAGGCAAACAAAACTGGTGTATTGAATGAAGTGTCTAACAGCTTTTTGATTTACTTAAACTAATTTAAAGTCTGAAATATGTAAAAGTTTAATAGGAAATCAGTTCAAACAAATTTCAATTTCCCTTGTGAGCTTAATGAATTTCCCAAGTCCCATCACTTATCTGCAACATTCGTGATTAATCATTTAAATAAATCAAGCTAAGTGTATCCAACTTCTTGCACTATTTTACGGAAGCATCATGGATCGTAGTCAATTGACCCATCGAATCATCACCATTTTATTATTTGGGTTCTCAAAAAGCTTGAGAAAATGCAATGTTTTCAAAATTTAATTCGCGATTAGGTCCATTTCTGGCATACATCAATGCACAAAAATGTGGTATTTGAACTAAGAAGAAGACCTTCTCGAAGAGGTTTTAAGACGAAACATTAGTTTGATTTGGCTATCGGTTAACGGTTCATATTTCTTCAAAGATTTGCACGATCAGAATGTAACTTCAAATGGAAATGACATCCGATATAGCCTTCTTGATAATAAAATATTCGCTGCATAAAATCGAAGCTCGTGATCTCGAAAACATTTGGTTGCAACAAAATAAGGCGCCAGACAAACAATGAAGTTACAGCGCTCTTGCGAAAAGAATTTCGCTGAATTTCGTTGAATTTCGTTTCGTTTATTTACCCCTACGACTGAGGTACTGGAAACCAAAATTGGTCGTGCCGTCAGCCAAAAAGCAATAGAAATACTCGAAAGCCTCATCGAAAATTAGGATGTTCAGAATGGACTATGTATGACAGAGGGTCCAACTGTAGCTATCATTGAAATATTGGAACACAAGACGTACTGAACCGAAATTTTAATTCTGAATTCGGTTGTAACATGTCATGGGAAAACTCTGCTATTCTGTCCCCACAGAAAGGGATGAAACATACCTGAGATTGGGTTTGATCATACAAAAGACTGTCGACAGATTGGAACAAACGTAGGTATCTCTAAATGTTAACCAATTACTTTAATGATTACCATACTAAATATATGTCTCTGTTGATCGTTTTCATCGATCGACCATCTAGGGATTACGTGCAAATGTCAATGAAAGCCAATACACGGTACACTAATAATACGCAGAACGATGGTAGCATGACATTCAACCATATCGGGATATCCTTACAAAATCAATTAAGCATACGATTTTTCGAAATGCGAATCGAAACGGATATATAGGGAGTAAATTCTTGAACTACGAATAAACGAAGAAAATTTTCTCCATACTGTCAAAAGCAAACTAAGAAATGCCATCCCAATTGAATTGCAGGCAAACAAAATTGGTCTGGAACATAGAAAGCATCCTGTATTGGATGAAATGTCCAAAAGGCAAACAAAATTGGTCTGGAAACATAGAAAGCATCCTGTATTGGATGAAATGTCCAAAAGCTTTAAGATTTACTTAAGCTAATTCAAAGTATGCGTCTATCTTTCTCTCTCTGTTGTATTTATGTCTTGCTCTGTCCCAGTCGATGGCCCCAGTCGACGGCCCCAGTCACCAGTGCTCTTATGTGTCTGTAATTCGTTGCATCCATGTGCGAAATACTGTGATGTCAAAGTCTGAAATGTGTAAAAGTGTTGTCGAAAATTAGAGCTAAAAAATTGATCCCCACGATTTCCCTAATATGGTTTTTCGCTTATCGTAGCTGAATCTGTCAAAGTTCATATATGACATCTTCTTTTATGTACAGATCGTATCATATGAGAAGGCTACAATACGCTGTGTGGATCGTTAAAAACCCTATCCCATCCCATCCTTAAAATAAATATCCCAAAATGTCGGCTTTATGGCGATGAAATATAGAAAATGTCATTGTCACAACATATTGTTCAGACAGTTTATCAAAATCTTTTATGGTTCGACAAAAAACCCTGTACACAAATGGTTTTTGTATGAAAACGCCCCCAAAAAGTGGGCATGGGTTAAAATGTTGTGTGGAGGAAATGTTTATATTACCATAACCGATGATTTTGCATCAAACATTCTTTAAAAATGTTTCAATATTTAACCAAAAAAAAATAGTTTTAACTGAAAACGCCCCCAAAAAGTGGGCATGGCAAAAAAACAACTTTATATTAGCGAAATATGGACATAAGGATTGTACAGATATGTCGTTCAGACACTTTTTCAAAATAAAGTCGTTTTTCAAGGATAATGTACAAGGATCAAATGTATCAAATTTTATTACTGTAGTTTAAAATTTAAAGCCTAAGAATACAACCGGTGACCTACAGACGGATGGATAGACAGACGGACAGACATTGCTAAATCGACTCAGTTAGCGATATCTAGGTTAAATATTTCTCTATGTTACAAACGATGTATCAGAACTAATATATATCTATGGGATAGGGTATAATAAGACTACATCCCTGTCATAAGTCACAGAGAGTTGATTTTTTTCTAGACAACGTACTACACTTAACATCTTTTTCTGTCAGTAGTTATACCACTTTGTAGAATAAGGTTCTGTAGATCTTTTAAAATGTTTCTGTTAAAATTGCGAACAGACGAATAAAAGCAGCAGAAGAATTAAGCAACGAGATTTTGTTTTTTTTTTTGCAAAATGTGTCAAACTGATTACAGAAATTTTGTGTTAAAATCTGCTTCCATTGGTATGTAATTTAGAAAACATGTCTAGTTCTTCAAACGACAATGATCTTTCGAAAAAAAGCTTGATACAGGGTGTGCCGAAGGAGATCACCGTACTGGAAGTTGATCTTATTTTTGCAAATGGCCGCCAACGTCAAAACTGTTTTGACATTTGTGGACTACACAGATGTAGAAAACAAGCTAACAACCCATTGAGCGGTACACTCCCAAAGAACGCGGAATAATCGAAGTGGACGATTTCCGACCAAAATCAGAACGAGCGATGAAGCTCATTTCCACCACAGCGGGTACGTGAACGAGTAAAACTATCGCTTCTAGGGCACCGAAAATCCACGAGTAATGCACGAGGAGCCATTACACCCGCTCAAAGTTACTGCATGGTGCATGGTGGTATCGGTCCATTTTTTTTGAGAACGCCGCTGGTCAAACGATAACAGTGGACGGTGCGCGCTATAGGGCCATGTTAACCGTGTTTTGTTGCCGCAATTGGACAAATAAGGACTGGAGGACATGTGGTTGCAACAGGAAGGACCAACGACACACACTGCACGAGCCACAGCCTATTTTCTGAAGGCCAAACAACGTCGGATGACTTCTTTTGGCCAACCTAGTATCTATTTACCATATCAAGGACATATCGCCGGTTGAAAAAGACGACATTTTTTTCTTAAAACTTCTAAATGAACAAACTATCAATTTTTACGAGAACTTTCTTGCAGCACACACTCTTTGGAACACATACATAGTCCCCAAATTGTTAAAAAGTTTCAAATATCTCATTGTCTGATGTTGCCCTTGCCCTCACGATCCACTCTGTGTATATAGAACTTAATTATGTGACCCATTGCCAGCCGATCAGAATTTCAACCAAAGCAACCATCTTAGCTGTCCGTTCGGGGAATTGTTTGTGTTTACTCAGTTCGATATAATAATTGTTCAAAGCCGCCCCCACCCGCCCTTTCTTCTTTTCAACAAACGCACACAATTTCTGAGGTGTCTGGCGGCGGAGACGACAAGCGAGATACTTGTGAGTTTCACATTAATTGCTCCAGCGGATGATCTCAAATTAATGAGTAGGTACTACACACATCAAGACGATGACGCAGCAGCCGGTATTTGTACCTAATCCCCGGCGTATCTAAGAAATGCATGCTGATCGTTATAATACTCGTACTTCCATAGACGCTTCATCGGTAATTCGGTTGTGTTAAGCGTCTTTGTTTGCCTTTGCGGTTTGATAGCAGAGAAATGACTTAGAAATAGGTGGGCTTACCAAATCAGTGATTTGATGAATTTAATGAGATTTCAGTAAAAAGGTGATCTAGAGCTCACACATAGTTACGATTACGTTTGGGGGATAGAGGGAACATGTTTAGTTTCATGACTCCATTGACCGAAAGCCAATACACAACTCATGCGAGTGGTATCTGCGGTTTTGTGGTGAACTCTCACCGTCCCTTGGGTAGCGGTATTTCACATAAAAGTTGATTGTCCGATATGAAGATCATTTAACCCAGTTTTCGTTGCAAGATTGCAATCTATGGACAAGTTTGTGAGAAGAGGGTTTCACTATAAATTAGGAGACTTTCTGCACAATTAGCATCATTCAACCATGCGTCTTCTACTGTCAATAGCCTTTTGTGAGTTCTTAGACTAATTCTTTCATTTTTAAACATTTTCTAAGAAAAAAATCATTTTATTTGCAAATTTCAGGTGTAATCATTGCAAGCTGCGCCTACGCCTCTGAATCGCGTGGCTTTGGGGGTAATTCCCAACCAATTGTCATCTCTGGTGGAACACAGACGGGTATTGGACCACCCGGACCGCCAGGTCCACCAGGTCCAGCTGGCCCCAAGGGAACAACCGGAAAAAGAGGTGAACGCGGACCAGAAGGCCGACCAGGACCACCTGGTAGACAAGGTCTACCCGGTGAACAGGGTCCAGATGGAAGGCAAGGTTTCCCCGGAATGCGAGGAGCCTTAGGGCCATCGGGTAGTCGAGGATTTCCAGGACCACCAGGCCCAATCGGTCCAATGGGACCAATGGGAGCGGTTGGAGCGATTGGTCCAGTTGGCCCAGCTGCTGCTGTAGGATAGTTTCATTGAATTAAAAAGGCTTTGGAAAATAAAGATAAATTGTTTGTGACAATTATTTTGTTATTTTTGTTAGTTTTCTATAAAAATGAGGCTTTGGAATATTATCAGCTGATTGGCATACTATACATCAAACGAAATGTGTGCTTAGTTTGATCAATTTACAGTTCCCCCAGCTATAATCCAGCAAAATTCATATCCAAAATAAAAAGCTGTTGCAGAAAAAGATTTGGCAAACGTCAAGGGCACCACCAAGCGGCAAAACAAAACAGCAACACAAATAGTTTGAAAGCTAAGAAGTTCTGTAAGGGAACTTAAAAACGATGATCTTAAAGTATACCTAACCGTTCTTATTCGCTCTGCAAGGCAACAGAGAACTGGCTAATCATACAAATTCCACCAGTAAAAACTGAGAAGGTAACTGGGTAAAGAGCAGCCCCATTCGCTGAATATCTCACAAGGGTTTTCCATTTCTAGGAAGACATGGAGTACAGTACCATGGAACGAAGGTTTTCTGCTCACAGGAGACAAGTACACAACCGTTAACAGCGAAAAAATTTGGCAACAAAAAAGACAAAAACGTCAAATAAACATAGCACCGGGAATCGATTTGATAACATGAGTTATCCTAAAACAGTTCCCAATCGTGTAAAAAATCAAGCCTGAGTTCACACGCGGTAGAAGTGTAACTGCTTAACTTCTCTTATCAAGAAAAAAAAATGTCGACCTCCTGGACGGAGCCTGACCGGAAATCGTTCTTGGGAGCTTGAATGCGAAAAACGGCAAAAACGCAAGGAAAACATGTTTGGAGCGTTAGTTGGAAAACACAGCATCCACGAAACGACACCAGATGATGGCCTTCGACTAACAGACTTCGCGGCAGCATGTAATATCGGCAGAACAAGGTTCGCACGACTTCGAATCCACAAAGCAACATGGCGACATTCAGATGGTTAAAACGCCATATGCTCATCGATGCCAGGCATGTACACACATTCAGAGATGCAAACGGCGACTCTGATCATTTTCGCGTTGCAGCCAAAATCAAAGCTCGACTATCCAACGAGAATAAGCTACGAATGGTGCAAAAAATTAGACTTCTCTATGGTTAGCGTATCTAGTAAGCAGAGTCTATAGACTAAAATTGAGAGTGACCCCATCATCATCAGTGGATTCAGTATCGCAATATCATAAAAGGAGTAGCTGAAACGATCATAGGCTAATAGCCACCGGCGAAAAGATGATCGTGGCATGATGGCAGATGAGATACATATCAAGGCGCACCAACGAAAAACATCCGCCGCAGGAGTAGGGTACCGACTTAGAGACAAGATGAGGGGAATACAATCCTGCATGTTCCAAAAAGGGATGAAAGAAGAGGCACCTTTCAAGGCACTGTTACGCAAAACACGGGCTGTGCGGGAAGTGTAACAAAGCAAGAGAAGGGAAGAGAAGAAAAGCATGCATAGCTCCCAGAGAGGTCAAAAAGTCCCGCGACCAAAAGAGCATCTTGTAATTCTACAAGAAAGCCAGACAACTGGCATTTGGCTTCAAAGTAGAAACGCAGACTCTACCAAATGATAATGGCAACCTAGTCACTGACTCGCGCAGGGTAGATGTGTTCAGGATGGATTTCCAGCAGCTGCCGAGAAATCGATAAGGCAAGAAACCAGCCCGTATCTGCAGTCAACGAAGAGGTATCGCTCCCTCCCAGTATTGAAAATGTTAGAGCAGCCATCAAAAAACTAAATAACAGAGAGGGAGCCGGTTCTGATAAGACTACCAGCAGAGCTCTTCCAATATAAAGGTTTTGCTATAAAATGTGCACCAAACCATCAAAAAAGTCTGCATGGATGAGAGCATTCCTGGAATATCAGCTACAGTATGTCCCATCTACAAAAAAGGCGATCCCAAATCTTGCGCCAACTACGGAGGCATGTCCCAGTCAAGTGTCGTTTATAAGATCCTGTTCAACGAACTTTGTTCAACATTTTCTGCAACACACTTATCGACACGTACAAGAGTGGCTTCCGGCCGGACAGATCGTCCATTGACCAAGTTTTCCTACTTCGGGAAATCATGGAAAAGACAAACGCATTTCACGTTGAGACACACCATCTTTTCATCGACGTCAAGACCGCGTGATCTTAATTCGTTTTTTTTTTTTTTCAAAATCTGCCGAAGCGTGAATATTCCATCAGTTTAAGACATTTCTGGCGTTATGACGTATACGTTCACATATGACTTCTTACTTACTTAAGTGGTGCTACAGTCCGAAATGAACCTGGGCCTCAACAAACATGCCTCTCCAATTGGCCCGGTCCTTAATTAATTTCCTCTAGTTTCGCACTCAAAGTTGGGTCACAGATGACTTCAAATAGGTGATATTGAGGTAATGTAGGAATCTGTATATTGCGAAGTTAAGATTGCCTTCTGCGCTTAAAAGAAATTACAAAATGTAAGGACCTACAATTTGACACCAACTATGAACCCCACATTTTAAGAGCCAAAGACGATGTTGTTTATGTTTATCAGACTTTTACAAGTATTGGAGCAGTGAAATTCACTGCAGGTGTTGTTACTGGTATGAACTAAATCAGGAAACCCTCACGTGATAGCCCAGCTGTTCCACTGCTCTGCGTCTAAGCAATTTTCTTATTCAGCACATAAACGCTGTCGCGGCTGTCACGAAGACTTGAAAGTTCTTGGCACTCAACACAATGTTAAGCTCTGTTGGGTATCACACAGGAACATACAGGGCAATGGAACTGCTAATGAGCTGGCAAGGCGAGGCTCGGCCACTTTCATAGCCCAGCTGTTCCACTGCTCTGCGTCTAAGCAATTTTCTTATTTAGCTCATACACGCTGTCGCGGCTGTCACGAAGACTTGAAAGTTCTTGGCACTCAACACAATGTTAAGCCCTGTTGGGTATCACACAGGAACATACAGGGCAATGGAACTGCTAATGAGCTGGCAAGGCGAGGCTCGGCCACTTACATCGAAAATACAGACCAGTTTATCAAACTGTCATAATGTGACCTTAAACCACCAAGAATAGCTGACATTTTTTGTTCACCTGTGAAATGTCGAAGAATATTTACACGGCTGAGTTATGACAAGGCCAGAACCAACAAGGCCATTTGAAGAAACAGGAAATCTGTTTCGTACCTTGCGGCTACTTAGTGGACCGAACAACTAAAACGAGTGCAGAGCAAAAACCCAAACGGAATTAAGTGCAAAATTTGTATGGAATGGAAATAAGTCCCACGGCAGTTAATGCCCTTTTGCTTGTCAGGCTTATTTTCCTTGGATGCAGCTAATATAGCACGCAACCCAAATCCATAAGTGAGCCCAGCATGGGGGTTGCAGGGGGCAGCAAGCCAATTTCAAATGGCAATAGCGGCCCGCTAACACCTGGAAATAAGACCCAAGGGGATATTTTTTTTTTTGGCAACTTACACCCATGGGGGCTAATTTTGTTAGGGTTATGAAAGCATCATTAAAAGGTCATGTATCACTGTTCAGTCCACAGTCAATTAAGAAAAAGAACTCTGGAAATACTTTTTCCAGCAACAGCATCTCAATTGTTATGGGGATAGCCAATAGAAAAGGGTGTGGTGAAGATGAATGAACACCACACGATCTAACTCAAACCAACCTACTATATAAGCAAAACCAAGTCATACGTCATAGTACTGCATAGAAAAGTGCACTTCCTTCATAATTCAAAGTGCGTTATGGGAACTTATCGACTTGATCATAAATAATGCAAGAGGATAATACTGGCCCCACGACCTAGTTATTTTCGCGACCCAATTATTTAAACAATTTTCGTATGCTCTGGCATGCACACTTGTACGTAGCTACACACCTTATAAAGCAATTTCGTCATTAGTGCTGGTCCGCTTTACTCTTTCCCCGATGTAAGCTAATTATATAAAATTTTATAGCTCAACGTCCTTTTGAATAATTACACCTCCCTTAGCAATCCCGATAAGCCGTAATTCCGTATACATGTATCCATAATATTCTGGGAAAAGACCACCGGTCAGCGACATCTATAATCCACCTAAAGTGGTGGAACGCGCTTTTCCAACTCAAAGTTATGCCAACATAATATTTTGCGCGCTCTCTCGTCATGAAACTACAAAAGCAACCAATCTGGGCCAACGTTGAAATATTAAAAATTAACTCAGGAAAGGATAAAAAAAACAACTTCTCGCCCCTAGTGGTGCCACAACAAAAGCCCGACAGATGGGAAAGAATTGTCAGAAAAAAATAACGGAAAACAAGAAAATTGCAAAATATAAGCCTGGTTACCATGTATTATTCAAATTGAATGACGTGGACAACAAAAACGCCCTCTATGTGAGGGGGTAGACAATTTCCAGTTAAAAATCGCAGAAATTTGCATGCTCAATAATGGGCCACAATGTACGTGGGTTATTAACTGTATTTCAGCGCAATAATTATATTCCCGCCCGATAATAGTTGATTAGCAAATTTTTTATTAAAATTAAGGATATTAGCGGGAACCGAATATGCAAAGTGGATAATTGAAAGAGCCTAAGGCCAGGGGGCGTTGGGTATGCGTGGGTACTTTTTATGTGGGAATTTACTTTTTCGAGGAATCTGTTGTGTGTGTGGACCCTTTTTTTTATGGAAACAGGTGATTCAGAGAAAAACTTTTAAGCTCCTGAAGTTGAATGTAGCAGATGTCTGAGTTGCTAATAAAGGATTTGCTAGGAGCAAAGTGTTCTTAGAGAAATTGTATTCTACCGAGAAGTGATTTTGAAATCACTTCGATGTTGTCAATACTGAAGAAAGCAGTTGGAAATGGTTTTCATTTAGCCGCAAAGGGTTTTTCGTTTAGAAGATGGATATGGAAAATACTGGAAAATATGAACCATTTTCTTAGAAGCATTTTGATTGAAAGTGTATCAACATAAATAAAAGTTTACCTATGCATGAACCCCTAAACGGCAATGTGTAGGTAAACATCAATACTGGGAACGCAAGGATTTTCAAAGGTATATGAAGTACCGATTTTGGAACACTGAAAACATTCGATTAGACAGTTATCAGGATGACTGATGATGACGTTCACAATTGTAGATAAATGGTCATCCAGTTTTATCACCTGTTTCAGGTGGTATTCTGGAATATCATCCGGGTAACCAGAGGATGACAACAATTTCTGTGCAATCGGTATGAAGAATTTGGTGCTGTCATCGCTTTTAAAACTCAAATTTCGACAATTTTCGAGAGCCGGTCTTTGAGAAAGCTTCGCCTCATGGAAGTCTACAATTATTCGCATTGCTCTTACACTGAATGACACATTTTTCCTGTCGTTCGGATGACCAATGGGTGACTTTTCGGGCAATCCGGGTGAATAACCATTTAATCAACGGTTACCACCAATAGAATGGGATGACGGACATTTTTTTGTGAGCCGGTCATTAGGATGATAGTTCTTACGGATGACACTGCATGATTCTCCGCGGTGTTATCTACATGCATCGAATGATACATGCTGCTGACCTTTCATCCGGATAACCACCAGATTACGCGACTTTTCGAACAATCCCGATGAATAACCATGCAATCCCCTGTCATCAAATATAACGGGTTATTTTTTAAGAGTTAAGTTTTTCAGGTTGGCAGCACTGGTTAGTAATGGCGTCCAAACGTCATCTGTCAAAGTGAAAAGTTTTCAGTATACTCTGCCATTTAATCATGGAAAGAATTCCAAACGAGCAACGTTTGCAACTTATTGAAATTTTTTATCAAAATTCGTGCTCTTTGAAAAATTTGCAAATCCGCTGTTTTAGCGAAAAATTGTGTTCGGCGATGAGGGCTCATTTGTGGCTCAACGGATACGTAAATAAGCAAAACTGTCGCATCTGGAGTGATCAACAGCCACAAACCATAGTTTTCTTTCAAGGACGACTGTGGAAGGAAAGTTACCGTCACCCAGTTGGCTGAGTTGAACTTGGTTGACATGTGGTTTCATAAAGACGGTGCCACATATGCCACACAGCTCGTAAGACAATGGAAATGTTGAAGGATGAATTTGGTGAGCAGCTTATCTCTCGAAATGGCCCCGTGAGTAGGCCGCCAAGATCATGCGATTTAACGCCTCTTGATTATTTCTTGTGGGGTTATGGAAGACGTTAGTCTATGTGGACAAGCGATTGAAGCCTTACGGACACGCGTAGTTCGTGGAATACAAGCCGAAATGCTCGAAAAAGTGCCGTAAAATTGGACCTTCCGAATGGTCCATGTGAAACAAAGCCGCGGACAACATTTACATGAAGTTGTCCTTAAAACGTAAATGGAAAAGGCCTATGTATCGATTACAATATTTTTTTTAATATTTGATGCATATTTTGAGTGTAAAAAAAACTACGCTGACAAAATCACCCGTTAGAATCGGATGACCGACATTTTGGGAGAGCCAACATCAGGATGATTGTGACTAATGAATAGGACTGCATGATAATGACAGCGCCTAATAGCCTGAGACTGCTCAAGTACCTAACGCGAATAATAACAAATTATTTTCTAGACAGAACCCTCTTTATCGACACAGACGATGGACCAGAAACGTATTAAATCGCAGGATAAGTTCCACAGGGGTCCGTTCTGGGACCAGCTTTAGGGAACAATATGTTCGGTGGATTATTGGGTACAACAAAACCAAGAGGGGTGAACATTATTTTATACGCGGAAGAAATCGAAGAAGTAGCCAAAAAGATAGAGGTAGCGAAGGTAGTATAGTGCTACAACATTGTCAAAGATGTGAAGATATGGCTCAACTAGTCAGGACTGGAACTGGCCGGACCATAAAACAGCGGCCGTTATCAATTGCAATCGTATAAAAGTTGAGCGCTTAAGACGTAAAGTGGAGAGCACAAATCAAGTCGAAGCCCTGCATAAAATACCTTGGAGTGCTCCTAGACCACAGGTTTTACTTAAGACCTAAATCACTCGAGTGAAAGGCCGGCCGTGGAGTCACCGGAATATCAAGGCTTATGCCGAATATTGGAGAACCTAGGCAGCCAACAAATATTTGCTTGCAATCTTAAGCAAATCCATCCTCATGTATACTCAGCCTTCATATAAGCTTGGAGTGCATACAGAACTGTATCGGGTATTGCAATAAGAAAGTCTGTCGGACTGAAGGTATAAATCTCAGCGTCAACATACAATAACGAAATCACAGAGAGAATTCCCATTAGAGAAGCCGCTGAAATGGAATGATAAGGACAGTGGAACACAACACCAAACGGAAGATGGACGCACAAACTACTGCCGAACATCGAAGAGTGGAAAAAGAGAAAACATGGTGAAGTAAATTTTTACTTCCTAACAATACACGGAAGCTTCCAGGAATATGTACGCAGGTTTCGGATTCCTGATGACCCATTTTGTCTTCATTACGATGATAAAGTCCAAAATGATGAGCACATGTAAATGGAATGCCGAACGTATGGAGCTACGAGAAAGCGAAATAGACATGCCAGTAACCCCACAAAGTCTCATAAATCATATACTATCGACAAATGAAGCATGGGAAACCTCCAACGGCATCGTTATAAATATAATGGAAGATCTGTGGCTGGAAAATGAAACGAGATCACAAAAGGGTGAAACCCAGGACTATAAGAGGAAAAGACATGATGTGAAAACCTGCCCTATGAAGAACTACCTTGACAGGCGGTACCGCAGGAATAAACACTACAAAATAGGGTGCAGGTTCAGTCCTAAATTATAACCGCTCAACCAGACATTCACGTCTACTTGTGATCGAAAACAGATCTCTGTGCGACAAGTAGGAACTTCATTTATAGCAAGTGCGATGAGCCTTGACCACTTTTCTTTTTTTAATGTTAGTATTTACGACCCACTATTTAGCGAACTCAAGTGATTAATAGAAGTGAAATTAAAGAAAATAAAAAAACTTCCAAGATCCAATCTTCAATAGTCCTAGAGCATAGTCAATAGATATGTGGAAGAATTATCTCAGAGGGCTCTTTGAGCGTTATAGGTTCGCCTACCCTGAGGAAGGTTTATAAAAAAAAAACTCATTCTTAAAAAGTCCTTTTAACTTGGCTTTGCGTTATGACTCTTATTATAGTGAACTGTTGGCCTCAGTTGCACATATTCAAAAGTTTTGAAATAAGATTTGCAGTTCTAGTGACAGACAACGACCCAAATGATTGATAGCCCAAATGGATCCATTTCCTGAATACCTAATTCAGGAATGTGATTGCCAGTGTCTTTCAGTGTAAAAGGCATGCAATGGTGACCAGATGGCTTGAGTAGTTATTCAGGATTGGGATTGATTTGGCAACAAACGACAAAAATGGACAAAGAAAGCCCTTTACAAAACTTTTTAGAAAAATGAGGAAAAATAGTTAGCTGTATCCGAAAAGCGCTAAATTACAAAAGTCATCCAATAGAAGAATAAAAGTGTAAGTACAGCTCTTATTCTTGTTCCTAGGAGGTCCGTTGCGGAAAGATTTCAATTTCGGGTTCCCAGAAGCTCTGCTTCAAGCAGAGTGTATGGCACAAACCATCTAAAATGGTTATACTCACAAAAAAAAGAAGGGAAAATAGTAAGCTATATCCAAAAGCCCTAAAATACAAAAGTCATCCAAGATAAGGATAAAAATGTCATTACAGCTCTTACTCTTGTACTTAGGAGGTCCATTGTGAAAATATTTCAATTTCGGGATCCCAGAAGCTCTGCTTCAAGCAGGGGGGATGTTGCACACTTATTCTGCTTATTCGTTGGTGGTACAAGGTATTGTGTTGTCAATGAGCCAACAGAGTGGTTTGGAAATGCTAAAGCTTGTAGCAGATGCAGACGTCAAAAAGTTCCCCAAAAATAGCTATGCGACTCCTGCGTCCTCAATTAGGGGGTATACACCTAGATGTTGAAGGAACAGACTTGAGCCTCTTCGTCACTTATAAAATAACGACTTTGGAGTTATTTCCACCCTCTGTCTTAAAATAATCACATTGCAGTCCATTGACTACTTTAACCCACTGATAACCCAAATACATGAAAAGCCTAATGCTTCCCTTTTAAAAACGTCGTCTGGGAACCATCTCCCAAAAAACCACAATTCTTCAAAACCTTGCAACAAACCCCGCGAATTTTTATCAAAAAAAAAAAAAAAAACACCCTTCCCAAGAACAACAAAACCCAACTTGTAGCAACTGATAGCACCAATCCCTGCCATGTCCCAGAACACTCAAAACCATCCGTGCGGGCTATTTGTTTTGAATTCATGTTCAACACGCTCCCAAAGGCATGCTGTTTTTTCGGATTCGCTTTCCTAGCCGCAATCCTCTGCATTGTCATGGAGCCGCACTTTACGCCACATAAAAATTTAGAGAAGAATGAGTGCCTACTAGTGGCCATGCTAGGCTTCACTGGCGTGAAATTTATCGAGTGGGTGTAGGTTTTATTTATTTCGACAAGCACCTATTTTTGAAGACGCGTTCATCGTAAATTTTCACCCATTTTGTAGGGTTTCGCGGGATTCTTTCGACAAAAAAATTTTGCCAGGACTTTGAGTTTTTATGGTACCAGCGAGAGAGAGCGAGAGAAAAAGAGTGGCGAATGTGTTTTACTTTTTTATTTGTAGGGATCCCCCGTTTGAATGATAGTGGAATGATGGCTATTTCAGCCTTCTACCCCCATCATGATAGAGTGGTTACATTGTAGTATAGCTGCAGTCATAAAATCAGTTGAAATGTTTACCGCATCTGAAAAGCGTTGCGGGCGAACAGAAAAATAATGTTTCGAGCTCTTAATGTATGTAAATCGATAAATGAGCCAAGTTGACAGAGCGGTCAAAAACGCATTCAGAAGGCGTTTTTTTTTGTCGGAATCATAAATCAAGAAATAGACGTTTAGATGGGGATTGCAAGCGATTTGTTCCACGAAAGTCCTTAAAACTGAGATGTTTCATTCCGGTAGTTGGAGGGGATTACTTGGAATTTATAAGGCACAGGTAGAGGGAATCAAAATTTCCACTTAGGCAGCTACACTTAAATGATTCTATAGTGGAGTCACCAAGTATGTTATTGAAAAGTTGTCACTTTTATCATACAGGTGTAAGGATGCATCGAGAAGTACAAGTTTTATAAGTTTGCGAGCTTCTATTTTTGGTATGACTAAATCAGAACTGCATGATGCACATAATCCCTTCCAGTTTCGCTTGTTTTATTCAACGTGTCATTCGATGAACCGTATGGACTAGGTTAAGATTGAGTTCATGCAACAATAAGGAACTCAGATGACTTTATTGACTTTTGAAGCCCCTATATACCAATGGTTCAGCGGCGAGTGGCACTACAATGTACCACCAAACCATGTAGATACAAGTTTGTTCTTTTCAGTGGCACTACAATGTACCACCAAACCATGTAGATACAAGTTTGTTCTTTTCAACGGAACAACACACACGTCCGAATCTTACTGTTCCTATGGATTTTAACTCCAGCAGTATACAAGGTTTAGGGAATTATTTTGATGTCGGAAAAATTCGAAGTTGAATTTTTTTTTTAATTCTTATGTTTTGAGGTCTTCGTGTCGAAAAAATTCTAAAGTGTGGAGTCCACTGTACAATGGAGTGTGTAATTCATAATGAAGCACAAACCATTCGGCCGATATGTTACCGGTTTATGTGCTTAGGGTGGGTATACGAAAGGTGGTTTTTAAATTGGAATTCTAGCACTATAAATAGTGATACCTTCCATACAACGGTTTTATTAAACACAATTGTTTCGAAAACAGCTCTAACGACATTGGTTATAATAAATAACTGACCATCTACCATCTTTCCCCAAAAATACACTCAATGCACGGAAATTTTGAAAAAACAGATTCTCAACAACGACCGCGTTGATGTAAATAAATTTGGGTGGTTAAATTTTAAGGGCCGATGTTGAATGTGAACCACACCTAAACGTCAAGTTTTTTTCTGCATTTCGTTTGATATTTCTCAATTTCAGATTAACTCATTTTGAACCATGGAAAGATACACAATCGAGCAACGCGTTTAAGTTATTCAGGCTTATTATGAAAATAGGCGTTCAAATCAAAATGCATATCCTGCACTTCGTGATTTTTTCGTTCATTTTAATCGTCTAAATGTGCGTACAATTGGAAAATCGTGCAAAAGTTTGAGCAAACCGGGTCTGTGGGAGATGTGAAAACACCAGTGCATGCTCGTAAGGCTCGTACTGCAGAAAATATTGCTGTTGTTCGCGATAGTCTGGCTGAAGAGCCGTCCACCACAACTCGTCGTCGTGCCCAACAATTGCACCTCTCACGCTCGTCGTTGATGAACATTATGCATGAAAACTTGCATTTGCACGCCTAAAAGGTTCAATTGACTCAAGAACTAAAGCCTCTGGACCATTTCAAGCGTCGTCAATGGTCAGGATGGTGGCAAGAAATGGCAACAATGGATGATAAATTTTCGAAGAAAATCATCTTCAGTGATGAGGCAATCTGTCAATATGCAGAACAGCCCCATTTGGGCGAAATATAATCCAAGAGTGATTGTCGAAAAACCAATGCACCCACAAAGAGTGACTGTTTGGTGCGATTTATTGGCTGCCGGCATCATCGGGCCGTTTTTTTTGCAAAATGATGCCGGTCAGGCAGTTACTGTGAATGTTGTTCGCTATCGTGAGATGATAACGAACTTTTTATGGCCCGAATTGGAAGATATGGATGTGGACGATATGTAATTTCAACAGGACGTGCTATTTCATTGCCGTGCTATCTCACGTGGTGGCGTTAATTGGCCGCCAAGATCATGTGAATTGACACCATTGGACTTCTTTCTTGGAGTTATTTGAAATAAAAGGTGTACGTCGATAAGCCAGATACAATTCAAGAACTAAAGGATGAGATAATTCGGCACATTTACGGCATAGAACCTCAATTATGCCTTAGCGTCATCGAAAATTTGGACCGTCGGATGGAGGTGTGCCGCCGAGGTGGCGGCGGCTACTTGGCCGATATTTTGTTCCAGAAATAATTGAACCATACCAATATGATCATAATAAAAAGAATTGTCAATAATTTCCTAAACAATTTGTGTTTTATTCAAAATCAACATCGGCCCTTAAAATTTAACCACCCTTTAGTTACTTTACGGTACATTTTTATGCAAACTTCTTTAAATGTTGATTTTCTCGAAAATTTGCAAATGATGGGATCGATCTATTTTTGTTAAGAGAATAAGTTCCGTTTTATGATTCATTTACCCTCAGCCTGAAAGATTTCGCACGGTGGTTAAGTAAATCTGGGTTGGCTTGCACGATCTGGTTCAGAGTTGTGTGGGATTTGTCGCATGCCATTAGGACAAGGTACATCAGCAGAATCTGGAACTCTACCATATAGATTTGCGATTTGCAAGATGATGATGCAACATGATCTTGCGAGAGGAAGCATGGTGAAAGTAGATTGGTAAATTAATTTACAGATGTGTTTAAGAAGAGTCCCAAAGAACAGGCTATTACTCTACTCACATCCACAACCATAAGATTGAAACTTAAACCCTATCTGATTGCCCCTTCTGATGCAGCAACCGTAGTTGCTAACCTTACCAAGCTCTCCCAAAATAGCCCCCTCCAGGATTTCTAAAAAAAAAAAAAAAAAAACGCGACAAATATCGCATCATTGCCTATATTCACTCCATAATCCGCCGGCGCCTTAAAAATCTATTTCCAATTTCCCATCCACACTTCTATTGAAATCCACTCAAGTTGAGCCCTTCCCCATCCCAGTCGAAAACCATTATGGAAATCCCTTTCCGAACATACCCCACCTCCACCCATCCGAAGGATACCGTGAGTAATGTACTTCACGTCTAAATCTGATTTTAAAATTGTTGAAAAATCCTTTCCGATAAATTTACCAAAACAGACAAAGCTCTCGCGAGCGCAAGCACAACAAAAAATGTTTCCAACTCCAAATACGTCATGTATATCCTTTGGAAATTCTTAAATAAAAAATGTCCTATTTCGCATATAAAGTTGGCGGGCTGCAATAGTCCTTTCGGGCAAAACAGAACACCGTTCGCATTGTGAAAGTCGGTGACAAACAGAAAGGACGAGATTATTCCTTCTTTTTTTTTTTGCTTCGCCTACACCAGGGAACAAATATTCATGAAAAGAAAAAAAAAAAAACTTGAAAGGCGAAAAGGACTTTCCCAAACTGTTTGTACACCTGTCTACCGTGAAAATTGTCACGTGAAATAAAAGTGTGCGTTTTCTTTACTTGGTCGATCTGTATGCTTCAGGATTCTTTTTTTCTCCCAGCGTCGTCCTTCTGTGTTGTGTGTGCACAAACGAACAGAGAAAAAAAAAGAATGAAACAGTGAGCTGGGATTTATAAGGACATATTATAAGACAATGTTTTTCTTGTTGTGTACTTACGTACTACGAATTTGTCTTTCAGTGTTATTTATGCAGAGCGACACACCGACAGCAGCCGTTGGCAAGGATTCTTTTCTATACTTCCCTTCAAAGTTTTTCTAGTTCCTATGCACAGAATGACGACTATACAGAAGCAGAGGCGAGGCGAAACTCGCACTCACGCTGTTAGATAAATAAATGGCGTTTTGCTCGTATATATACGCATCGAGGATAATGGCGAACACTATACTAGACTATCGAAGGATAAGCCTGATATGAGTTCGAGTGGAAATTGTTTTCACCCGAAACGCGGAAAGCTCGCCGAAGTTTTATTGAAAACAATTTTTCCTCAAAATTGCAATTCAGGCGAAAGCAGTGTTTTTCTTTTTTTTTTTCTTGTGTTGTTTTGGCGTTCATTTTCAACAGTTATCCCATATCCTTTTGTGTTATTGAGCTCTCGTCTGTGCTCATCGTCAAGATTGGAAAGAAAGTTGAAAATGAAATTTCTTTTCGCGCGCGTTCTCCTTACACAAACGTTCAAGAATAGAAATCGCGAATTTGCCACATAGAAAGGAAAAACAAATTTTTTTCGGATATAAATGGAATTTGAAAGTGAAATTGTTTTCCATTTTCTTTTTAACTGTTTCCATAGGTTAGCCCCTTGGTGCGTGGGGGGCTGGAAGCAATTCTAAGCCATTAAGTTTTAAAGGATTTTTTTTTTCGCCTGTTTTTGATTGCTGGGGAAGAAGTTTTCGTCGAGTTTTTCTTTTTGTCGTATTGAGCGGAAAATTGCAACATGGAGCTGAAATAAATTAAATTAACGTCCCTGGATGGGGTATGTACAATGTACATCTTGTATTTGGGTTTGTAAATGTACGTGGTAAGCGAAGGTTATTGTTCCACAGACATGGAATAGAAGAGTAAATTGTGACCCAATGTGTGCAGAGGACTAAAACAGCGATTCGTTCAGGCTTCGCTTATAAATCAATTGAAACAAAGGACTCTGTCCACATATAAAACTGCCATTGTGCAAATTACATAATGAACTCAGCTTTCTTGCGTAAGCTTAACTGCGTTGTAATAACAAGCAAGCTATAAGGCAGAAGGAACTGTATGCCACTCGACCCTGATGGTGATTGCAATATCTAAAGTTACGCTTAACTATTCCGCCTTAAACGACGACTACGCGTTAATAAGTATTAAATTTGGTCGAATGGAAGTATGCCTGAAGTATAAAACAAAAGCTTTCCCTGTAAACTGCCCCACAAACAAAGGTCTTATGAACATCCCCTACAAGATCATATAACCCCCTATATGTCACCACCTGAAAACGTTTACCAACAACCTGATCAGCCCCTATCAGTGTATAGGGCCAGGAAAGTCCACAACTGATCTAATCTTCACAATTCTACAGATCCTAGAAAAAGCCTAAGAAGTTCAAATCAATATTCACCACCTGTTCATCGACTTCAAAGCCGCATACGAAAGAGTTTGTAGAGACGAGTTACACAGAGCCACATCTGGTATTGGTATACCAACTAAACTCACATCCGTTTGTGCAGGATATGATCGTCAGAACGACATCCCCGAATCATTCGATACCAAAAAGGATTTAGGCAAGGTGACGCATTGTCGTGTGACTTCTTTTACATCATTCATAAGTGGGTTGTAAAAAAATCCAACGTCCTGAGTACCATGACCATCATGTGTTGGTAATAGCATACGACGAGGGTGTTGACATCACAGGTTGGATGAATGAATGATGTTTCCGTTTTGTTTGCGAGTAAAAAAAATAGGAACCGCTGGAAGAGGGTTAAGCAGTCACCCAGGATAAGACCAAGTAATTGTTTTTGCTGCCAACAGAAATTGAGAAATTTGACAGAACGCCATCCTCCACAGGTACTACTTTGAGGTATAGTCACGGGTGTTTTTTTTAGAGGTAGATTTTTCGAATCGAGATAAAACTGATATTTTGTAGTCAAATCGGGCAACTCTAATGTCATTTATGTTCTGTTTGGTTTGCCATTTCATCATGAACAGGTTGACAAATGAACAACGCTTGCAAATTGTGCAAAAATTTATTTCGAAAATAATGGTTCAGTTGGTGAAGTTTATCGCAAGCTCTGTCCATTTTATGGTCGACATAATCGTCCATTAGAGCAATTATTTCGGTTAACCATTGATCGTTTTCGCACAACGCTTACTCTATGTGATAATACGCATCCGCAGAGACGTCGAACTGTGCGCACCAAAGAAACAATTGTCGCTGTAGAGCAAAGTGTTGAAGAGGACCCGAATGAGTCGATTCGCCACCGTGCACAGCAATTGGAGCTTTGTCCATCGACTTTATGGAAGATTTTGTTCTCGAATTGGATGGCATGAATGTAGATGAGATGTGGTTCCTACAGGACGGCGCTACATGCCACACAGCGCACGTCACAATCGATTTATTGAAGGAAACATTCGATGAGCGCATAATTTCGCGGAATGAACCTGTCCATTGGCCACACAGATCGTGTGATTTAACACCATTGGATTATTTTCTTTGGGGATATGTGAAGTCGCTCGTCTACGCCAACAAACCAGAAACGTTAGATGAATTGGAAGCCAACATTCGTGGCGTTGTTGCCGACATACGGCACCAAATGCTCGAAAAAGTGGTTAAAAATTGGACTTCTAGATTTGGCTTCATTCGAAGCAGCCGCGGAGGCCAAATGCCCGAAATCATATTTAAACACTTATGGCATAAAATTATCCTTCTAATAAAGCTAAATTGATGGACATTAAAACTATTTTCTTGTGTTTTGTTTCAATTCATAGTTCTAAACCTCTAAATGCCTCTGCAAGGACAAGGATAACTCGTCAGAAATCAAGCGAAAGACTACTATTTCTCTTTTTCACACTTTGGCTTTATTCGTCCTAGTTCTACAACTTAAACCACGATATCATTTTTGATAACGTCGATCACACGTCCATAAAATAAACCTCAGGTGCTCAACGATCTTAAATAAGATCGAATTGAATTGAATTTTATCATCGATTTATCGATTTATCTTCTTAATCATTTCTTTCTGCTTGTATTTTTAAAAATAATGTCAGATTTTTCTTAACACTCTTTCATAAGAAGTCAATGCAAATAAATTACGAGATAACCCTTTAGTGATACAAGAGCCCGAGTTAATAAGTTCAAATTCGGTGATTAAAGAAAACAAAATAAAACTTACATGCAACAATTAACTAAATTTAAGATTGACAGGTGATTACCTGAAAATAAAAAAAAGACAATTTATAAGCATGCTTTATATTTATAAAAAATTTTTTTTATATAAATCTGTAAGTGATAGTTTTTTTATGAATGCTGAATTTTTGGGAAGCGTACGAATGGTCAAAAAAAAATATCGACTGGACAAATATAAATTTTATCGACTATTGAAATTAAAGTTTGATCGACAAAAAAGTTGACTGTTTAAAATCCAGACCACTTAAATGTCGGATAAAAAGTTGTCGGTAAAAGATAAATTGTCGATTTTCATCTAAAAAAAGATTTTACAAGAGTCGACACTTTGATCAGTTGGTATTTTTACAAATCGACTTTTCCAAGGTCGACATTACGACGGTCGATTTTTTTTAAATCGACAATTTAAAAATCGGAAAATCGTACACAACCCTGGATTTTCTAATATAAATGTAAACATGATTCAGCATTTCATGCTAAAATAATATTCCTAGCGTGAAAGGTGGTTACACCTATCATTTTTTGTATAGCCCTATTAACTGAACTCTAGAGAGGTAACCTTCGTCGGTTCGAGGAGCCTTTGCTGCTAGTTTGCTCTTAACAAATATATTTTGTAACAATTTTAAATTGTACATTAATATTCTAATAAATAAAAAAAAAAAAAAATTTAGTTTTTCAATTTTCTCCTTTCTAATCTTTCCGATTGCGTCCAATTTCTGTGTAACCCTAGACAACCCTAAGGCGAAAACACATTGAATCGACAAAAAAAAAAAAACGTTTTCGATTCCATTGTCAAAACGAGTGGTCGGTGCACGATTGGGTCGTATGCGTTAAACGTACGAATTGCCGACAAAAAAAATATCGACCAATACCAATAATGTCGATTTTGGCACTTGCTAAAATCTCAAAAAAGTGATCGATTTTTGAAAATATCGAAAGTCTAAAATCTCGACACTTAAAATGTCGACGAAATTTTTCGAATATCGGTCAAATTGTTGACAAATTTGCAACGTTTATCATGTTGTTCAAGGAATAGAGGATCATATGAATGATCCTCAGTTTGTTTGCTGTTAACAATAGTAGTGCTTAACCGACCTTTGCAAGCCTTATCAAGAAAAGATCACTTTTTTGTTAAACAGTACACGAAGCCATCCATTACCAATTTATTTTTCTTTTATTCGATATTACACAGCTGATATTCATGACGTGTCAAATTTTGCTTAACTGTTATGGGATGCAGCATAAAATCACTTGAACAAAACTCCAAGTCAAACATTTGTGTCATCGATGTTTACCAAAACAATATTAACAAATGCAATAGTTAATCGGTAACATTTCCAAGTGGAGAGTATTGTTCACAGAGTTAAACAGTTAGCCTTGAGTTTTTTGTTTGTCGCATTCTAAAATCGATATTTTTAAAAAATCGACGTATTAAAAATCGACGTATTAAAAATCGACGTATTAAAGATCGACTTTTTATAAGTCGACTGATATTTTTTTCTGTTGGCATTTTTTGATCGATTTTTTGGAATCGGTATTTTTAATAGCGGTCATTCGGACCCATCACTCGTATGCAACATTCTCTTTCAGAAGCATTCTGCCTATTGATGCTTAAAATCATTAAAATAATATTGAAATGTGATTATTCAACGTTTATTCCGGGATTTGAAGGAATCGGTAATAACAGACGGACAGACAGACAGACAGACAGACAGACAGACAGACAGACAGACAGACAGACAGACAGACAGACAGACAGACAGACAGACAGACAGACAGACAGACAGACAGACAGACAGACAGACAGACAGACAGACAGACAGACAGACAGACAGACAGACAGACAGACAGACAGACAGACAGACAGACAGACAGACAGACAGACAGACAGACAGACAGACAGACAGACAGACAGACAGACAGACAGACAGACAGACAGACAGACAGACAGACAGACAGACAGACAGACAGACAGACAGACAGACAGACAGACAGACAGACAGACAGACAGACAGACAGACAGACAGACAGACAGACAGACAGACAGACAGACAGACAGACAGACAGACAGACAGACAGACAGACAGACAGACAGACAGACAGACAGACAGACAGACAGACAGACAGACAGACAGACAGACAGACAGACAGACAGACAGACAGACAGACAGACAGACAGACAGACAGACAGACAGACAGACAGACAGACAGACAGACAGACAGACAGACAGACAGACAGACAGACAGACAGACAGACAGACAGACAGACAGACAGACAGACAGACAGACAGACAGACAGACAGACAGACAGACAGACAGACAGACAGACAGACAGACAGACAGACAGACAGACCGACGGACAGACAGACAGACAGACAGACGGACAGAAGGACAGACGGACAGACGGACAGACGGACAGAATTCCGCCAGAAGCTTTCCTATATTTGGATAGTCGAGGGCTGACACAGGATAGACCGGCGGTTCCGCTAATCTACCACGTCTTCCGACGAACTGTGGATAGGCGGCTCCTGTACGACCAAGTCGTCGTCGCTCAGGGCGGAGGAAAGCGCCTGCGGTTCAGTGTGTCCGATTGGGACCGCCGGAGTAGGTTGCAACAGGAGAACCTGTTGTGGTGGTTAACGTAGTTATAGTTAGTTGACTCTTGAAAATGTATGGCCGACTTTCTAAGTTTTTAGGTTTACGTAAACAGTAAATAGTCGTGGTGGCACAAAAAAAAAAAACAAAAATACAAAAAAAAAGTATTTAAAAAAGAAATTGCTTGCTGTGGCTGTTCTAGTTCTTAAGTTATTTTTAGGTAAATGTAATTAGTTTTAAGTAGTTTAAGTTAGCCGATAAGTAGTTTTAATTAGCATGTAAGTTTAAATAAAATAAAAAAAAAGGCAAGAGAAACCAAGTTTTTCTCAAATGTTTCTTGGTAAACATCATTATATTACTTTTAGATTTACTAATAAGATAGTAGCGCGAAAGGCATTAGAATTAAGTTGTTATCATTTAATTTAGGGCGCCCGCATACGGCCAGTAAGGAAGTGAAGTAGTTGATAAGTAGGCTATATTTTTCATGAATTTTTGTCTAGCATGTAAGATAGTTTTAAGAGGAATTAAAATAAAAATGAATATACAAAAAAAAACATACGAACAGACGACGAACGGAATTCCAAACAAATTTTTCAGGAAAACAATATTTTCCTCCTTGCAAGAAAAAGTTAAAAACATTTTTTTTTTGTAGAACAAACACCAAGCGAAACATAATGTTACAAAACAACAGTTTGCGACTTGCTTTAAGTCTTGTTTTACATGTCGTCAGACTCAGACAATGAAATTGTGTCAATCTTACGTACAATTTTTGAAGCAATTGAGGAAGATAACGCAAATAGCAGATAGTGGTGGTTGCGTCCATATAATCTAAAACAACTGAGTTAGTTAGCTGAGTTAAGAACTTATCCAAACAAATTTAATAATTTCACCAGAATGCGGATTAATATTTTTGATTAATTGCTGAGGTTAATCGAAAATTCAAAACTGCTATCAGAAAACAATATACGGATGAACGTATCAAAATTTTGTTTCCCAAAAAAAAATAGATCAGCCATAGTCAATGAAAAATATTTTTCTGTTTTGCTTTGGTTTTTTTTTTTTTTTCGTTTCATTTTGGTGTTTGGTCTCATAAGAAAGTACGCAACTCTCGTCAACGACGCGACATTGGTTTTGTTGCTTTCGGTACATGCTGCTTGTATACAATATAAATACGTGTCACAGCTAAAAAAAATGGAGAAGCACAAATCACCTAAGTATCACTCTTATTATTAACGCAGTTTTCGTTTCAAATACAATAAGGGGTATCGCTATAATGGGCCCACGTAGTCCTATGCGGGTTTAACTACTCACTTGGGCGTCAACAACAACCCATCAGACCTAACCTATGAGTAAGTGTCCACAGTGGTGTCATATTTTTATTCACTAAAACTACCACCATCGTAAATATTTGTTTTACAACAAAGTAGCGCGGTTTGTTTATTATCGGGCCAAATCCGAGGGCTTAGTTCTTTAAAGACGCAGCCATCAATTTGTTTCGTCAAGAATTAAAACAAAATTTTTCGGAACAAAATTTTCTCCGATTATATGGAGAAAACTTTTGTTTTGGAGTTGTAAGGATATTGGAGAATTTTGTTCCGAGGTACCCGTTCGGATCCGCATTTCCAGTGGATCTTTCGACGAAATGCATTGCACATGATCGCGCTTTAAGTCAACAATTTTTTGACAGCTACGCGTTAAATTTCTCCCGAAGTTCTGCGACGAGAAATTGTTGCGGAATTCTTACGAAAATTAAAACCACCCCAAAATTGTGAGTAAAATATTAAATAAAAATTATTTTTTGAACTTTTGAACAAGAATACAACAAGAAAAAATTGTTACATCTGACAGATTGTCAAACGTACGCGCGAATGTATGCTTCATTTATTTTGTTTCGCAACGGATACTTCGGTGGCAAACTGAGTTGCAATCGGAACTGACTATCGTTTACGAAATTCTTTGAACGGATAATATTTAAAAACAAAACTTCTCTCGACTAACGTGGCTTACTTGTCAAGAGATAAAAAACAAAACGATTTATATTTGATATACAATGTTCCACATAACCGCCTACAAATTCAGTCTGTACATTCAAATACGATTAAGTTAAAAAGCTCATTCCGTTGATCTGAGACAAATATTGACTTGTTGACTACAATGAGCTGGAATTATGCAAACAAAAAAATGGAATCCATAGCAAAACAAAACAAATTCAGAAGTTATTCCAGATATACGTAGAAAAACGACTTTTGGTCCACCCTCCGCAAATACATTCTTTTGTTCCCTTACGAATTAATTTCCGGCAATAACCCCGAATAAGGATATAATTACAAAAAAATCCTTTCCCATTCCTCTGACACACCGGTAAAGCCATTCGTCTTTGAGAAAAATTGCAACACCAAAAGAGTTGCAACACGACCAACCCTCAACACCCACCGCACACTTACTTAACCCATTTTTATAGGTGCAACTCTTTGGTTAACCCTCCACAGTAGTAGCACACCCACCATCTTGGCGTGCTCTTCTTGGCCCCTTTTCCTCCCCAACGACCATTGCAATATATAGGTTAACATTTTCAGGACTCCTACAATACCCATTTGATATACCGATCCAAGACTGGAGTTTAAACGTCTGCAAAAGGCGAAAAGATTTATAACCAACCAGGGCTATAGAGCCGGAGACCCGCAGACTATTTGCAGCGCATGGCATTGAGTGTGGGTTGCTTCCACAGCCTTGTGGAGCGGGTTGCTTATGAGATATATGGCTTTCGGATGAAGTTGTGGCGAGAAGAGCTTCTTGCCTTTGCTCTGTGTGCCAGTGTGTACGGAATGTTTTATTGCCACTTTTAGGTACCGGCTTTAAAATTGAAAGTGTGTATCAATTGAAAAGGTACTATCCCCTCACCCCAGCTCGAAATTCGGTTACTCAATATTAACGAGACGTAAATATCGACTCGCATAAAGCCAATTTATCGGATTTATTAGGGGCACTAACGAGAGACTCCTTGCCAATATTGCGGTGGTCCTCACATTAGCATTCGCAATTAACTATCGCCCCCGACAAGCACAACATTGGAATAAATTTCCACATCATCATTGGCTCCCCCTATTTGGATGGGCACTCTGTGGCCTAATTAAAAATGCAAAAGCCAACCATCCTCGCATATTAATACACCATGCCGTCAAGGACGTACGGCATTTATTGTGTCAAAATTGTCAATTAACAAAGTAATCTGCATTCAATTAAAATATCTAATGACAAATATGAAGATTTTTCAGCCCTCCGAAAAGGAGCGATAGGATATCATCAGAGGACGATAAAAGTGCTTACTGCAACTGAACCTAACCCGTTTTTTGTTTAATTTATTCAACGAGAATGGGATACAATATTTTGTTTCTCGTGTCGGGCAACCTTCCCCTGCTCAAATGAACCAAAACGCAAATCCCCCCAAAAGGACTGTGCAAGGCACGAAAATATAAATGAAAACGATTTTGACAGTACCGCTGCGGCAACAAGATAAATTCGAAAATTATTCAAAACACAAGAAACCCTTCCAAGAGAACAACAAAAAAAAAAAAAACAAGGACGAGCTTTCATCGTGTCCAAAATTAAAATATCCAATTGCTTAGCCTTTTGTAAATCGGAGGGATTTTCAACTGTTTCGTCGAGATATCCAGCTGTCGGTTTTGATTAAGAACAAAACTGTTAACGAGCCGCTGTCGAAATGAATGTTTTTGTCATCCCTTTTCTTGTTCGGCATAATGAAAGAACGCAGATAAAATTGTTTGTGTAGGCCTAGGATTTTCCATTTCAGCGGCGGCATCCATTGGGAGTATTTAATAAAAAAAAAAAACAACAACAAGGCCTCACGAAATATTGAAATTCGCAAGATTAATGTTTGTGAGGGATTTTTGAAAGGCAGATTTGAAATGAACTGTTTTTCGATCAGTAATAGATGATGGATTAGCGATGATGCCGTGGATAGCAAAGAGTGGTACTAATGGGAAGTTTTGTGATTGATAGAACATAAACATGATTAACAATGTTTAACGCATGATCGACATGCCAGGTATGCCGTCGGAGAATGTAAATATTGAAATTTATTTGAATTCGTTGGGGGGATTGCTTTTAAGTGGTCTGTGCCAGGTATGGTTGCAGGCATTGATAGTTAGAAATCTGCATCAGGATGTCAGTATTGTCAAATAGTTTTGCAATCATAAAATACAATATTTTGGAACAACAGGCTCGTAAGGATTTAAGGGCTTGTCATTTTTTCTACAAACACTCAAGTGAATGTGTGTACTCGTAGTATGAATGAGGAACACATACATTGAATAGTAGAGTTCCTTGCATCATATGACCAACACAGTGGGTTTAGATTTACTGTGGCGGCAGCATGTAACCTTTTTTTGCCAAACCAGCTGCTACAAACCAAGTTACCCTTGTGTTCCCTTTATATGAGATAAGGGATATTTTGCTAAAACACTCCTTCTACTCCTGTTTATTAGGCACAATTAAGAAAAAGCCTTTGAAGGAGCATTAATAAACTCTTAAGAAGCGTTTGTGTGCCCGTTCTTGCTTATTAGCCTGCAGAAGCAAGCACAGACCGACAGATGGACAGACCAACAGATCGGTAGACCGGTAGACCGGTAGACCGACAGACCAACAGACCAATCGGTAGATCGAAAGACCGCTAGACCGACAGTCCGACATTGAGAAAAGCCGACAGAGCGGCAGCTTGACAGACAAACTGACACGCTTCGCCAAACCCACTTTTTCAGACATCTCCACCATTGGAAATGGGTGCAGTGGACTAGATGTTAGTGCGTTTGACTACTACTAACCGAGTTCCGGGTTCAAAACACAAAAGTAACAACATCTACAAGCTTTTCTTACTGCTCCAACTCTTCTGAAAGTCAGAAAAGCATCCAAAAGTATAAAACTGCCATGTGAAGCTTCTTAAGTCTGTCGATCGGGGTCAGCATAAAAAACGAGGTCCCATTCCCTGCGGCAAAAACATAACTTCGCAAAACACAAATGAATGGAGCTAGGCTTTAAGCTCTGTATTGGCAGTTAATGCCAGCTATTTCCCCTTTATTTCCCATAATTGTGTTGGTTGATTTGATTCCTTTAAGGTGAAAGTTATAATTGGCATCCAAGTACTAACACAATCACCCCTATCGAGGCAACTTGGTCGGAAGGACATTTTCTTCGATCTATTTGAAATTGGAGAATTTTCTACAGAGGCAGATCTTCGGAAAAAATCTAACATCGAGCATCAGCGATATGCGTGAAATCAACAATTTTCCGACAGCTACGCCTTGAATTTGAAACATAAACATCGTTTGCCCGATCCACAAAAAAAAGGAATCCTCTCGACTGCGCCAACTGTTCGATGTTCCCCAACATCGCCTACAAGGTCCTATCTGCGGTAATACGTGAACGCCTGAAACCGTTTACCAACAACCTGATCGATCCTTATCAGTGCTTTAGGCCAGGAATATCCACAGCTGATCAAATCTACACACTTCGGCAGACCCTGCAAATAATAAGTCCAAATGCATACCCACAACCTCTTCATCGATTTAAAAGCCGCATACGACAGCGTTTATAGAGACAAACTATACAGAGCCATGTCTAGTTTTGGTATACCGCCCAAACTCGTCCGTTTGTGTAGGATGACGATGGAGAATTATCGCTGCTCCATCAGGGGCGGAAACGACCTTTCCGACACATTCGAAACCAAAAACGAATTTAGGCAAGACGATGCGCTGTCATGTGACTTTTTCAATTTGTGAGAGGGTGGTGCAAAACTTCCAAGCCAACACTAGGGGCACATTCTTTCCAAAAATCGGTGTAACTTAACTACTAGCATACTTCAACGAAATTAACAGCAGGACACAAAGTGATGTCATAGCCACGTTTGCTAGTAAAGAAAAGGAAGCGGCGAAAATTGGTTTAGAAGTAAATGAGGGAATAAGACTAAGTCTATGCTGTCAACACGAAAGGACACACAACGTCGACGAATTCGACAAAACTTCACCATTGACAGCTTAAACTCTGAGGTTGTTCGCGACTTTTTCTACCTCGGCCCCGCTATCAACTCTGATAGCAACACCTCGTCTGAAATTAAACGAAGAATTACTCTTGCCAATCGCTGTTTTTACGGGCTAAGAAGGCAATTTAGTAGGAAGGCTCTAACTCGGGAAAATAAGCTACGTAGGAGATCTTATATAAGACCCTGATCATCCCAGTCCTACTCAATGTCGCTGAGAATGGACAGTTTCAAAAGCGGATGAAAAAATTCTTGGTGGGTTTGAGAAGAAAATTCTTCGAAAAATCAAGGCAACATGCCCCAGACAAAAAAAAAATTCCCATTAGATGTTTAAGATGGCATTTGGATCAAATAGACACCGTCCGGCTCGCAGAGTCTTCGATTCCCACACAGACGTCGGACGCAGTAGAGGAACAGCTCGCCTTAAGTGGGGCACACAATTAGAAACCGTCTTCGACGAACAGGGAGTGTGTCACACTGAAGACAGTAAGCTAAGGACCGGGACAATTGGAGATGCATGTTGGTTGAAGCCCAGGTTCAATCCGGACTGTAGCGCCACTTACATTTTTTTTTGGTGTTTGTATTGCGGCATCATAAGTTTACCTCTCTGAAATACATATCTATGCACATATACCTATGGTAGAATATAAATTACAGAAAAAGGGTGACGGAAAATTATTTTCAACCTAACATCCGTCCACCTTTACATGCCAGAAAAAAAATGAAGACAAGAGGTCCATCAAAGTACCCTTTCAAAAGAATTTTTAAAATTAAAATCAGGTTCGTTTGAAACACTGTTTCCTTTCGAGGCATCAGCCGCAAAACAAAATAAATGAAGCATATCAGGGATGGTTTGATTCCGCAAGATTGATTCAAGAAGAACTTCGGAAGAAATTCCAGGCGTAGCTGTCAAAAATTGTGGGGTTAACGCATTACGACAATGCGCGATCATGTACGATCGGAAGATTTCTTCGAAATGAAAATCGGAACAAATACTCGGTATAAATGTTAAACACTTCAAACCAATCTTCGTCCCTACGTATTGGAGACTTTCATGGGGGCATGCTTAAATAAGTAACCCTTCTTAAATATTAATGACAAAGGCACAGGGAACGGCATATCGGGGCACTAATCGTGCAAAGAGAAACTGGTATCCTTCCATCTCTAAATGCAAGCAACTACTGCAAAAGTGCACTTGTAATAAACCGACTGAAAAATTGATTCGAGAGGACATGTTTAAATATTTAATAGACACTTGAAAGCAGCTGTATCAATGACTAAAGGCTTCCATCCAGAATTTTAAGACAATTTCCAAGCAGAGTTTTCTCTTCCTATCTATACTTTTAGGATCATTCTTCTGAATTTTCCAAGCAGAGTTTTCTCTGAGAGATAACTTAGAGGCAGCTGTATCAATAAATAAGGGCTTCCTATCTAGACTTTTAGGATCATTCTTCTGAATTTTCCCAAGCAGCGTTCTCTCTGAGATATTACTTAAAGGCATCTGTATCATTAAATAAGGGCTTCCTATCTAGACTTTTAGGATCATTCTTCTGAATTTTTCAAGCAGAGTTCTCTCTGAGAGATAACTTAAAGGCAGAATATGGGCTTCCTATCTAGACTTTAAGGATCATTCTGCTGTATTATTCCAAGCAAAATTCTCTGTGGACGAAGGTGTTGGAACGGGATTGTTTTCTTAAGCACTACAGAATAATAACATATTTCGTCTCCAGCAATACTAGATAATATGATCTCAGCAAGTTTCATATCGGGAAGCTATCTTAGCGCTACATGTTCATCTTACCATAGTTAAGTTTTTAAGAAAAACAGCACCCAAAGCAACTCGCGACAAGCTACACCATACTCAGGAGTATGATAGACAAGTAAATCCAGAAAGAGCTATGTGGTTGGATATCCTTTTTTTCCGATTGCTTTATTAACGCGTTCTGGGATGTTGGCTTTCAAGTTCAGTTTCTTATCCAAAACCTGACAAAGGTATTTGGCTGATTCTACGAACTTGAGACTGACGCCATGCCATTGAATTTTGGAGCGTAAATATTCGGGTATTTCTGTAAGCTGTTGAAAATTACCAATTCGGTTTTTTTGAGGGTTCGCGTCGAGTCCACATTTGGCATAAAGTACAGAGAGGCCATGAGATCCTTGAGACTGCAAACACATCCCGAAAAAAACTCTTGATGGTGCAGTTTTCATGCCAAAGGCGTCATCGGCTCATTTGTCTTTAATTCCGAAACCATGAATGGCGAGCACTACAGGCAATTGATTCGTGATTTTTTGTGCCTCATGACATTGAAAATCATTTGGAGGAGAAATAGTTCCAACAAGACAGCGCAACATGACATACAGCGCGTGCAACCATGACTTAATTGAGCCAAACGTTTGGTAACCGAATCATCTCAAGAAATGGACCTGTGAATTGTCCACCACGTGCGTGTAATTTGACACCTTTAGATTACTTTTTGTAGGGACACGTCAAATCTCTGGCCTATGCTGATAAGCCAGCAAAGACTTGTCACTTAGAATCCAACATTCGACGCACTTTTGACGAAATAAGATTAGGTACACTCGAAAAACTGGTGCAATAGTGGTGCAAAATTGATGCAAAATTGGTGCAAAATTGGTGCAAAATTGATGCAAAATTGGTGCAAAATTGGGAACAGGATTGAGTTTATAAGGCGCAGTCCGCGGAGGCCATATGCCAGGAACTATTTGTAACATTAAATGCCAAAAATTTTGTGAGCTTATAAAGCTAAATTGTTGGCTATTTCATTGAAGTTGTTGTTTTATTTTTAAAAATATGTTATGTCTGTATAAACACGCACAATATACAGAGTTTTCATTTCTCGAGACCTATCAGCCCTTCCTCTTCTAGAACTTTTTTGATTTTTACTTTTCATCTTATGTCATATAATGAAACTCCTAGCTCGCGAATTATCCTTTCTATTTTCTTCTTATTATCGTTGGAATCCCCAGTTCTGTTCGAAAGTATGTTAGTTAAAATGTTTCATTTGTAGTTGTGGTCGAGTTCTCTCAAATCTCTGTAGCGGTTTCTAAGTTAAGGTCAATATATTCTGGACGCACTTCCCTATCCCACGCATCCACATAACATGTATCCTCGTCGCATGAAGGTTGAACCCTCATTTTTGTCTTTCCCAATTCATAATCTAACTACCGTTCCCCCTGGGTGCTCGTATCGCAAGTTTTGTGTTCCTTCGCGTTTTTTATTTGACTTGGCCATTTTTCCTTAATTTGTTTCCTTGACCTTTCACAGTACAGGTAACCTCAAATCAATTTACACATTTGCCTGCAAGATGGTAAAATGTATCCTCAGGCTAAACAAAATCCTAACATTGCCTAGATATATGAGTTCTTGCCAATCACTCAATTCAAGGATTCCGATCCCCAATATTAAATGAAATCTCCTTTGATTAAAATCTTACATCGAAATATGTAAACTTCATTGCAACTGACTAATAATTTGCATTCGACAAATATGTCAAAATTTCAAATAAAACAGGATTCTCCCCGAACTGAACAAACAACGGTACTTGGAAAACCCGCCCTCAATAGGGGAAGATGATCAAGTTTTTGTCAAAATTGTCATCGGCGCGCTACTTTTACTCGGCACGCTTGCATAAACCATGTTTGCATTGAATGGCTCAAGCGCCAAGCATTACTCCTTCCCGAAATCATTGTTTTACAACAGAACCTTCCCTCCCAGAGGAGACATCCTTCTATTCACTCGCAGCAACAATGACGATGACGACGACAACGACCCCCGCCAAGAAAAGAGGGTCATTCGCTGGAGTACACAAAACCGCAAACGTGACGAGTTTATATGCAAATTCCATCCCGAACAACCAACACCGGCTCTGCGTGTGTTGATTCCAATCAAATGGTAACATCCTTACGTTTAGGTACTGTATACCAAGGATTCCCTACTGCTAGGCATCGCCGTAGTCGTCGTAGTCGTTGTTGTCGTCGTCATTGTCGTACACAGTACGGATGATGATGATGGCAATGGCGATGGTGGTGGCGTAGGTGACTGGTGGATGCTGGATGGTGAATCCCTTCTATTATGCCTCGTTGTCGGTTCTCCCGGTCATAGGAGTTGTCGTAGTCATTTTTGTGAGACAAGTTGTTTTGTCGGTTAGCAATAGCAGGATACTAACTACACCCGCAGGATACCTCCGGGAGAGAAACCTGCCAGATTCCACACTTGAGGAAAACGGCAGGCAGTCACACACAGTGTTGTAGCCATCGTTACATCGTTTACAGAGGCGGTTATGGCTACGGCAAGACTTGTGGTACAGGACGAAATGGAATCTACACCATAGGACACAGTGTTGCAATAGCCTTTGGAAGGAGGTAAAATCCTGGCGCTGTTTCGGTGATGATGATGGCGGGGATGATGCTATCACAGAGCGACCGACATGTGTCCTTGTACCTAGTAAACCACATATTCGCAAGGGGATGCAAACACACGTACGCACAAATAGATTTAAATAGGGGAAAGCGTTTTTGGAACATAAAAGGTCGTCGTCGTCATCGGGAATGGGACAATGATAGAGCGAGGGTACGTAACACCAATGACTTACATTTCGTTCCGAATAGTAGGCTAAGGTTCAGGAAGCGCCGTTTTTACAGCACAAACCTACCACGGTAAATTTGATTTTATTTCCGATTAAAATGTTGCATCCGGTTATGGAATTTAATCAGTTCAGCAGCAACAAGATGCTTGGAATACCTCGAGTACGGAAGTAGTTGCTCGAACGAGGAAGATGGTAAAAGAAAAGGACTATGCTGTGGAGGCAAGAGGCATATTGCAAAAAAAAATTAACGACTGAATTAAATTGTGCGTATAACTGCGATCTAATAGCCCAATATGGGAATAAGCTCGCAATAAGCTGTGCGGCGATGGGGGGATAAACTAGATTTGCCAGGTTGTAGAATGAGGGTAGACTCTGATTGGCTTTAACTTGGCAATGCGCAGTGGTTGTAACTCATCTAGACATCAAATGTGCTTATTTTTACTTCCAAGTGGTAACCATCAGGCACTGGTCTCATCCAACCGAAGTTGACTTGCTAAACGGTAAGTGAGAGTGTTGATAACAAGGCGAAAAAAACAGTCGCTCTCCAACTCTCGAAGTGGTTAGTTGACTAGTCTGTGCGGAAGTATTTCTTCCAAGCGATTAGCGATAAGTGGCAATTTAGCAAGCTGGAAATTGTTATTTACGTGGAGCAGTTGAGCTACCAGCCGACTCAGCAGTGGGAGTCGTGGGTTCGAGTCCCAATCAGTGCGAGTTTTTTTTTTTTTTTTTTTTTTTTTTTTTTTTTTTTTTTTTTTTGTTTTTTTTAATTTTTTTAATTGTTAAAAACAAATAAAATAACAAAAAAGAGAGTCTGTTACCGAATCACCGGCGATGGAAACCGGTACGGAAAACAAAACCCCCCCGCAAACTGGTGAAAATTCACCAACAAACAAACGGCAGAAGCTGACGGTGCCTGTGTCGCCGACAACAAAGCCGTTAACAACAACAACGTCAGCATCGTCATCTGCTAGCATAGCAGAGACGAAAACAAAGCTGGTACACGGAACAACTGTACCAGCGATAACGAGAGCTGCTGCACAAACAACATCAGCAGCAGCAAGAGCAATGGCAACAGCCGGAGGAGGTGAGATGAGGCGGAGGAAGCTAAATCCGACGCTAAATCTCATCAAGGCAGCGGAAATTACACCGCAGCCGATAACAATGGATGAAGGGGAGTTCAATAAAATTGACCTCGAAGAAACCGAAAGGGAAGATGGGGAACCCCGCTACGTCGGTGAGGGTAACCCTTTCAAAGAGTTAGCCGAGGTCGATGAAACGCCGACTATAGATGATGAGGAGGCAAAGCTAAACCGAATCATTGCCGAACTTCTAGTAAAACTAGAAAAAATTCGGGAGGCAAAAAAATTAGAAGCCCTCGAAGAAAAGAAAAATAAAATGCAGCAGAGACAACAACAAGAGTTGAAAGCGCAGCAAATGCTTCAGCGCCAACGAAGTAAAAAACTGCAACCAATGCAGCAACAACAACCACAGCAGAAGAGGAAGCAACAGCCGAATCGAAAGCCGCAGCAACAACTGCAGCAGCAACAACAGCAGCAACGTCAGCAGCAACAGCAGCAGCAACAAAAGCAGCAGCAGACGCAACCACAACAGAAAAAGAGGGAAGAAGTACCCCCAATTAGTGTAAGTAACTTAGCAAGTAGTTATAGCATAGAATTATGTAAGGCAGCTGTTAAGGACTTCACGGTCAAGCACATTTCGGCCCAGAAGCATAAAATTGTGGTTAATAATTTGGAGGACCACAAAAAGGTCCGCAAAGCACTAGAGGGAATTAAGGCAGAATACTTCACGTATACGCCAAAATCCGATAGATTGAAAACGGTCATCCTGAAGGGAATCGATCCCGGGGTTGATGCGGAGGAGCTGCTAAACGAGCTCAAGAGTTACGAGAGCGACGACCTTAAGTTCGTCGGTATAAAGCCGTTTTCCGCGGTCAATGGTAGGGGTGGTAACCGAAGGTTACCATTTTTCCTAGTTCAACTAACCCCCAACAGCAAACTTGATTGTCTACGCAGAATTAATCGCGTATACTATCATGCTGTATATTGGGACAAATTAAAAAGGTCAAATCGCATACTGCAATGTATGCGCTGCCAAAGGTTCGGGCACGCCGCTTCTAATTGCAACATGCATATTAGATGCGTTAAGTGCGATGAGGACCACAATTTAAATGAGTGCCCTCTAGGTAGCGAAAGGGTTGAAGACATGAGTAAGCTCACATGTGTTCTTTGCGGGAATGCGGGGCACCCTGCTAACTATAAGGGATGTCCTGTATTCCAACAGAAAAAGAAGAGTATGCTAGCTCGGAAACAGGCTGTCGAAGAAGAAAGGCGACAGAAAAGTCGGTCTTACACAAATCGGGTTGAGCCCAACGTGTCCTTTGCCCAAATGGCAGCTGGATCGGGTAAGCCCCAGACATTAAACAAGCCAAAGGTTGCTGAAAAAGCACCTGAAGCTGATACGGATCTGAAGATGTTCATGCTACAGTTGAGTAGCAAGATCGATCAGTTCCAGAAACAACTGAACGAGCAAGCAGCCCGAATAGATTATATCTATTCGATGTTTGCCAAGTCTAGTGCGCCATGAATATGATGGGTACGTTCGACGAGGTAAACTTTAAGATCCTAGCTTTGAATGTTAATTCGCTAGTCAGGGTCGAGAGAAGAAACGTCCTTTCCAATCTGTTGAAAAACCAACTCCCGGATGTACTTTTGGTCAGCGAAACTAAGCTAAACCAGAGACACAAATTGGGATACAGCAACTACCATGTAGTAAGAAGAGATCGACCCCACTCCTCCCAAGGGGGTGGGGTCGCTGTCTTATTACGCAAAGGCTTACGCCATAAAATCATATATATCGGGGAAGTAAGTAGGTTCCAGGTGCTGGAAGCATGCATCGTATGCATTCCTCTCCATAGTGGGAGGAGAATGTATGTGGTGTCGCTTTATGCACCTGAAGCAACTCAACAAACTCAATTTATAGCAGAACTCGAGACACTTTTTCGTTGCCTACAGCTTGAATCGGCTGAAAATTATTACTTTTTGGCCGGCGATCTTAACGCTAAGCATGCGGCTTGGGGAAATACAATCGCGAACACTAGAGGTCGACTGCTTCAGAATTGGCGGGAGCAAAATATGATTGAGTACAAACTTAGTTTGTACGCGACGGATATCCCGTCCTTCCCGAGAGGAAACTCTTTTCTGGACTTAGCCCTAATGGACAATAGACTAGAACTGACAAACAACGAACACGCGCGGAACTGTGTACGAGCATTCGATTACGACAGTGACCACCTCGGACTCGATGCCGTATTCAGGATCCCAAACGAGCAAACTCAACTGGAGGAGTTCGACCAAGTGCGTTCTTTCGACTACCGAAAGACGAACTGGCCGCGTTTCACCAGAATTGTAAAGCGAGAATTACGTTTGAGCGAAATTGATCCACCGACAAACAGAAACCTTACAAACGACGAAATTGACCAAAATTTACTAAAAATGAATGAGGTCCTCACAAGGTCAATGGATCTAGCTATCCCTAAGATAACTAGTTCTGACGACCAGACGGAGAAATATCGAACGCCAACAATCGATGCACTCCACCGACACAAAAGCAGACTGGTCTCGAGGCTTAAACGGCTGCGTAGACAATTCACTGACAGACAAGACCCGGAGGTTCGGACACTGAAGTCACTGATCAAAAATCTTAAAAAATTAATATCGGAGAATTACAGAAAATCTATAAATTCTTACTGGGGCAACAAAATTCGGGCTATAAAAACCAGTAGCCCGAATATGTTCCCCCAAATAAATAAAATATTCAGGCGAAAAGATCATAACGACATTCCATGTGTCCGAATTTCCAAAACGACAGAAAACAGACAGACACTCACGGCTGTTGGTATAAGTCCGGAAAACGTTGACTCGAACGACGGTTTTTTCACGATCGAAGATCCTCAGGAGAAGGCGAATTCGATAGGCGCTGTTTTCGAGACCGTGTATACGGTGAACAATCCTGTTCGCCCAAATCGCGATATTGAGGAAAGAGCCTTTCTGAATCACTTTTATCTGCGCACTGAACTTCAAGCTTGGCGATCTGAGAATCACGGTTTTTCCGTATTCAATGACGAAAACCCTTCCAATGGCATAGTCGACAATAGCCTGATGCTGTTCGTGCAAAAAGATGAACTCCTGGACATCTTGGTATCATTGAAAAATAAAAAGTCGGCAGGAGAGGACGGTGTCCCAAACGTCGTATTGAGACACCTGCCAATAGAAGCAGTCGATATCTTCACCACCCTGTTTAACAATGCACTGAATAATGCACATTATCCGCTGCACTGGAAAACGGCGGTGGTACATCCTATCCCCAAAAAGGACAAGGACAAAACAAACCCTGCAAATCTTCGGTCAATAAGCCTTCTGCCGAATGTAAGCAAGGTATTCGAGAAGATAGTCAATAGAGCTCTGCTTAAGTGGGTTGAGGAAAACAAAATTATTCCGGATAATCAGTTTGGTTTTCGAGCGAGGCATGATACCATTCATGCCGCGTCGAAACTAGTGTCCGACATCCAATGGAATAAGTCAAAAAAACAATGCACAGGGGCCTGTCTGGTTGACTTTGAGAAGGCCTTCGACACCGTATGGTTAGAGGGGCTTTTCTACAAGCTGACCAGACTGGGCATGCGTAAACCCATGCTATATATGATTTATGAAATGCTTATGGGAAAGAAGTTCGTTGTCAAATGTGGCAACGTAACTTCGAGTAAAGTCTTTGAAATTAAAAACGGTTTACAACAGGGGGCGGTGAACTCCCCGATATTGTTTAACATTTATACAAGTGATCTTGTAGGTTCTCTCAGTCACGCTATAGCGTACGCAGATGATCTAGTGGCGTACAGATCAGGTCCGAAAATCGAGGTCATCAACACACTTTTGCAACGTGACTTCGATCACATTAAGGGATATTGCGGTGATTGGAAATTGAGGATCAATTTCCAAAAAACCGAAACAATTCTGTTCAGGACCCCAGTGCAGAGGGCTTCTTACGATACCAGAAAAAACTGGAAAAAATTTTGTATCATTGGACAGCATGGACGGCCGTTGGCGGTGAGAAGTGAAGTCAAATACCTTGGCATCTGGCTTGACAAGTTTCTGTATTTTAATAAAAATGTGGATGCTTGTCTGGCCAGGGCTACTGGGGCTTATGCTCTTACAAGAAGATTGTTTCATAGCAGTCAACTTGATTCAAGGGTGAAAGTCATTTGCTACATGGCCCTCATAAGGCCGATCATCGCTTACGGTTGTCCCGTGTGGTTCAATGTATCACCATCCTACATGGAAAGGATACGGCTGTTTGAGAGACGTTGTCTCCGATCCTGCTTAGGATTGTACCGAACGCCGGACTCCGAGTACATAAAATATTATCGCAACGAGGTTCTATACAATGGGGCTCAGTTGAATAGAATTGACAGTTTCCTGATTAAGGTGACGCGAAGGCACGCTGCAAGGGCAATGGCTAGCGACAACAGCCTGATCTTTGGGGCTTATTACCCCAATGATTTATACATGGAGAGCACGCTCATATCAGGCTTTATTCCACCAGAGGCATTCATCTATATCGATTCGTTAGGGTTAGTACAAGACAGGAACGGTATCCCGGTTTTATACCACCGCTATCGTGACGCGCGAGACAAACGGCTATTCCGCGACGGGAACGTCGACAATGCTCCGGAGCTCCTCCGCTTTAGCACGGCGGTATCGGATCGCGATAGGATCGATGCTGCAAAACAGCGCACTGAATTCTGGTGGCTATATGAGGAAGGTGATTCTGCACTTCCTCAGGACTTTGCGGACTTTTAGTCCAACTCCATAGGTAAGATTTTAAATTAGGAACAAGGTCTGGGGCGGGGCTTGTGCACCATATTGGCGTACAATATGGTTGAACGCAGGCTGCCGTGGGACCGAAAGGCGCAATCAGGATGGCGACCCCTCGGGGCATGCGCAACGAGGGCTCGCCACCCCGATTATTATTAAGCTAGGTTTTAGTAGTTAAGTAGTCTTAAATTAGGTTTAAGTAGTTTAAGTAGTATTAAGTTAGGCTTAAGTAGTTTAAGTAGTCATAAGTTAGTTATAATCTAGAATAAGCTTTTTTATAAAACAAAAAAAAAAAGACACTAAACAAAGTTTTCAATTTTTTCTTTGTAAATTAAAATTATATATAAAACCAAAAAAACCGACAAATTTAAGCCTTAAGGCAAAATAAACAGCTAAATATAAGCTTACAGTGCCCACTAAGGGCCGATAAGTTAGATTAAGTAAACCAGTTATTGATAAGTTAGATTTAAGCATTTTTGTCTAGTAGTAAGTTAATATTTTAAGTAAATAAAAAATGAGTTTAAAAAAAAAAAAAAAAAATAACAAGGCGAAAAACAGCAACACCATAAACAGCCACGTCAGAATGGCACGGAATGAATACCCGGCCTGCTGTTCCAGGCGAACCCAGACAAGCTGCTTTGACATATTGGAAAATTGAAAGGCCAACGGCAGCGATCAATAGCTTCGGAAAGGACTGATTTTATTGTGGACGAGCCTGCTGAATGAAAAAAAGGACAACGACGTTCTTAACTGCACCTGGAATATGACAACATGGCACAGGAAAGGTACAAGCAAACAACTAGCGAAAGCCCTAAGCTGCTACAAAGCAGACATTACTGCCATCCAGGAAATACGATGGGATGGTTCGGTCAAAAAGAGGATGAAAAGCTGACATCTTCTACGGACCGTGACAGCGACGGTTCGGATGCGGATTTGTTTTAAGTTCCAGACTTAGGTTTCCAAGACAGAAGCGAACGCATCAAGGAAAAGATGATAAAGCTTAAGAATGCTTCTACGAGCTTCTTTACAAAACCTATGAGCGACTCACGAAGTACGGTGTTAAAATCGAGATGGGAGATTTAGCCGCAAAGGTAGGAAGAGAAGACGTCTTTAGCAGTACTGTCGGAAGACATAGCCCACACGACAAAACGTCTGGTAACGGACTTAGGTTTATTGACTTCGCTATGGAATGAATTGTCACTATAGGCAGCACACAGTTTCCACACCTCGATATCGATAAGGAGACCTGGCGGTCTCCAGATCAACAAACGGTCAACCAAATTGATAATATTGCGATAGGCAAGAGGCACGCATCCAGTACTTTGGATGTCCAAACATTCCGAGGAGCTAACATCGATTCGCCAAGGTAAGAATTCAGATATCCACCACGCCACAACAATCCAGAAATACTGCGAAAAATGTAATGTTGAAAGACAAGAGGCTGCCAAGACCTTCGCGGAACCCGTATCCCTTAACCTCTCGATTCACACCATAACATCAGCGTCGAATGTGGAAGATCAATGGCAACGATGCCAACATGCCATTAGATCAGCCGTTACTGATGTGCGCACCCACCAGCATGAAACCCTTGGTACGATGAGTAATGCCGACAGATGTTCGCAGCCAAGACCGAGGCCTTTAAGGCTAAGCTGCAGATGAAGACGAGAGCTGCCATTGTTCTCTATAGGCATAGAAGGAAGAAAGAGCACTGGCTTTTCACAAGAAGAGAGACGAACAAGAAACTAATATGGAGAGGTGCCACTCCAGCAACGATGTTCGCAAGTTTTACGAAAGTGTAAAACGTTAAAGCCAAGGATACAAGGATCGAACAGAATAATGCCGAGATAAACAAGGAACCAACAACCTGGTCGGCTCTTATCAGTTTGATTTTAGGACAGGAAAATCCACAACCGATCAAATTTTCAACATTTTGCAGATCCTGGATCCGATAACCAGCTGTTCATCGATTTCAAAGCCGCTTACGACAGCTTTATAGAGGTGAACTACACAGAGCAATGTCTAGTGTTGGTATACCGTTTATGTAGGAAGACAAGTCATCGATGAAGAGTCTTCGATTCTTAGCCAGATGTCGGACGCAGTAGAGGAAGATCTCGCCTGAAGCGTCGCGCACAATTAGAAACTGACCTCAACCAACTTGGAGTGCGCAACTGGAGGCAGTAAGCAAATTGGAGAGCAATGTTGATTGAGGCCCCAGTTCATTCCGGACTGCAGCGCCACTCAAGTATGCAAGTTAGCCTTACACAAATACAGATACAAATTTTTGGCGCAACAGGCTCGTGAGTACCATGGGCATATCTTTCTCACAACCATTCATGTGTGCGTGTGTAATTCTTGCCAGATGGCGGAGCTCCCTTTTTTTGCCGAATCCAAACGGCTAAGTTGCGATAAGCTAATGGTTTGTCAGATAATCACGAGTGGAGGGCGAGTGAAAAATCATTTAGGTATTTCTTTGGCTAGGATTCGAATCCAGACCTTCTGCGCGGCAGTTTATCGAACTAACCATCGTGCCACTGAGCCCGATAAGTTAGCCTTACCAGGCTTAATCAGATTCTGCTTAAAGAAATGCCCGAATAGGCAAACATAGAACAGACGTAGCTAGCCGTATAGGAGCACTAGAACTAAAGAACTTTGGGTATATGATTCAAACATTAAAGCAGCGATATGGACCTTCGGAAACTGCACATTCAAGTGAAACATTGCCAAGGAAAAACTAAACTTCACAGAATACTAACAGCTGGTAGACACGTCACGTTCTTAACACGTCATGTTCTTAAATCAGTAGCGATTGTAAAACAGAACCATTCAAATAGGGTATCAAAAAAAAAACCTACCATAGATGGAGAACTCTTTGTGGCATTTTGAAGCCTGGACATTTCGCCATGGAAACAGTAACAGCAGATAAAGATTTTTGTAGCAGCAGAGCTATAGCAAAGAAGATAAGATGACGAGCACCAGATATCAATACTCATAGTGACCACAGTGCCACTGGACACAACCGAGCTGAGGACGTTTTAATACAACATTACAAAAGGCCATAGGGGCATGCTTTCCTACATGGATGACTAGCATAAGCATCACTAGAGGTTCATTAGAGCAACTGATAAAATAAATAACAGTGACTTAAGAAGCATGTGACGCCTCTAGAATATAACTACAACAAGCTTAGAGCGAAGTCCCTTAAAATGCAAAGACTTCAGAAAAGTACAAAAGGAAAACTCACAAGAAAACTCAGTTGAAACAGTAATGCAATTCCGTAAACTGAAGATGTACCTCCTAAAACCGATATATGCTACCATACTACCAGAAGATCTTGATAAGTGAAATTTCACCATAGAAGGTCCATTGCGAGCTATCAGTACTTTTCAAAGTGAAACTTTTTTTTGGGACGGTGTAAATTTGTTTTTATGAAACGAAAAAGTGTAACGAAAGAATGGTACTATAAAAGTATTTATAGGGTTAAGGCTGTGAGAGAATGAAATAAAACTCGTTTCTATGCATCAACAAAATTTAAGTTTCACTTCTTCCGCGAGTGAACTCACACTAAATTTGTTTATTAACTTGAGTACACTGAGACTAAAAGTGTTAAACACACTCTCTCCATGGACATGTAAAAATCGTGCTTTTAGAAGAGTGAGGCAATACTGTAGCAACACCATTAAATATGGTGTCAAGATTTAACAAAACTCATCAGGGCTTACCAGAACGTGTACAGAGCAAATTTCATTAGCATCCAAACACAAGTTGAAAGCTTGCGAATAAAAGTTCTTAATCACAAAATCAGGTCGCAAGTCTGACATAAAGTGCCAACCCATATGTTCTCTTGGATGATAGGCTTTAAACTAAGAAATTGGTTAAAGAACAGTTTAGATTATGCATGCGGAGCATACTTGGACCAGGGAGGCTCGCTGTGGTACCACATTGATCCGTTATCTCTCTTCAATTCCTTTACAAACAAAACCGTCCCAAGCTCCCTAAAGAAGATTGCAGTAAGCGACCCATGTTAATACACCTGGGACATGAATAGAAAATACAGATTATGCTCTCCACCTCCTCATCTATATAACGGGTGATCCAAGTAGATATACTTTTTTCAATAGCCTTTTTCGACAGATCACGTGTGAGTCGTGTCATGCTGTCATGTTATTTTTGTTTAGTATTGTTTGGCATTTCATAATGGAAAGACTCACGCGTGAACAACGTTTACAAATTGTTCAACTTTTTTATGAAAATTCACGTTCTGTGAGGAATGTGTTTCGTGCACTTCGCTCAACTTATAGTCAACATATTCGGCCTACTGAGCGTACTATTCGCAACACCATCTATGGCCGGTCGATTGGCCACCAAGATCGTGTGATATCACACCGTTAGGCTTTTTCCTGTGGGGATATAAAGCTTATGCCGACATACCCGCTTCGATTCAGGCTTTCACGCGTGTCATTCGCCAGTTACCAGTCGAAATGCTCGAACGAGTGATCGAAAATTGGACTCAACGGATGGGCCAACATTTGATAGACATAATCTTAAAAAAATAAATGCCAAAGAATGTTCTTTCAAATGATAATAAACATTCTCCATTAAATTTGAATTTTCTGTGTTTTTTTCTTTAAAAAAAGTAGGGAACCTCGAAATGGATCACCCTTTACCTTCCACAGAAGTCATTACAAACAAGGACTTGCCATTTCACGTTTTGGTAGTAAGACAAAGCTTATGGTTACTAACTTCCTTACTTAAGAGGCGCTACAATCGGAAAAAACCTGGGGCTCAACCAACATGCTTCCACAATTAGACCAATCCTTAGCTTACTGCCTACAGCTATGCACTTCAGAATGGTTGAGCTTAGATTCTACTTGTGCTCGTCACATTAGCGGGGTCTTCTCTACTACGTAAGAAGTCTGGCTAAGAATTGAAGACTCTGTGAGCCAGAGTATTGGTGTCCATTCGTTCTACATGTCCTAGCCATCTTAAAAATGCAATGCGGAGTTGTTTGACTCCGGGGATGTTGCTGTACAGCTCGAATAGTACGTGCTTGAATTTTCGTCTTCATAGCCCGTCAACGTAAAAGGGAACGAAGATTTTTCCTCTCGAATCGACCAAAGATTTCCGTACTATCTCGAAGTTATTTGTCAATGTTTGTCCTTTTTGTACGTCGTATTCCTATAAGGATGCCTTGAAAAATGAAATTCCAATTCCACTATAGACTTCATGGCTTTTTGGTGCCAGAATACTCCTATGTCACACATAAATATTTTTCTTAAAAAAATCAAAAACCACTTCCCTTGCTTTGGCTTCTGCTAAATAACATTCTCTATAATTTATCGCATGACCTCGACCCCTTCAGCGATATCTTTCATACCTTCCCACAATAAATAAAGTCCAGCCATACCCCATATCCTTAAAGATCGCCGGTACCTACTTACAGTTCCCTTTAACAGTTTGATCCTTGTGTATTGGCGTAACACATCTGCAGTTAATCACAACCACTCCAGCAATTTATGTGCCATTAAGCGCACGATTTATTTTGATTATCTCTTCGCCATCCGAGTCCCCTATTTTTGCCCAAAGAATTGGAGACCCTACTCGCACCCCATTGCCTCGTAAACGATTACCGAAAAGCTCAATAAAATTCAATTTTAGAACTTTTTTTTAAAAGTGTTTCCAACGCATTTACTTGGAGAATCTGTTTTGTTGGAGAGAAATATCGTCCAAACAAAAAAGGAAACCAGAAACTCATTTCCAGAGCTATTAACGCAAACATAATGTGCTTCAGTGATACAACTTTGGAGCGGTCCAAAAGTATCTAAACACTCACCTACCGGTGACCCTTTTTCGTATACAAATGCCCCCACCCAACAAGACCGCTATTGAGAAAAAAATTAAATTGAAACAGATCCTGATGCTGGACAAAAGTTTGCATAATTAGGATTCTTAATTTTTTTTTTCGGTGAGTCTTCTTCGTCTGGCCTAGGGACATTGCACCCACAGTATACACCAACTCCTCAAAACAGGGCAAATTGACGAAAAAGGAACGACGACTACTGTAATAGCTGGCAAACAGAAATGTCAATTCCCCACGTTACTTCCGGGAAATTAAAGACCCTTGTGTCCAGGACGGTCGTGTCGGTCGTTGGCCAGACTCTTGAACCAAAGTTGTGTACAAATGCTGGTGTTTGTGCTAAAAAATCACAAGACACGAACAAAAAATAAAAATGGAGACGAAATCAAAGACGGATACATGTATCTGCAAAGGATAACACGCGACTGACGACGACTAGAACTAGGACGACGACGACGACGACGACAGTGGTGGTGGTAGTAGGAGGCTTTATGACGGTTAATAAAACGTTTTCGAAATAAAAAAAAATTATGTCATCGAATTAAGCCAAACAGAACATCTCCTGTAGGCCGCACACAGTACACTGTGAGAGGAGCTTGTCTGATGGGGCAAGGACTCCATTTCAAACAGAGTCAGGATGGAATTGTAATACAGCAGCACCGACACACAATGGATTCGGTGATGGGTGTCAGTGAGCCTCACTTATTTTGTATTTTATTTTATTCATCAAGGATATGGCCATCATTTCAGGTCATATCGTCCTTAGACAGCAGCCGCATAGGGAGCGTGTCGTGAGATGGACCATGAGCATAGCGCAGGGTAGTTTAAAGCTTTTGCGGAGACAAATCGTTGTCTAGGGAAATTTCCTGTTAAGACATTTCATTCTGCCAATGGATTTGGCACTGGTGATGTTGTAGTCGAAGCTGTGAATGTTTTTTTGTTTTTTGTTTTTTGTTTTTGTATTCCAATGGCTCAACGGTTTCCTTATGGAACAGCAGCAGAGTGGCGTAGAGTAATGGGCAATGGCTATAAGAATGGGAGTGCCAAAGGCAATAGGGGGTAATAATTCACCGCTTTGTGTTGCCCTCCTTGGATGTGTGCTCATAAAACTCAGTGGGCCGTGGTGAAATCAGTTGATTTATTACCATCGCATTGAATATGTTATTGAGTAATTATTTGCGTGTGTGGGTCATTAGGAAAATTGTTTTTTTTTTTTACAGGATATCAGGATAAGGGTGGTGGACCGAATTAGCTATTTTAGGGAAATTGGTGATCAGTTACTTTGCGGATGCGGGATTTTTAACAGCAATAGCAATTAGCTGTGAGGAAATTTAGTATCCAAGGCTTCGATTGCAAGAGGCTGGCAAGATGTTTGATGAAATGTATCACTTATTCCGCGCTGGTAATATATCCAGCAGCAAATGTAGCAATGACAGGACAACTAATGCATTGGATTTCCCAATATAAACGAAAAATTCCGCCCCTGCACACAGTCCACGGAAATTATAATTTTGCACACACCCTGTAGTATGAGAAGTAGTACCGTGTACACTGGTAGTTTGTGTTACCAATTGTATGGAAGATTTTACACGTGCCGTCTGAAACCGGTATAAGACAAACAGTACGCGGTTGCTGAAATGGGGCCGGCTACTGTCACCAAACGGCTCTGTTACATGTAGAAACAGGAAATCAGTTTCGACACTATGAGGGACACTCACTGGACAAAACTGCCTAGGAAGCCACAAACTGCAAATGCATAATATATGTTGAAGCTGCGATCATTAAGAAAGACACGAGGATACCCTCCATTTTTGGTTCCACTGCCTAAGCCTCAGACAAGTAAGAATAATAACTTAAGGAAAATACTTTGCCATGACCTCACGGATCTATCCAAAATCCCTCTCTATAATCTGTTTAGGACTGTAAGAACACCTTGAACTCACGGCTCTATCCAAAATCCCTTTCATATGGATGGTTGGAAAAGACTTAACAACAGACAAACTACGAAGCCACCCACCGACGTGCACGCCCAAACAGGCACCACAATGGGTGTCTATTGACTGGAGTGTGATAAGGGAAGATGTAAGGCTCCTACCCCATCAACCCACTAATCTAACCTAACCTACTAGGACGTCAAACCGATGTGAAAGGAATTCCTTGCAACTACAGAAAGGATATTGACCCTTCACACATGATAGGCAACTAAAAACCGACAGCCTTTTTTGCATCCAGGTATGTACAACAACTTTCAAATCAGTTTTGTTGTTCGTCTAATACTTTTAGATTTGGATTACGCTAGGGACGTAGGAAATCTTTTCAAGATAACACTAGCCTTCCCTAGTGGTATCCAATGAATTACCCAGGGTATCGTGAGCTAGATTGTAATAAGACACTCTTTCGACTTTTCACCCACTGGGACTGCCCTCAGTTACAGCCTAAAATGCAATTCGTGATAATTATGTAAACAGCTATTGGATGGCAACTAACATTAAAATAAACACCAAAATTTAGGAAAAAAACATTTGCCCGACATTTTGTTATTTTGACATTTAGCTGAGCCTAAGGACAACATACTCGCCTTGTCAGAAATAGTTTACAGTAAGTTTACAGAGATCGCTTTTTTGACATAGGAGGATGTAATTTGGCATAGGGAAGGCACTTGAAAAGTTGCAAAAGATCGTGAGTGACTAGCAAATTATATTTCACCAAGTAGATCAAAAATGGAAAATAGGCTTACAGCTATTACTGAAGAAAAATTTCGCATCTCATATCATAACATGAGTTATTCGGAGCCGTGAACAGAATCCTATCGAGGTGAACAAGGAATATCATAGTTGAGACACAGTCGATGCTATGGATACGGAAGAACCACTTCTGCAAAATGTTAAACAGCGATGACGAACAAGATTCCGCTGTCAGGCAGAACGAAACATTCAACATTTGCAACGTCAGTGAAAACTGCAAACCCGACCTGTGCGAAGTGAGGATAGCTATATCTAAACTCAAGCTTAATATGCTTCCAGCCGTGCTTTTAAAAGCCTGAGATGACTTGGTAAGTCACATCCACCAACTCATAAGCCAAATCTGGTCGAATGGAAGTATAACTGGTGAATGGAACTCCTGCATCGTGTGCCCGATCCACAAGAAAGAGACCCTCAAAACTGCGCCAACTACAGAGGCATAAGTCTCCTCCAAATCGCCCACAAGATCCTATTTGCCGTAATATGTGAAATCCTCAAACCGTTTACCAACAACCAGATCGGCCCCTATCAGTGTGGTTTTAGGCCAGGAAAGTCCATAACCGATCAAATTTTCACACTTCGGCAGTTCCATGAAGTCCAAATCAATACCCACCACCTATAAATCGATTTCGAAGCCGCATATGACAGCACTTATAGAGACGAACTATACAGAGCCATGTCTAGGTTTGGTGTACCGCCCAAACTCGCTCAATGGGTGTAACTACTAGCATACCCCGGCGAAATTGAGAGCATTGGTAAGACACAAAGTGATGTCATAGCCACGTTTTCTAGTATAGAGAATGAAGCGGCAAGAAGGGGCTTAGCAATAAATAACTCGTCCGTTTGTGCAGGATGACGATGGAGAATTCTCGCTGCTCCATCAGGGCCAAAAACGGCCTCACCGACACGCTCGATACCAAAAAAGGATTTAGGCAAGGCGATGCGCTGTTATGTGACTTCTTGAGTTGGATTCTTGAGAGGATTATGCAAAACTCCCGAGCCAAAACCAGAGGCAAAATTTTCCAAAAATCGGTGCAAATACTAGCATATCCCGACGATATTGACATCATTGGTAGGAGTCATAGCCACGTTTGTTAGTACAGTACCCAAAAATAGGTTTAGAAGTAAATGAGGGCAAGAGAATGTATATGCTGTCGACACGGAAGGACACAGCACTGATGAATTGGATAGAACATCACCATTGACAGATATATTTTTGAGGTAGTACGAGACTTTGTCTATCTCAGGTCCGCTATTAACTCTGACAACAACGTCTCGTCAGAAAAAAAACGAAGAATTACTCTAGCCAACCTCCGTTTCTTCTGACTTCGATGATAATTTAGCAGTAAAGCCCTCACTCGAACTATAAGAGAAATCCTATACAAGACCCTAAAAATCCTGGTCTATGGCGCTGAAGCATGAACAGTATCAAAAGTGGATGAAGAAATCTTTGAATAATCTTCGGCCCATTTGCGCTAACCGGCTATGGACATTCCAAGTGCTATATGAGCTGTACAATGGCATGCCCCTAGTCAAAAAACTTCGCATTAGACGTTTAAGATGGCAACAACACGTGCAACAAATGAATGCAAATACTTCGCCCACAGAGTCTTCAATTCCACCCTGACGGCATACGCAGTAAATTATATTTTCAATACCAAAAAACGAACCTTCTCTTGAAGCTACCGTATAACCCAGCCCAGACTTATAATATAAATAACAAAACTTACTGCATTTTGAGATAAAAGTGTGATCACAGATATTTACCTGCAACGAAACAAAACAAAAGGGAAAATTTAGTTTTAGAATTTAGAAGATTTTGAAAACTAAAAATACCGCTATATTACAAATAAATACACAAAAATGTTCATTGGTCATAGCTAACTTATACATCGTCCTTGACTCTAAATCAAATTTCAGCAATTACCAAGAAAATCAGCCCTATCGACTTATCCGTTCGGAAAAATTTCGAAAATTAAAGTCATTTCCAATCGAAAATCAGTTTGCTTTTGAGGTATCTCTTGCGGAAAAAATCTAATGAAGCCTACAATCGGGTTCGATGGATTCCGCAACAGCTCTTCGTTGGAAGACTTCGGAAGAAATTCAACGCGTAGATGTCAAAAATATATCGCCTCGCAATCATGTACGATAACTTCTTTCGAAAGATCTGTTTGAAATGCTAATCGAAAATGAGACCTCGGTAGAGATTTTATTCCCAACGAATACCTTGATAGGCCTTATTGTGTTAAAAATCCACCTGTCAAAGTGACAGAAAGAGGAATCCCTAGAATTGAGTTTCTTAATTTAGAATAACTTATCATTCAGATGTGTATGGAGAATATTCTTCCTTGGCAAAAAGATCCCGATATCCCGATAGCTAAAATAATTTAAATATCTGGTTTATCCAATTGGATATGGATGCCCGCGATGTAGTGGTAATTTGTGCGCCTCTTGAGTGGAAGGATGCGCGTTCAGCGAAAATTCATGAAACTTTTATTCAAAGAAATAGAAAAACGGTCGGTAATTACTCAAGGTATACATCATCTTGAAAGTTTTGCGAATTTAACGAACACAAAAAACAGCGATTTCCCAATGAAATAAGTCTCCACTACATCTTTCTTATCACTCTCTTTCTCTTTCTTCCCCTTCTCTCTAACGATTGTAGGTACTGTTGTAAAAAAAATTTAAAAGGTAAATATAACCCCTTAAGTGCGTGCAAATTTAAAAAAAAACACTCTTCTAAAATCCCCACTACCTTAGTATTGAAGATTCATGAGTTTTCTGAATCCTCTCATAGTAACCAGAACAACATTGATTTTCTTGCATAACATCCTGAAATTTTTCACTCAATCAAAATGGTAAATTTCATTTTCTTCAGGAAATTTTAAGTTTATTATCCCAAAAGGACACTTAACCACCAATAGGAAGTGATTGCGAAAAATAAAATCATCCTAAGGGCTATATAGTTTTTTTTTTCTGAAAATTGCTCTCAATCATATCAAACGACTCAAGGATACGGCTCATAGGGGGGTGCTAACTAATGGAATTGGTGATTTGGGGGTACGTAGTACGAACTTTAATCAGGGCGCGAATTGGAATCACGAAAATAAAATAAAAAGTAAGGGAGGTAGAGAGTTGAAGGAGGAGTTGAATTCAAATGTAACCCCTACCGAGGTATCCGTTCGGAAAAAAATGTTTTCCGCTTTGTTCGAGAATGTTGATGGAGAATTTTCTACAAAGGTCTCCGTTCCGATTATCATTTCGAACAGATCTTCCGACGAAATGCATCGCAAATAATCGCGCGTCGGGAGTTAATTCAACAATTGTTGGCGGCTACGCGTTAAATTTATTCCGAAGTTGTCCAACGAAGAATTGTTTTGGAATCAAACGAAAGTGATTGTATGCGTTCTTATTTACTACCGCAACAGCAGCAAAAGCTTATTAGAACTAAAACCTGAAAACTATTGCAGTAAACTGAAGAACCATCTGGAATACCGAAGTGTTATATATTAGCTCTCAAAGCCTTGAAAAACTTTGAGGCAATGTAAACCTGCCTCAAGAGGCGACTGAAATCGAACGCCAGAGAGAGTAGCCTTGGTGATGCTTTGAACTATGCTATCGGGAGAGTATTCTCCTGGTAGGGCCACCTTAGGCAGACAGGTCATAGCTTAAATCCGACGGTAAACCTACATCGAAGAGCATCGGAATTATAGTAGGCGGCTCCTTGGTCTGCGTCTGATCCTGGAAGGACGGCAGAAGGTATAAAATGGAACATCAAAGACAAGCAATAGAACAAAGCAATAAAATGATTGCCCCCAGGTGGCAGACCAGTTATACTCCAACACACGTCGGCCTATCGGATTCTGGGGAGAACTAATTATTGCTTTTAAACGACCCTTTCAGAGAGGAGCAATATATGCTTGGGTCTTCACCGATAGTGTCAAGTGCAGCTTCAACAATATCACCGATCAATACATCTGAAAAAAAAAAAATAGAACTCCACCTGGATCGTACGCCTCTGGAAAAATAAGTCCGTTGGTTAATCAGAAGTCTGTGAAAGCGAAATGCTTCGTTATAGAGAACAACAAATTACGAGGTTAACTTAATAATATGGAGCAACTCTTCGATGAGCTTAAAAAAAAGTAGATTATGTGCAAAAGGAAAACGAGGATCACAAAGACCTACGTGCACGGGAAGATCTCAAGACAGCCCCGAACCATCCAGCAATTTAATATTTTACGGATGAGGAAAATCTTGCACGTCATACCAATCCGTCCAAGCAAAAAATCTAAAGGCTTTCACCTCACCCGATGGCTTACAAAAAGAAGATAAGCCCACCGTCCCAAACAAGGCAAAAACTCAAGATAAATACCGTCCTACACTCGCAATAAATGTCATCGGGAAACAGGATTACGGAAAACTTCTTAATCTTCTCAAAAATGCGCAGAAAGATATAATATCGCGCAGAAACAACGTGTGCAAAGTCAACGTAGATGACTCCGATTCCAACAGAGCATTGTCTCTAAAATTAAATGCAGAGAATATCCAATGACCTATGAAAATAAGTACGAAAAAAACTAGCCTTCCAGCCTTCTTTCTCAAAAGCAATTACCGCAGACGTGCAAGCCCAATGCTTCAAAATGCTTGACGCCCATGAATATTATCAACAACAAAAAGCATATACGGAAGAAGTCAAACACGACCTCCCAATCTGTATGCTCACCTTTGATAGAACCGAGAATATGGATGGCAGGCGCGAGTTTTCGAAATTAAGACTTTTCTTAACATCAAGGTCCAGATTGTAACAACACGTAAGACAAGGAAGGAGAACGGTACCGCAGTGCAAACGACACCAAGGTAATACCATATGCAGGCATACTGTCAGAAAGAACCACGGTGCGTTTAATGTGCCAACACACATCTCTCGGAAGAGTGCAACAAAACCAAGCAGTTCCCATTTGTCTGCGCCAATCGTACGGAAAAAAAAAACCCACAAGCGAATTATTAAGGTTGCGAAATCACGAAAGAACTGCGAGAGACTCGAAACCGGGAACATCCGGCCCAAAGCTTAAAAGATCCTACCGCAGGTAAGCCAAAGACCATTCCAGTCAAAAGGACCCCGGTTCAGGAAAACAACAAAAAATTGCGCGAGGAACGTCGCTGACCCAAGTGCAAAGAAATAATCAGCATTGGCTGGTATGATATCACACGCGAAAGTCGTGACACATGGAAACCAGACAAGATCAGATCAAATTTTCACACTTCAGCAGATCCTGAAAAAAACACAAGAAGTCCAAATCGATACCCACAACCTATCATCGATTTCAAAGCCTCATACGACAACATTTATACAGATGAACTATATGCAGAGCCATGTCTAGTTTTGGTATACCGCCCAAACTCATCCTTTTGTGTAGGACAACGATGGAAAATTCTCGCTGCTCTATCAGGGTCGGAAATGAACTCACCGACACATTTGATCCCAAAAATGGATTTAGGCAAGGCTATGGCACTGTCATGTAACCTCTTCAATATGATTCTTGAGAGGGGTGTGCAAAACTACCGAGCCAACACCAGAGGCACAAATTTTTCAAAAATCGGTGCAACTACTAACATACGCCGAAGGTATTGACAGCATTGGTAGAACTCAACGTGATGTCATAGCCACGATTGCTAGTATAGAGAAGGAAGCGATAGAGGCATTGGTTGGTAAGATATCACACGCGCAAGTTGCGACAAATAGAAACCAGACAAGATCATATAAAGCAGATCCGATATTAGAATCCTGCGATGTCAAAAAGACTTGAGGAACAAAGAAAGACTAATCGAGTTACATTCGACAATTGAGCACGAGTTCAAACCTCGCAAGCCAAACAACAAAACATGAACATGATTACAGTTTCGTAAGATACTAACATGGAATGCAAATGGCCTCATAAAACAAAATTGAGGAAAAATACCTCAAAGCCCCCAATGTAAACGAGTTCGACCAGGGAGTTCTCGATATGCTATATCTCTTCTTTAGCGGCGCAAAGTTACACTAGGAGTCCGAATTTTACCACCTAAGTGCCTCAATAAACCAGAATGGCAAAAGTTTTTGTATGCTTACTCATAGTAAGATGTGATAGCGGATAACCTTCACCTTAAAACGCGAAAAACCCGGCCTGGTTGGACACAGTGGCGAATGGAAGAGGCAGGTTCTTAAATCGCTTTATCGAAGACAACCAGGTCGAGTACAAATTAAAATTATACAGCCCAGTTTATGCCAAGTTTCCCCTCTGGAAATTCATATCTTGATCTTTGCATCGCGGACGCTCGATTGCAAATTGAAACGGTCCATAATAATAAAATTTCTTTATTGCCGTATGATAGCAACCATAATGCAATAGTAATACAGATGAAGTTTGTTGACGACTCTGCGTTTAGCTTCGCTACGTGGCACGATGTCCCTAAATTAAATTTTAGGCAGACTGATTGGTGCCGATTTCAGCGTTGCGCCACCAGAAAATATAGGAATTGCCCTTCCTCTTCTAGTATTCCTAGCAATAGGAATCTTTCCAACGAGGAGTGTGATTCCTATATCGGGAACATAAACACGGTGGTATTACAAGCTATGGAGTCGTCAATTCCGAAAATTAAATCGAAAAATAGCATTGAATGTTATCTAAACCGTGACATTAAGACCCTACAGACACACAAAAGCTTTTTGATCACTCAGATAAATCGAATACAACGTCAATTTCTAAATCAATCGCACAATGCGGAGCTACAAAGATTAAAATCCCTTCTGAGGAATGTGAAGTCTCTGTTAAGCCAGCAGTTTAAGAATAGTGTCAACGATTACTGGAAAAAACGCGCTGAAAGCATATTAAAATCAGACGGCAGGAACATGTTTCCAAAAATAAATAAAATGTTTAAACCACGTAACGTTGTCAAAATTCCTAAACTGAAGGTACCACTGTCTTCTCAGATGCATCTATCCCAGTTAGGGATTAATATATCAGGTTATCCCATCATCAATAACCACTATATTATAGATAGTGGAGCAGACAAGCTCAAAGTAATTGGGTCTCATTTTGAGGCGGTTCACGCCAGGGAACTTCCCAGCTCCAAATCGGTCGAAGTAAGAGACGAAGTATGGAGATTTCACAATAGCGAGATCCCTACTTTATTGACATTTTCTGAGTGGTTAAAAGCTGACGAACTGACAGATGAACAGACTTACAATTACTTCACGACCCTCGACGACTTGACTGACATATTTAGGAAACTAAACACTAAAAGGTCGAGTGGTTTGGATAACATCCCAAACATCGTGCTTAAGCATATACCAATTGATATCATACGGCAATACTGCGTTATCTTTAACAATCTGCTAAATAACTACTACTTCCCTAGTTGCTGGAAAATATCAAAGGTGTTTCCAATAATTAAGAAAAAGAAGGATCCTTCTGATCCTTCTAACTTTAGGCCTATAAGTCTCCTGCCTAATATCGGGAAGATTTTTGAGGTAGTTATTAATAAATCTATTTTGTTCGTTTGTAATGAAAAGGAGATTATACCGCGGAATCAATTTGGGTTCAAAAGAAATCACTCGGCAGTGCATGCTATTACAAAATTGATTTCGGATGTTAATTGGAATCTAAACGCCAAAAGATGTACAGCTGCCTGCCTAGTGGATATCGAAAAAGCCTTTGACACGGTTTGGATTGACGGGTTAATTTACAAACTTATTCGATATGAATTTCCATCTAATCTTACAAAGATGATAGCATCCATGCTATACGGAAAGAAATTTGTTGTAACAGATAGAGAATACACGACAGCTGAAGTTTTTAATGTCCATAATGGTCTACTTCAAGGCACAGTAACTGCTCCACAGCTCTTCAATATCTACATTTCTGATATACTTAGGGAACTCGATAATTCATTGGCATTTGCCGACGACGCTACACTGTATGCAAGCGGCTCAAAAATTGAAGACATTCAAATCCAACTTCAAAGCAAGTTTGATAGGTTTCAAGCTTTCTGCTCCGAATGGAAGCTTAAAATAAACTATACGAAATGTGAAACCATATTGTTCCGCACCCCAATAAGACGAGGTAATTCAGATTTGAGACGCAACTGGAGAAATCTCAAAATAACGAGTTCAAATGGTCTTCGGATCGAGTCGAGGACCGTGGTAAAATATTTAGGTGTTCATTTGGACAAGTTTCTGTACTACAATGAGCACATAAATATTCAATTAGACAAGGCAAGAGCGGCATTCATGTCGCTAAAAAGCCTGTTTTATTCCAACTATCTTAGATCCGATGTGAAGATAATTTGTTACCAAGCATTCGTTCGTCCAATTCTGACCTATGCGAGTCCAGTGTGGTGGAACATTAACCCATCGTATATGGAAAAACTACGAGTGTTCGAGCGTAAATGTCTTAGAGCCTGCACACAGATGTATAGGAGTGCACATTCCGATTATAGGCATTATGTCTCAAACAAAAGACTTCTGGATGCTTCCGGTGTGTCCAGAATTGACAATGTCATTCTAGATCTTGTAAGGAATCACTTTGTTCGTTCGGCAAGTGTTAGCGAAAACGAATTAATCTCTGGATTATTCTATCCGAATCCTGGGTATTTCAGAAATGCCTTGGAAAGTGGATACATTCCGCCAGAAACATTTCTGTTTCTGGATGCATATGGCTACCTATCGGATTCAACGAACGTTCCAATAATATACCATGCTGCAAGGAGAGCAACAGATAAAAGGATCCTTTATGAGCCTTTTGAGTCGGGGGATGGGAATACTGATCAAATTAGATACTGCATTAGCATACCTGAAAGCGACAAAAGTAACACTAACAGGTTAAATAGAGACCGATACTGGTGGCTAGACTGGGCTGAAGCCGATACTTAGGTTAAGTAAAACTAGGCCCTGACATGTGATCTTTGAACTAACGATGACTTGTTAGTCGATGGAATAGAGATCACATGACAGGGCCTAGATAGATTTAGATAGATAGATTTAGATAGGTTAAGTTAGTCTTGTAGGTTTTAGTTTTATATAAAAAAAAAAAGTTGCGACTGTCTTCTAATAGGTTTTGATTCACATTTTCCTATTTTCAAAAAAAAAAAAAAAAATAAAGTACATAACAATAATACAAAAATTCACAAAAAATATAAAAATTGAATTAAACAAACAAATTATATATCATGTAATGCGAACCATAATGGTCTTTTACTTTGGCAAAAAATTTAAAAATGTCTAGTCTTTAAGTTTATTTAGGCTATTAATTAATATTAAAGAAATTGTGAATAAATAAACGTTAAAAAAAAAAAAAAAAAAAAAAGTTATACTCTAAGGCTCTAGACAACAAATTCTTTTTCTTACAACCTATAAAATCAGGATAAGAACGAAAGCGAAAGGCTTGAACGTCATGACAAACTTTGGATAACAAAAAAGTCGATTCGGTATGTCTAACACGCATGTCATACAGAAGGATGTAGGCCGAGCATGCCATACTTCTGTACCAAGTGAAAGATATGGGCCAAAGCACTTTATTCTGAGAAGTGAAGAAAGCTGACGACAAAGAGCCGGAGCCCTCTGAATTGGAAGATCATAACGCACAATATCGGAAGCTACCGGCCTCGTAGTTGCAGGAGTGACTCCAGCATAGAGGATAATATGAGAATAAGACGCAAGTGGCAAGGGCAGTAATTGCAGTAGAACTAAACGCTTACCATGTCATTGTATCAACTTGAGTTAGAGCTCCATTTGCTTGATTGCAGGTGTAGCTGGCTAAAACAAACCTTGATAGAGAGCCTATGCTTGAAACCCTATTTGAGCCGCTAATGCCAGATATTTTATGAGATTAAGAAGCTCTTCAGAATAAGTTAGTTGTAACACCTTCAACATATTCCTCTCCTATTCCCAATGCAAAAAAAAAATTATCCAATCAAAGGAATTTCACAACCTACCTCAAAAATGGTAATCCCAACTCCACAAACCAATCAAGTTTCCGTAGACCAACAAGACCTTTCCATCACTGCCCCAAATGCCACTCGGCCAGCGAATCTGCCACCTGTCCCACCTGGCATGCTTATCTATACCTCCAACCAAAGCTGTTAAGTATTTGTAATCTTCTAAACGACTTGTCTATCTGCAGAGTAACACCGCACAAAAGAACATTTTCCGCAAGAGGCTGATACAGCTTCACCTTCACTTTGATTGCGTAATCACCATCACACACACGGCCAGGCTTCACATCATTCAAATGCCCTCAATCCCCCATTATGGCTAACAAATGATTTTGAGCGCGCGCGCGCGAACGGCTACTTCATGGGAATCAATTTTAATGTTCATGCGAGGGCCTCTGAACGAGGCATGCGCAACACTCGCTGCTTTGTTTCGTTCCCAGAGAGCTGCTACTGCGCTCGCGTGCAATCCACGCAGAGACAAAGACTTCCATTTGCATATGGAATCGCTGTCAGATGATTCGCGCGGTGCATATCCGTCGATTGGCGGATTACATGCAGCAACATAGTGCACTTGGGTCATGTCCATGCGCGATGGCTACAGTGACAATAATTAATAATCGCAATTGGAATCGATTTAATGTTAGTTTCCACTCTTCTGTCCGACAACATGAGGGTATCGGTGGTGCAGCTCCATCTATGGGAATGCATCATCGGCCCCGCCCGTAAGTGGTACTCTTCTGCGACGTTCGCATAATCGCTTTCCGTCTAATCTTGGTGGACATGACGCGACATGGCTTTCGCTATCCGTGCTGGACGCAATCATCGAAGTTGCGCACTCAGGTGCGCTTTCGGAGAAACGTTAGCAAGCGCACGTATATGCGTCTCCTCCAGGCCGTAGAAGTCACAAGCGTGTTGCGCACTCGGAGCTGGTTATTTATGATTTTACAGGAGTTTCGCGTGTTCGCCGAGCGCGGGAAGGTGATTAGAGTGTGTTGCTGTTGTGTGTACTGGTTACGCCAGAGTGCGCAGACCGGCAATAGATTTGACGGTTCTGACCATGTGTAAGTATTGACATGCGACATGATTGTCTCGTGAATGCCGCATACAATGATGGTGGTGGCATGGAATTGCAATGTGGAATGCATTGTGTGCGGCGCGCAGCGCTACCAGACCGATATGATATTGGTGGACTGACTGGTGGTTGTGGTGCGATGGAATGTTGCGCATGCGTCAGGTGTGTGTAGTTATGCAATGGAGAAGTGCACGAGTCCGCACTGATATCTCGAGGTTGATGGTGTATGGAAGGGACGTTGATAAATTGGTGAGTGTTTCATGTTATCCGATGAATGAAAGACTTTGAGTGACTGACGGAATGACTGAGATCCATTTGTTGGCAGAGGTTTGTACATAAATGTTAGGCATTAACGGCCTAATCATGGCTTTAAACCAAGCATTTTCAGTAGTTGGTGAAGCTTCAGTTTTATTATATTTGGAGGTTTGCCAGGCTTTTTCAGTCTCGAAAAAATTGGTTGTGTTGTTACTTTCAGGATTTAAACAAGGCAAGCCACGCTCAACAGTCCAAATGCACATAAAACTGTGCCGATGATTGAAATGATGTACCAAGGTGCTCGAAATAACATAAAATCTTCGAGAAGGATTATTTTGCTGGCAACCATTGACGTGAGGAAAGTTTTAAATTAAGCCCAGAGGGCAAATATGTTGGAGTCGATTAAATTCGATGAACAATTTCAGGACTAGCAAAATCTTTCTTAAGAAAATGTTATACCACGACCCCATGAAGAAATCTTATAGATATTAAGTCACCGCTGGAGTAGCTCAGGGATCAATTCTAAGGCTTTTATTTTAGAGAATACAAAGCCATGCCAAAATACAAACTAATGCTATAAACCCAATTTATCTACGAACAAGATCAAGCTAACCCTCTTGATCAGAAAACAGATTCCGGCATAATATGCGTTGAGTTGCAAAGTGACCGGGATATGATTACCAGTGAATATGCAGTCAAGTATATCTGGCAACAGCTCTAGACCACAAATTCTGATTCCGACAACCTATAAAATCAGGATATGAACGAAAGCCAAAGGTTTGAACGTCCTTTAGCAAGGGTTTGTCCTTGACAAACGTTTGACAACAATGGGCAACAATGGACTCATTATGTCTAGCACGCATGTCATAAGAAGGATTAAGACCGAGCATGCCATACTTCTGTACCAAGTGAGAGATATGGGCCAAAGCACTTTATTAAGAGAAGTGCAGAAAGCTGATAGCAAAGAGCCAGTATTGAACAACCAACAGCACACTAAGAACAACAGTTGGCAAACGTAGACTCCTTACCGGATGTAGATTAAGCATGCCATCCTTATAGACTATAGAGATAAAGTCCAATTCATAGGGAGAAGAGAAGAAAGCTGACAACAAAGAGCCGGAGCGCTATGAATTGGTAGATCATACCACACAATATCGGAAGCAGCCAGGCCAGTAGTTGCAGGAGTGAATCCAGCATAGAAGAAGTGCATCTATGAGAACAAGACGCAAGTGGCAAAGGCAGCAATAGCGGTAGCACTAAACCCTTGTCATTAATAAAAGCAGGAATGATATATCTGGCATCACCGGCTCATATAGGTCCTCGAACTCAGCTTCTCCCTTCCCACAATGAAGAGAACCTCCGTTTACTGTCGAATCCGAACGGAAAATTTGGGACGCTTCTCCTGACCGTGATACTTTTGGATTTCGGTCAAAATCTCTAAAGGGAAAAGGAGGTAAGCCTACGAAGAATGGTGGACTTTTGGATTTCGGTCAAAATCTCTAAAGGGAAAAGGAGGTAAGCCTACGAAGAATGGTGGACCGCGAGGATGCGGTCCTGGGTACTAACAAGCTTGACTCACAGTTCTGTTACTAGCCGAATGGAAGTATAAACGCGCATGAAAGTAAGAAGAAATTGGCAAAGGAAGCGACTGCGGCAGAAACAAACCTTCTTACTAATGGACATGTCGAAGCAGATAGCCCTCCGAGAAAAAAGTGGATTGGAGTGGTAGCATGGGGCATGTACGGAGTGGTAGCATGGGATAGTCAAATTGCTATATTACACAGTCCAGTACTTGAAAAATGAAACACGGGAGTCGGACGGAATTCCGAAAAAAATCATGTGTGCGTGTGCACTTCTACCACAATGGCGGGACCTCCTAGTTTATGCCGACTCCGAACGGCGAATTTGAGATTAGTTCTTCTTGACAATTGATACTACTCATATGATTTGTCAGATCATCACGTGAGAAGGGCCATTGAAACAGCATTTAGGTATTTCTACGGCTGGGAATCGAACCCAGACCTTCTGCGCGACAGTTCATCGTACCATCCATCGCGCCACTGAGTCCTGAGTAAAACATTATCATGAATATGAAAAAAAAAACACGAACACCCAGAATCCGGAAAATCCAAAACTTCGAAAATCCAAAATTCAGAAAACCCAGAATTCCAACAATTCAAAATCCCTAGAAACCAGAATTCCAAAAATCCAAAATCCCGAAAACCCACTCTTGTAAAATGTTGTGATCTAGGATTTTTAAGATTTCGTTTTTTCGGGATGTTGGGTTTTGGGATTTTAGCTGTCGGAATTATGTCCCCGACCAAAAAATACCCCAATATCATGAAAAAAAAACATAAAACCGCTTGCGAAAACGGAACAAAGAGGAAGAAATATCCTATACAGCGAAACAAAAAGGGACGACCGCCTTGAAGTAACCGCGGTCCCGTAATGGTTTCTCGCTCGTAGAGTTTTTACCCTCTCAGAGTTTGACACACCGGCGCTGGTGGCCCTGAGATTTCTGACGGTGTAGCGTTTTGAATTACTTTGCCTAACATGCTGCTGACCCGTTTAGGGTCTCTACCTGAAACAAGAAATCCTCTTTGGGAACGTTACTTCCAGTTTTTCAGTCATAATACTCTGGCATCCGAAATCTCTTGCACCTTTTACCGGAGGGTCTCTACCTGAGACAAGATGCATCTTCTTTGAACCTGGACACGTTGCTTCCCGTTTTCAGCCCAAGCACTCTGGCATTTGCAATCTCTTGCACCCTTAACCAGAATTTCTGTCTTCTTTGTCCTAGAAACTGAAGCCTATGATTCGAAGACAGCGGTAATTTGACAGCGGTAATCCATAATTTGAGGCTCTTTGTTCGAAATCCTAATTTACCAGTATGAAGACATTGAGAATCGTATAGGTTATGCATTCAGTATGTAAAAATACATTGCATTGGAAAAGCTAGAGTAAACAAACATCCCCATCCATGAATCCTTCTATCCAGATCATAGGCCCGATAATAACAAAATGAGAAAAAAGAGCATACACCGTCCAACTATACTGGCAATTCCGCACCTATCCACCATCTCCCAACTTAAAGCCATTTTAATGCAAGCAAGACCACACCGGTGCGCTCTGTCACTGTGTCAAAGCGAATACACAGACAGTCCGGGCGGGGCTGAAAACCCCCACTTGGATGAAATTAAATTTCGCAGAGCTTCCAAGCCTGGATAAAGAGAAGCGCAAATATGTGTCAGGATTTTCATTTCATTCATTTTCTAAAATCCACTTTCAAATATTTGAATTTTCATTCCCATAAATCATCATCTCCTCGCATACATAAACCGAGAGAAACCACCCTCTTGCACCCTCTTGCACCAGCTTCAACACACGACAGTGTCCTTTCAGCCGCGCTCTCCCTCTCTAAACCTATATGGGTCATCGTTCGCGGATAACATTTCCGCGTCTGCATACCTCCACCGGAAAGTCCTGCTCTAGGGATTTGTGACAGAGCAACATCGTCGGGGGCACAATGAATATCATTATGTGTTTCTTATAACCCGCACCATTCGCAGGATTTCTCACAACCAAACAGAAATGAAAAAAAAACGCAACAACAGCTAAGCACAATAACGCGAAATGCAAAAAAACGACTTAGACAACAAAAGCAAACGAATAAAAAGCTTTTTGTATGCCATCTGTCATACCTTCTCATATCCTTTTGCTAAAAGTTTCCTCAGATGATTCTGTGTGTTTTTATGTTTTGCTCCTGATTTTTGTTGCCCCGCTCCGCATTATAATGCACATAATGTGGGTGACGTTGGCGTATTGTTGTGCGGTCGGGTGTATGATCATGAGTGGGCGTCTGTATGTAGTTTTTATTATGCTGAAAGGATAATGCATCCCGCATGCATACTGAATGGGGGTATCAGGATGCGCATGCAGTTTATGCATCCACTATTCCAGATTTTATTCTCTTCAGTGGAATCAGTCGGTTGGCCGGCCAACGGTTGGTGAAGTTGATGCGTGAGGCAGGAGCGTTGAAGAGTGTTTAAAGAGGTTTAAAGGATAGCAAACTTTTGATTTCATTTCATTTGCGAATGAGAAGGATTTTATTGAATAATTGAAGGATCAAAGGCAAAAGCTTACGAGTGGGATATTCTAGAGTGGAGACGTAATGTGAAATTTGGTAATTCATTCGAAGCGATTATATAATCCGAAGGAAATATGACCACATTTACTCTTTTTAATGATATTCATCCTAGTCGAGTCCGTACCGTGTGTATAGAAGAAGATATCACCGCTGTAGACGTGAGTGTGAAAAGGGAACTGAATTTATCGATCCGACGACGGTAGTTCTCAGAAGCACGGTCTCTGCTCGTTCACTACTTGGAAAACTTTGAGGATAAATATTGGCCTACATACATATGAGATACAAGAATTGAAACTAGCGCACCATTAATTGCGTGGTGTGTTCCGTGAACGGGCTGAGAATCACCTGGAAGTTGAACCAGATTTGTATCGTCAAATCATCTTCAGCGATGAGGCTAATTTCTCGTTTTACGGGTATGTAAACAAGAAGGATTGTCGATTTTCGAGTGAGCACAATCTTCATGTGACTCTTGAGACTCACTGTTTGGTGCGGTTAACATGCCAAAGGTGTCATCGGCCCATTTGTCTTTAAACCCGAAACCTTTGCCAACAGTACCGTTAATGCCGAACGTTAGAGGCAAATGATTTCTGATTTTTCCATTCCTCATGTCATCGGAAAACACTTGGAGGAGAAAAAGTTCCAACAAGACGACGCAACATGCCATACAGCACGTGCAACCATGACTTTGTTGAGCCAAGCGTTTGGTGACCGAATCATCTCAAGAAATGGACCTGTGAATCGGCTTCCTCGTTCGATTGAGTTGACACCTTTAAATTACATTTTGTTGAGGTACGTCAAATATCTGGTCTATGCTAACACATTCGATAAAAAAAAAAAGGATTTAGGCAAGGCGATGCGCTGTCAAGTGATGTCTTCAATCTTTTTCTCGAGAGGATTGTGCAAAACTCAAGAGCCAACACCAGAGGCACAATTTTCCAAAAATCGGTACAACTACTAGCATACGCCGATGATATTGACATCATTGGTCGGACCCAAGGTGATGTCATAGCCACGTTTGCTAGTAAAGAGAAGGAAGCGGCAAAAATGGGTCTAGCAGTAAATGAGGGCAAGACGAAGTATATGCTGTCAACACGAAAGGACACACAACATCGACGAATTGGACAGAACGTCACCATTGACAGACATAACTTTGACGTAGTACGGGACTTTGTCTGTCTCTCGCTATTTACTCTGACAAGAACATCTCATCAGAAATTGAACGAAGAAATACTCCTACCAACCGCTTTTTCTTCGGACTAAGAAGGCCTAAGGAGATCCCATATAAGACCCTGAACATCCCAGTCTGCGCTGCGGCGCTGAAGCATGGACCGTCTCAAAAGCTATTGAAGAAATCCTTGGTCGATTTGAGAGGAAAATTTTACGAAAAATCATCGGTCCCGTTTGTGTTGACAGGCTATGGAGACGAAGATTCAACCAAGAACTATACGAGCTGTACAGCGACATGCCCGTGGTCAATAACGCAGTATTGGACGTTTAAGATGGCTAGGACATGTAGAACGAACGGATACGAATACTCCGGCTCGCAGAGACTTCGATTCCCAGCAGTCAGACGTCGGACGCAGAAAGGCAACCCCTTGCCTTAAGTCCCGCGCACAAGTAGAAACCGACCTCAACCAACTTGGATTGCGCAACTGGAGGCAGTTAGCTAAGGAAAGAGCTAATTGGAGAGGCGTGTTAGTTGAGGCCCAGGTTTCTTCCCACTTAAGTAAGTAAGTGCTGATAAACCAGCAACAACTGATGATTAAAAAATTAACATTAGACGCACTATTGACGAAATAGGACCGGTTGTGCTCCAAAAAGTGGTGCCAAATAGGACCGACATACAGTACGGCATTCATAATGTGCAGTCACGGAGGCCATTTGCCAGAAATACTTGTCAGTTGCCAGTTTCTCAATCCAAAAAATCGGCCGCAAGTGATGTGCTGGGTTTATCCCGCCCTCCAGCAAGAAGAACGTCGTCAAATGCTAGCAGCGAAAAATGAGGCCTACACGTCAAAGCTACACTTTAATACCAGGGCCGCCTTTGTGATTTATTGACAAAGATGGAGGGAAATACAACAACTTTTCAGAATAGTGGGCTACAATCCGCTGTGCGAATCGTCGAATTCCCTATCAAATTCCATCCGCAAACTAAACATCCCCAAAATGTGGGTGTGGCATTGTCACACTATATTTCTCAGACAATTTATCAAAATCGTATATTTTGTTACGACACTTTTATAACTTTTCCTACGGTTTGACCAAAAAATAAAAAGACTTTTCTAAAATTAAGGATTCCAGTCGTCAGATTTCAAAATTGTTGACCCTTGTTCTATTTTGTTCAGGAGATACCGTCATATTTTGAGAAAATTGACGTTTTGTACAGCCTTTATAAGGGCGGTACCGTTATAAGAATGGCTTAAAATAAAAAATGGCCAAGAATTTTGGATAGAAAAACTGCAAATACGAAGTTTGATGAAAATCGGTCCAGTCGTTAAGGCTGCTGGAGCTGTTGCTGCTGGAGCAGTTGCTGCGGGAGATGTCCTGGTAAGGAGCATTTACCCAGCTTGTAAAATTTGGTCGGTTGAAAGTGTGCCCGATGAATTGAACCTTAGCATGGTTTGCCCTGTCCACAAGATAAGAGATACTCTGAACTGCGCCAACAACTGAGAAATCAACCCCATAAACGTCGCAAATAAAATCCTGACAGCAAAACTGTTGCGAACATTAGTTTCTTCAAAAACTTGAACATGCGAATGATATCGACAATATCGGAAGAACGCAGACAGTTACCAATAGTGCGTTTGCATATATTAAATCGGAGTCGTAAAGATGGGTTTTGCGGTAAGTGAGGACAAAACGAAATAGTGATATGCTGCCATGGAAAAAGGATTCCCAACATCAACGACTCGTCCACAAGGTTACCATTAGCAACTATAATTCTGAAGTCGTTAAGGATTTTGTCGATCTAGGTTCCGCGGTCACGACGCAAAATGAATTCAGTTAAGAGGTCAAGCGAAGAATTACGCTCGCCAATCGCTAAAAAGGCATCTTAGAAGAAAAGCCCCCTCTCAACATCCCAGTCCTGCAAAATGGAGTAAAACCATGGGAATTGACAAAAGCATATGAAAATTCCGTGAGTTGCTTTGAAAGGAAGATTCATCGCATGACGTTCGGTCCAGCTTATCTCGATGGATTGTTGAGGAAAAGATTCAACGACGAACTCTACATGCCTTACAGCGACGTCGACCTGGTCAAAAAACTTCGAATTCAGTGATTGAGATGGGTGGTAGCCGTGGAGCTCATGGACACCAGCCCGTAGAATCTTTGAGTTCACTTCGGACGGTCAACGCGGCATAGGAGGACCACCCCTTCAGGTAGAGCCAACAATTGCAGAGTGACCTCGACCAACATGGTGTGCAAAACTGGAGGCAGCTTGCTAGGGACCGTTCTGGCTGAAGGGGTTGTTGGTTGAGGTCGTGGACCACCCCGGAATGTAATCGTCATGAAAAGTTAAAAAAATTTAAGGTGTTTGAATCGAGTATCGACAATCGGACGGCCGCAAAAGCAGGAACCATTTGTTGGATTACCCTAAAGTATGACTCAATCGAAATCTGGAGATCGGAAATTTTCAAGTAACAGTACCATAAGTAACATAACCGAAGCCACGGTAAAAAAAAAACGAAGCCTGGCTGCACATGAGAATCCCAACAAGATGTGGAGCGTAAAGGAAGACACCAATCGCGACCAACTCGAATTATGCAACTGGAGGCAGTAAGCCAAGTACCGGGCTATTTATAAAGGCTGTTGGTTCATATCTGACTCTAGCGCCATAAATGACAGAAGAATCCCTTAATAGCAGTCACTGCGAGCGGATTAATAGGAAAGAGGAAGCTCTACAAGATCAGCTAGGTGACAAGGATTAATGTCCCTAGCCTTTTCAAAAAGGCGCTAAAGGACCACTGGGTTCAAAAACGTTCTCTTTTGCTTGCAGTCTTATTTTCAGCAGAAATCATCTGTCGCCATTTAAATTCAAAATAAAACTTTCTTGATGTTAGTCATGAGAAATCTTCTAAATTAATCACCCTTATCGAGGTATCCATTCGGAAGAAAATTTTCCCCGAATTGTTCGAAATCGGCGAATTTTCTACCGTGGTATCCGTTCCGATGAACATTTCGGACATATCTTAAGACGAAATGTAAGGCACGTGATCGCACATCGGCAATATGCGTTAAGTCGACAATTTTTGACAGCTATGCGTTGAATTTCATCCGAAGTTGTATGACGAAAAATTGTAGCGGAATCAAACGAACCGTGAAAATAAATTGAGTTCCGATTGGAGCTGACTTTTGTTTCAGACATTGTTCCGAACGGATACCTGGATATGGGTGAATAAGACCTATCTGCAAACTGCACTCAAGACAAGATTGGCAGACATCTTCAATTCGATAAATTCATCTGCACCAAGGTGTACCCGAAGAAGATTTCTTCATGTTAAAGTGTCTCAAAAGCCGTAGACACACTTCTCCACATCGACTACCTTCGAGATACATTAACAAGAAGAAATCATAGATGCATGAGTCCGGAAAACAGAGCACTCCGATAGTGAGCTTAGAGTGAGAAGCAACTATACATAGAAATCTCAATTCAGCAGTTTGGTTCAGAAATCTCATTTTTACCGTCAATACAGAAATTTCATAGTCATAATTGAAAGTTGGTCAAAACACCCAATTAAAGGACGACAGCTTAGCCTAAGCAGCATGTAAAGTCTTCCTGTTTGACGGAAGCGTCCTTAAAGTAATAAACCATGAGCAATCCTGCAGAATAACTCAGTCAACTTCACAAATGTTAAAAAATCGAATGGACGGAAGCATCATTCGGAAACAAGACCTGAGATACTCAATATTCTTCGCCAGTTGAAAGAAACTCTAACTTGTATAGTTCCTTAGAAGGATACCATGACATGATTGCTTCCGATTTGCACACGTCCACCTTTCATACTCCCACTTCACCCAAATATCTTCGCCCAGCCGTAAGATGACCATTTTTCAGGCCCTGAATCTCGTTTTAGATCGAATCAACTTTTTAAAAAATTAATTTTAAAGGTGTCAACCTTAAAGTCTGTTATTCTCATTAACCAAAAGTTGGCACTTTGTCAAAACTTCATTAAAAAAAAAACACCCCTACTGCTTGCACTTAAAACTCCCCCTCCCTATTACTGCTCCCCGCCCACTCCTAACCAATTATGTAAATAACACAAAAATTCCCTCATTTTCAGCAACTTAGAAAGAAAACCCTCCATTCACCCACACATCCGTCCATCAATCAATACCCGCCCAAGTCGGTCCAATCGTTTATTCGATTTTCTTTCCACAAAGACTGGCATAAATTTTGAATGGATGTGGGTTTTTTGGAAAAATCTCTACTCCCACTAAAATTGATGTTTCCCAATTGTTCAAACGGTACATTTCAGGATTTCATTACCAATCAAATTGGAATAAGGAAATAACACGATTTATCGAAACCCTCGCGCGCGTACATAAACCAAAAATAAGACATCTCACTGAGGTTGCCATTAACGGAAGGACACGAGCGCATATCCAAATCCAAAAGCAAATCCACCAGACCCCAACATGTATCGTTGGGCGCGCGGATCCTCTGCAAATCCTTGGTACGAGTAATTCAATTTTCATTTGGAATTCATTTTCACTACTATACCACGAATCGAAGTCGTTGTCGTCATCGTCGTCGTCCTCGTCTTCGTTGTTCTTGTGAAGGACTCTAGAATAGAAGTGGTCGCGATGGTTTCGAAAGGAAATTTATACAAAAAAAAACAGAACTTCTCAGACAGCAGGAGGCAGGAAGCGCTCGCATATGTTTGCCTTCCGGGTTTCAGTCGATGAAGAAACGATGACTACGAACCCCCTCCTCTCCACAAGAAGAATGGAAGAATATACTCGCATTCGCGCTGCCAGAGATTCTGAGAGTGTTCCGCACGAATGCAGGGCATGTGTTCGTGATGTGGGGCTCTGATATTAGGGTGGAGCAGTAGTAGCAGAAAATCCTCGAAGATGACTTTATTGAGATTGCCAATGGGAGGGCGGCAGGCAGGGGCAAAGATGCCTTCAATATTTTTTTTCGTGATCCATTTGGCGTCGTGCGGCTTTTCTTTGCGCCCAGGATATCGTGGAGGTGGTAAGCATGGAGGTGTGCACAGCTCTATTGGTATTCCCTAAGGGCGTTTGTATTTGAGGCCATTTTTGGCGCTGTTTTGCTTTTCTTTCGGTGTTTATGTTTTGGAATTTGGTGTAAACATATTGGCAGGATAAGCAAACAGCCATTAGGGCAAATATGAACACAGCGAGTGGTGCGGCTTTGTTTGGCTGTTTGGCAGACGTGAGCGGATGGAAAGACCACTAATTGTAATCTCGGGTTTGGGAAATTATGCATCAATAATATAGTCCTCCTCTATTGGGTGACAGGTGTTGTCCTTGGAGGTGTTCAAGGTTTGCCAATAGAGAGACAGTGGCAACAGGGTCAGGGTAAGGGATGATGGAGGTGCTTTAAAACTTCAAACTGATTTCAAGGATAATATTGAAGACCTATTACAAGGACGACTAACTGATTACGCAGCAGCAGAGTTTAGAGCTCGACTATCTAACGAGAAGAAGCAACAAATGGTGGTAAAACAGAGTCTTCACATTGGTCGCCTTAGTAAACCAGAGATTTTTAGAAGCGTCAAGGAACAACTGAGTGAGACTCCCCGGTGTGGCCTCATTCTGCAAAATATCTGCAAAGAAATAGAGCCGAAACCACAAGGCAACCATCCAGCTCCGAAAAAATGTCCGTCGTACCATGATAATAAATTATTGGCGCAACATGCTCGTTAGTATTCAGGGGCTAGGTTTGCTGTCACACCTAGATTACTACCTGCAAGATTGCGGAACTTCCGGGTAAATGCCGAATCCGAACGGTTGAATGGAGATTAGCTTTTGTTGACACTCGGATTACCCGGATGAGTTGTCAGATCATGCCAAGAGAGGAGCAGTAAAGACATTTTTGTTGTTGCTACGGGAATCGAACACAGGCTTTCTGCGCGGCATTTCATCGTAATAGACATTGAGCAACAGAGCGCGCTAAATGAGGACATCTGCAAGTACCAAGAAGAGGTGACAGAAGGCGCTACAACGCAAAACACATCGATGAAGACGAAGGAAAGAAGAAAATCTGGAAACAACACGTAGTCTCACAGCTCATGGAAATCAAAGACTCTGGAGATAAGAAGTAACTTTGTCAATTCTACAAATAAAAGCCAAGAATGTTGGATCTTGATTCAAAAAGGAGCTCATGCTCCGCGTTATAACAGTAACCACATATTCAAATGTTAGAATGAAGATGTACATTCAAGCAGCTGTTTAATCTACAACTAAAAAAAGTAAAATATCAAGCATTAACGCCCCCTACATGGCTTTAAATCTAACTTCTCTCTTCAATTTTGGCACAAAGATAAGGACCTCCCGTTTATCGCGGAATCTCAACTGCAAATTTGAGAAGCTTCTCATGACAGTATTTCTCGTTGATGTCTGTCAGACTTTCGCAGTAGCAAGGGGTATTACCACTTTCGGGACTTGAACAAGGGTCCAACATAATGTTCTCTAGGCCACAGCGGCGGCAGCTGCTTTCTGGCCAAAATATCGAGAGAGTGCTAGGGCAAGAAACCCACCCACCTAGCTCCCAGTATGGAAGAAGCAAGTGCAGTCATAAATAAAATTGAAGAACAACGAGGTAGTCGGTTCCGATGGATTGATTACCTTCAGACCTATTCAAATACGGCGTTGTTGCCATAGAAGAGTGCACTTTGGTGCGTGCACTCATCAACATAGTTTGGACAGATAAGAGTATGACCAAGGACTGGAACATCAGCACCATGTGTTCACTCTAAGAAAAATGCGATCACATATCTTACACCAGATACTGAGGTAAATGTTTAAAACCCTATCCAACGTACTGTGTAACGATCGTCACAATGGGTCTTTACGGACCTGAGTGTGATGAGGGAAGCGTACCCCGCCTACTTCATCAACCCACCAACCTAAGCTAACGTACTGTGTAAGCGGTTCTGTAAAACATTAATCGGCATGCACCAGTGTGACCATAGACAAGCCAATTCATTGAAAAAGCCAGCAAATTTGAAGTCAAGGCACAACACTTTTTCGTCGACTTTAAGGACACGTATTATAGCAGTCTTCGCCTAAAACATAGAGCGATTGTGGAATCCATGTTTCGACATGGAGACGCACTATTATTCACAATTTCTTCAATCTCGTGATGGAGCAGGTAGTGCGTAGGACAGAGGTAAATGCGGAAGACAGTATCTTCAACAAATCCGCATAGCTTCTGGGGTACGTAGACGATATCGACATCATTGGTCGCTACCGTCGAGCTGTTGAAGAAGCATTGAGAGCCATTAAGAAAGAGCAAAAGCGTCGATATTGCAGTAAAAGAGGGGACCAGGTATATGCCATCAATAAATAAATTACTGTCAACTCACAACCTAGGACAAAATACCTCTCCTGATACCAACAGTTCCAATAGTTTTGTGGGATTTAATCTCGGAATCAACAGCAACCTCACGAATGACAACTTAGTGGACATCTTAGACGAAAGACTGTACCTGGGAAACCGATGTTATTTTCATCTATCGAAAGTGGAGTTAAAAAAAAAATATCAACCCGGAATGCCAAATGTTTTTCTCTACCGAACCAGAGTCCGTTCAGACTGTATTAGCTCAACCAAAACCAGAGAATAAACGACAATGCTCCAGCCAAACGGAAATTCGAAACGCAGAATTCAAGTTCGAGGCGACAAGGAAGACCGAATGTCGGGTTAAAGAATTAAGCGATCGCGGATACCAGAACACTTGGACCTAATGACTGAAATCAACGTGCTCAGGCCTTAGGATCGACGGGTGAAAGGCTGCCTCGGGACCCAAATAAATAAAAAAGTGAGTATATCGCTAGGATACAATTTTTCAACAGCAAGTATACATCAGTTGACTGGCATATTATGACCATCAAACCATTATTTTAACATATTAAGACTTATTTGTGTATCTGTGGATGTCACCATGCAAAAGTCCATGGTGACAAATATCGTTCTGCCTACGACATCCACAGATACACAAACAAATCTTCCATTTGATAGCAAAAGTTGAACAATTTCTCTCAATTTCCATTTTTATTGGAATCACAGTCCCTGTAAATCACATATCCCCTATATCAACATTCGTTCCAAGGGGATCATTCAAGTCTACACGCCATATTTTGACTCTGGATTTGCTGCAGAGCGTCAGTCCAATACTTTGTCTACCAAACCTGGAATACAAGTTTTACTAATACCCCAAACATTGAAGGTGAAACTCTGGCCATTAAGCCCTTCCATCAAGCTAGAAGTCCTTCATTTCAAAAACCCTTATGTATTCTTGACGATCTACCACCTTTGCCAACTCGATATTCAACAGCCTCCACAAAAAGCTGATTTTATCCGTAAGCAAACAAGCGTTCCATTTATCGCTGTTGTTTATCGATAGTTTAGTCATGCAATCATGCATCCACTAGTATATTTGTGTGTAGCCATACACTATTTTACTCGTGCGAAACCATAAGGATATTAGGTTGTCGTTTAGTGCCACACTTCAGGCATCCATTGGAAAAGCTGTCCGAATTTATAAGGCCGCGCGTACAGTAGTGCGATAAAGCGATGCGATGCGATGCGAGAAAGCGATGTGATACGAGAAGCGATGCGACAAGCGATTCGAGATGCTATAATTAGATGCGACAAAATTATTTAAAAATTGCACCTCAACAAAATTACTGAAATAATCTGTTTGATTTTATTTTTTTTCAAACGTGAAAACCAACACTTCTCGCACAAATCGCTTGAAAATGTGTTGAGAAGAGTTTGTGTGCGAGAAGCATGAGGGGGGAATGCGAGAAGCTTGTATTTGTCGCATAAAAAATCGCTACACTGTGCGCTCGTGCATAAGAATACATGCGAACAGTTTTCTCGCACTCAAACGCTTCTCGCATCGCTTTCTCGCACTACTGTACGCGCAGCCTAAGACATAATATGGCTGCGGTTGTAAGTGCGAGAAACCACCACGTAGAAGGGCTCAGTTAGATTTATACTATCAGCAACTGCAATTAATGATTTTCACTTGCCCTTGTTTGATCAAGATCTAACAAATATTTCGAGTACTTTCAAAGGAAAAGTTTATCGCAAGGCTTGGGAGTTGAGTTGGGATTCCTAACTCAGGATTTCGACTTCAGTATAAAACTGTAGCTTCGGCGACCGTGCTAAGAGTGCACATTCCTACATGAAAGTCGATGGGAAAACCCAAGCCCTTCCAATTCACTGTTTTTTTTTTGCAGGACCATCAGAGAGGTATGTGTTTTGTAAGTCACCTTGCCCCTAACCAACTAAAAATATTCCAACTTCCAAGGTGTCTAAAATAAGTTCCATAAAATTTAAATTCCATTAGAAACAAGACAAAAACCTTACGACCATCCCTCGAGTGCAGCAAAAGTCCTTATTTTTAATAGTCTTGAAATAATTCCATTCCCCCTTCAAATGATGCCATTCCCAACCTCAAATCGGTAGGGAAACTCCAATTTCTCTGTTCGAAATGACCGTCATTAGACAAGCTCTTCCTTTCAGCAGAATTCTGCTGTCACTGCAATGATGACGCTATTACTAAAGTGCCAATAAAAAAACTATTTCGCCTCAATAAAAAGCATATGTCACACACACACCCTCACGAAAGAAAAACAAACGCAGAACAAAATTTCCCATCACCCACTTGGTTCGGAAATCTAAAACAAATCACCACCCCGTTATGGGTACACCCACCCATCATCAAGGCCAAAGTTAACTAGTTTGCGAGTCGTTTGCAATTTTTCCATTACCTCTGGGGTTCTGGCCCACCGTCAAAAGAGAACTTTTTCCTCGCTTTCAAAAAAAAGAAGAAGAAAAAAAAAACGAATGCGACCTTAAGTGCGCAAACTGTCATCATACTTACGATGATGGTAGACGGAGCCTCTGTTCTCCCAGTCACCATATCGCAGGCACAAATATGGCCAGCAGTCATAAACGCTTCACTGAGCGAAATATTGCTAAAAAGTGTCATCGGGTAGGAGTCACACTCCATCTCCAACTCTCTGACTTTACCTTTGCCTCTCACTCTTGCTCTATGCACAAGGATGGTTTTGATTCATACACTGGGCGGAGGACAAACTCAAAAAAAATAAAAAAACGACCGTCTCTCATCATACTTCGAAGAAAAATGGCCAAAGGACTTTTGATTGAAGGTCCTTGTCACCGGCGTTATTTCAGATAAGAAAACATCCACCCTCGTAGGTGAGACGACAGAGGGGGGGTGAGCGCAATTTCCATTCCTGACTAAAATTGATGATCAAAGAGTGATGGACTTTGCGCATTAACATACATATACATGACTTGCAGCATTAAAATCACCACCCTCGCGAAGCGCACCCATTTATCCCATTATCCTGCGCCCATAAATTATTAATGCTTACACCCAATTAACTGCAAAGTTAAATAATAGGCTGGAGCTCGAACTCGAGCCAAATCTCTCCCTCTCGTCTCGAGTTGGTATTTCTATTTGCGTACACGTGTTCGCCGATAGCGAGAAGAGGATGCGGGTGCGTGTATTAGCCCAACCCCACACCTAAACACTCCAGTCCGGGGATTACATTACGAATGCAAATTACAAAATTACAAATAGCCCAACACAAATATTGAACTAACCCCTCTCGGGCTTGGATTGTGTCGATTGGTTTTCGCAACCCTTCAAGCTATGCCTGCTTTTGGGGTTCAGTGTGTTTTGGGTGCATGCTTTGGTCCATCTTGTATGAAGGACGGGACGACTGGTCAAGCGCAAGCAAACACCATTTTAATAGATTCAAATTCGCCCACTGCACACAAACTAAATGCGTCATTGTGTGCATGTGTATTTGTGTGTATTTTTGGGGGGTAATTTGAATATTTCTCCGTTTTTGTTGCAAAGCACGCGGTCTCGCAAACAAAATCCTTTTGCAATTGAACGTAGGGTAAGCGAGGAGAAACTGCACTCTTCAGCGCAACCCGATGGTTCGGTGTAGCGTTCCGATGATTGTTTGCCATCAGTCAAATGTTATTCTAGTATCTATTTCAAGAGTTGATGCTGGTGGTGGTTTAGCGGGGGGGTTGTAGGGGGTGGAGAACTTGGATTGAAATAACCAATTTTAGATATTTGTGTTGGTGAACGTTTTATTTTGAATTAATTGAGATTTCGAGTGGGGGGGCGGGCGGCCTTTATGCATATTCATGTAGGTTTCGGTGTTTACGTTAAACGGAACGGTTACGCTCATGCATAATGGATGAGAGAAAGTTTCTTAAAAAAACAAACAAACAAACAAACGACTTCCAACATTGAATGCAATTTTAGACACTGGGAACTGGGATCATGTAGGGACACACTTTTGCGATTTTCTGCAACTTTGTGAAACAACATTAACTTGAGCAGTCTTGATGCATACGTTTTATTTACTTGTCAACTTTTCGATAACTCAAGCCCTTTGCATTACCAATTCATCAGTAGTGGCAATTCATCAGATGGGCTAAGGTTTGGGGTAAACTACGCCTTAACCAGGATGCCTATTTAGTTACTCCGACTTCTTGTAAAGAGTTTTTTTTTCTCCGCGGGAGATAATCCTATCCTCAAACTTATTGTTTTAATTGTGACATTCGTTGTATGACAAGTAGCGCCGTCCTGCTGGTACCACATGTCATCCATGTGGCGCTGTAGTCCGGATATGACCCAAGCTTCAACCAATCACCATTCTAACCGGATCTAGCCTAACTGATTTAACCAAATGTGGGCAACTTTTTCAAGCCCAGTCAGCGAACATAAAGCGTTGTCTATGGATGTCAATACGATCTTGTACATGTACAGGCAGGAAGGAAACATTTACCAAGTTTACCAGCCGAAAAAAGGCCAAAGAATTTCATTTCGAGATATTCTTTTCATCTTCAAGAACACGTGTGATATAGTTTATCGCCTAGAACTTGGCGGAATTCGGGATACCATCGCTTGACGAAATACGAGGTACCATCACTGTACGTAATATGGGATACGGGATACCATCAAACCTTACACATACAGTTTTGTCACCTAAGGCTGAAGAAAAAGCGATGCAAAGCAACGTTTAGCTTGGAAACAGTACACGTGAACTTTTCAAAACGTGTACCGGTTTCGGAAAAGGAGACGCGCTATCATGCTATTTCTTGAACCTTTGATTTCCTAAATATTTCGCAAGACTACCTCTAGGGAATTCAGTGAGAATATTTGGCGCTTCGGAGGAAAGATTCTTCGTCGAATTGTTGATGCTGTATGAGAGGAAAGCTGAGATTAAGCTAGAGTCTTCTCCGACAGGCTGATTCTCAGCCTCTCTTCATCTTCCTGATCATTGCAGCGTGTTCTCGGCTGAACTCCTGGCAGTCAAAGATGAATTAGCCTGGCTGAATGGGAATGTAATATCTGTAAAGGATATTTTTTAGACAGCCAAGCAGCCATCAAATCCCTAGAATCAGTCTCAACAAATTCAAACACAATCCTAGACAGGAGATATCAAACCATTTTACCATCCACCTATGCTGAGTGCTGGACATAGTGACATTCTAAGAACTGTAAGGCTGATAAACTCGGCAGACATGGGACTAACTTACAAGTTGTACCCTACACGGGTGCACTAAGAATTCCTCTATTGCTACATGAAAAAGCTTACTAGCGCAACATGTAGCAAATCAAACCTCAAATGGTCTAGGCCCGACGTGTCAAATAGCCAAACAAAATTGGCAAAAGCTAGATTTGAGAAGATCAAAGCGCCACCGTTTACTGGTGTCCTCACGGGACACAAAGCCCAGACTCAAAAGATCAGAATGGTTTTCTCACTGATAGTAAGGAAAATGGACAAGATCCGCGTTGGATCACAATTGAAAAAAATGGTCTTAGTGTGCTTGCGAACGCCGGCAGCCACTCTAACCTAACCTATGAGAGGAAGGTGAATGGAGGAGAAGATACCACCGCGAATTTTATGAGCTATAGAACTATCGAATAAAATAATGCCTCAGCCAAAAAAAATTCCAATCTCAGACTTCAGGTTCAAGGCGATTAGGAAGACCAAACATCCGGTTGAAGGATTAAGCTATTGCGGATGCTAGAGTTAGGCGCATAGGATCGGAGAGGACGGAAGCCCGTTAAGTAAACGTTGAAAGACCACATTGGCCCGGTCATAACTAACGAATGAAACATAATGCTCAAGGCAAAAGAATATTCGAATTGCAACATTCAGGTTCGAGGCGAAATGGAAGACCGAACATCTGGTTGAGGGATAATGCTATTGCGGATGCTAGAGTAAGGTGCCCAGGATCGAAGAAGATGGATGGCTTTCATCTCTCAGCAGATACAATCAACGACTTGGGAGTCCGTTAAGTAATCGTTGAAAAGCGCTCAATTGCATGATATAAGATGAGTCAAGCCTATGACACACATCCTGCCATCTCTGAAAAAGGTGTCATGACAAAGGTACAAAGGAAAGTATGTGTGTGCAAAACTATTGCAATTAGAACCACACCAACAGCTGGACTGGAAACCATCCCCAACCTAGACAAAAGTGCGCCAAGAATCAGCCAACTCAACAGCTGGAAAATGAATTTCGGAGGACACCCTGAAAGTCTAAGCAGATACCTGAGCTCAGCTGTATCCTCCGACTACATACTGCTTAACCCTGACTTTCGATTACCATTTTCCTGCATCCTTCCAAGTAGAAAGGAGTGGGAGAGAAACGAACTGGATACCGAAACCATATCAATCTATACTGATGGTTCAAAAATGGACGTAGGCATTTGAGCGGGAGTGCGTTTTGAAACACTAAAGCTGAACAGCCCTTTTCGTCTTACTGAGCAGAGCAGTATCCTCCAGGCTGAGAAATTGGCAGTAATACAGGCAGCCACGGCGACCGTATTGCCGGTGACACCACCAGATGATAACACCATCTTTATTGACAGTCAAACTGCAATTAGAGCAATCTCTGCTGTCGAAATAAAATCTAATCGCCAAGAGCTGAAGGTTCTCTGTGTCCAATATAATGATAAGCTCAGCTCGGTCCCGGGACACAGAGGCAGTGAAATTGCTGATAAGCTGGCGAAAAAAGGATCTGCCACCAGCATTGATCAGGCATACCATTCAGTCAAACCACCACTGTATCAAATCACGGGTGGGCCAAAAAACACTCGATATCGGCAAAACCAGACGGAACTCTCTCAACACCTGTGAGACCACATCCAAGAGAATGTGGACCGAAGGCAGAATCCACGAATTCCTTCAAAGAATCAGAAATTCTGTGTCGACACTACTAGGGAAGATTCTTACTGGACACAACTTACTCAAATGCTCCAAGCTGGAAATTCATCTTTGTAGAGACTGTGGTGATGAGGTTATACAGGAGGATACCTAAAACTTTTTTTGCTTTCTCAAGACCCCAGTCATTTAAGAATAAGAACTTTAGGAACATACTTTTTCCTTGACCCCACGGATCTATCCGAAATCCTCTCTCTAATCTTGTCAGGATTGCAGCAATGGCATGAAAGGGACTAACAACAATGGGCACAATGTAACGAGATAAATATACGAACCCACATCACACGTGGACCCCCAAATGGGCCTACATTGACAGGATTGTGATGAGGGAAAACGTACACCGACTAATACATCAACCCACCAACGCTCTCTAAACGCCAGAATTGTGGTAAAACATTTAAAGGGCATTCATAGCCCCTTGATCTCGCGCAAATTATAAAAAAAAACATAACCTTACTTAACGTCCTGACATTCTGCGCGATTATCAATGGGAAGTTTCGGAGTGACGCTCCACATTTGTACCGTTCTTGGTGGTCTTGATCAACCGGATTTTGGTTTTTCCAGTGTAATATCGGTCTCGTCAAACTTGATGATCCATTTCCGAAAGAGGTACATCTAGTGCTCTATTTAAGTAGCAAAAATATTGAAAATTGCGGAAAGGGACTAATAGTTGCTACAGTCTTCGAATCTAGTACACACAAAGGGCCGTTTGCTTCCGAGAAACGATCCATACAGACTGAATTTTCTAGAATAGGCCAGCGCCCCTTGAATTCTTTGTGTTCACGCAGTAAGCTATGCCAAGGAAAACTTTTTCTCAAGATACCAAAGAACCCAAGGACAGAACTATGAAATTTCAATATCTAGCAAGGCGAAGAAATGTTCAGGAAAAATCTTCTTTCCTTAAATCGGAGTTACCCTATTATTCGGCGCTTATAATAAATTCGCCAAATAACTACCAAAGGACTTCCCACATAATCGCACCCATGAACGTGATTAAAACTACTTCCTCACCCACCGGACGCACACCACAGTTACCCCATCACCATTTCAATATAACCCTCATAACTTTTGAAATATAATTTTCACCTCTACCCCAAAAAATACAGTTAACTCAATTAAATTGCCAAAATTGCTTTTGTAACTCAATTAAAACTCCAAACGGTATCAACTTGTTGAGGGATCGGTATATCCTACTCCAAAACTCAGCATGCAAGAAAATCCCAACTTGTTTGTCCCTTTGCCAGAGTTCTCTGCAAAACAGGAGATCTGATAGAGAGTATAAAATTAGACAAAAATCCACCCCTCCCACACCGAGTACTAATATCGTATTGACATTGAAATTGCAATCACTCTACCACCACCACTATGACCGTTATAAATTGTGCAAAAGTCGCCACTCCCTCCTGGTTTCACAAAATGAGCAAAAAAAAAAAAACATATTCAATAACAGTAAAAGCTTCAGATCTGATAAATAAGGGTCGCCTAACCCCAAACAATAACCAATCTCTCCGACCGCCCCCCCTGGGTTTAAAAGTCAAACTTTGTATGGAAAGTCATACTGTTTGCAATGTCATAATTCACTATCCACCATATCCTGCAGAGGGGCTAACGGGTGGATTGGTGTCCAAACAGTTGTTGGCAAACTCTGTCTGGAGCAAGGGTATAACATTAATTTTTGCAACTGATGTCACCCCATACAAAACTCTCCATGTATCTCCCCTAACTCGCAGAGTCGTAATCCTTGAATTGTGAGTTTGTGCGGGTTTTCATCCGCTCAATGTTTATCCCTTTTATCGCTTAGGCCACCCCTTCACTTTACTTTTACTACTGATTTGGGGGTCCAAGTCACCATAGACCCCCCCTTGCAGACTGATTACAATCATTTGAATACCGAGTCGTCCTGCTCGTTGCTGACAAGGATTAAAACCGCCCGCAGATTGTCAAATTTTCAAGTGCGTGTAATCTGCAACTTTACAAGGAAGTCGCCCGTACCCCCAAAACGCCGTTTGTCCAAACATGTGCATGAATCCTTAATTTTGCGCGTCCGCTCCCCCTATTCGTGCACCAATTGAGAGTACATCACGTACTCCTGCCGAAATTGTGTTGCGTCTTCATCTTTATCACTACCACCAAAAGGATGGCGGCGCGGCGGCATGATTTCCAAACGATAAATTCCAATATTTCCAAGCGTTTATGCGTAAAGGACACACAAACAGACCCCAGCCAGAGACATAGAGAATTGTGACGGATTTGCGTGCCATTAATTTCGAAATGAAAATAAAGTGGGGCGGCGGCAGCACCACCCCCACTGCAATGTATCTCAGTTATTTTTCTTTTTACCGTTTTCTGCAAGGGAAATGTGTGTTTTGTGTAAACAAAATGGAAATATGTTCGGGGCTGAATCAGCGCATAAGGATATTGCGATTTTTACGCACTTACACGTCCTGGCAGTGTTGGAATTCTTTGACTCATGTAATTGAATTGAAACGAATCCTGGTCGGAGACAAACGTGGTGGCAGTTGGTTTTAAGCATTTTAAGAGGTAAGCACACTTTTTTTTTTGAAAAATCGAATTTTGATCTAACGTGCGATTATTCGGAAAATGTTCCTTCGAAGGTGGGTGTTAAGTTGGCAGATCCTTTCATGTAAGAGTGTCGCGTTTATTTGCCAATCGGTTGCCAGATATCATGGCACATGTGTCGAGGTCTTTTTTTTTTCCTCGTATCCATGCAGTACATGTTTGAAGTTTTATTTATCATTCATTCATCCTGTTTATCCTATTTATCCGGGTAAAGCGGGAGCGAACAATAAAGAACCTTAAATTTTATGAGAAATCGTGAAAGGAATTTCGCCCCTTGATGAAGTTGTTTTAATCAGCATGTCGACATAAATTAAAAAAAAAAAAAAAAAAAACAGTGAAGGAACTAATATTTGCCAGGAGTGTGCTTCCATTGAGTTCTGCTGATTTTCTGTTTTATTATCTAGACGTGGAATGGTGTTCTTTTTTAAAAGCTTACGTGCTGTTATATGATGTGCTGGCTGATGACTATGGGATATCCTTGGGGAAATGCAGGTTATGAGGGCTGTCCCGAGTTGGTTAAATAAATGAGATTTCAATGCAAAACCATTGCGGGGGGTGAAAGTGTTTTGGAGATACCAATACAGCCATGAAGTGACGAAAGATTACAAAACTATAAGGTCGAAGTCTTTTTTTTAAATCGTGCCAAAGGGTGTTGGATTTTCATGATCTTAACATGGTAAACAAGAGCGAAAATATTTTATGCTTATAAGCAGGGAAAAGATGTAAAAAAATGCAATACAGAGCATAGCCAGTATAGCCACCATATCCCTCGAAGGGAAAATAACTCTTGCCGCCTTCTCGAACAATAGCAGTACCATTCAATTATGTCCTAACATACAACTTTTTAGCACAATAGGCTGCTTCGTACTCATGTCCTAGCTTGATTTTTTTATAATAGCCATTACAATGCCTTGACGTGCATGTCTTTATGAAGAAATGAATAGATTTACTGAATCTCTTACTACCAGCACACCCCCAAGCAAAATTATCGTTTATGTCCACAATACTTCACCAGCTATGCTATTCTATGCCAACAATAGTTGACGGTCTTTACGGCAAGTTTTTTGGTCAGCAAAACGCCCCAGATGACCTAGCGGACAGCGCACCATGAATTCGTTTAATTAAAAGCCAAAGCCTGTTCAAAACGTCACTTCCGAAAAGAATTAATTTGACGTTCTATTTCTATAAGGAGGCCGAACTAACAATTTCGCTCAGGTAAAGCACTATCAAAGCTAATTCCCCTTCAGCAATATCAGCTGTAAAAATCTTAGGGAAACACGTTTAGCGTGTTATTTTCCCGCGCCCACCAGCAAGAAATCCCTGGTTTGATGAGGAATGCCGACATATGCTCGCAGCCAAGAACGGAGCCTACAAGGCTAAGCTGCAGGTGAGCTATATAGGCAGAGAAGAAGGGAAGAACACCGGCTTTTCAGAAAGAAGAAAAAAGAGCAGGAAAAGCGCGCTATCGAGGATAAAGAGATGTGCCACTCCGGGGACGATGTTCGAAAGCTTTACCAAAGTTAAAAACGTCAAAGCTAAGGATACAAGGCTCGAACAGAATTCTGTCGAGATGAATAAGGAAATATCGTAGTCGAAACACTGAAACGCTGAGAATATGCCACAACCATAACTGCAGACTCTAACACGGCGATAACGAACAACATTCCGCTGTCAGGCAGAAGGAACCGAGCGAAAACTACCAACCACCCGACCTGAGTGAAGTAAGGATAGCAATATCTAAATTCAAGCTTAAGAAGGCTGCAGGAAATGATGGCCTTCCCGGCGGGCTTTATATAGCCGGCGGAGATGACTTGGTAAGTTACATCCACCAATCAATAAGCCAAATCTGGTCAAATGAAAGTGTAACTGGAGAATGGAACCTCAGCATCGAGACCCTCGAATCACTGCGCCGACTACAGAGGCATAAGTATCCTCAACATAGTCTACATGATCGTAGCTGCCGTAATATGCGAACGCCTGAAACCGTTTACCAACACACTGATCGGCTCTTATCAGTGTGGTTTTGGGTCAGGGAAGTCCACAACTGATCCAATGTTTAGACTTCAGCAGATCCTGGAAAAAAAACCTTTGATGTCCAAATCGATACCCACCACCTATTCATCGATTTAAAAGCCGCATATGAAAGCATTTATAAAGATGAACCGTAGAGAACCATGACCATGTAACGATGGAAAATTCTCGATGCTTCATTAGGGTTGGAAACGACCTTACCGACACATTCGATACCAATAAATTTACTTTGATTGAGGATTGTGCAAAACTCCCGAGCCAACACCAGAGGCATAATTTTCCAAAAATTGGTGCAACTACTAGCATATGCCGACGATATTGACAACATTGGTATGACTCAACGTGTTTAGCAGTAAATGATGACAAGAAGAAGTATATGCTGTCAACACGAAAGGACACACAACATCTAGGAATTGGACAGAACGTCACTATTGTCTCGGCTCTGCTATAAACCCTGACAACAACATCTCGTCAGAAATTAAACGAAGAATTGCTCTTGTCAACCGCTGTTTCTTCAGGCTTAGAAGGCAATTCAGTAGTAAAGCCCTCACTCGGACTACTAAGGAGATTCTATATAAGACCCTGATGATCCCAGTCCTGCTCTACGGATGAAGTAATCCTTGGTCGATTCTAGAGTATAAAATAGAGAAAAACTTTTTCGAAAAATCGTCGGTCCCGTTTGCGATGACGGGCTATGGAGACCAAGAACTATACGAACAATAGAGCAACATGATCCTGGTCAAAAACTTCGCATTTTACGTTCAAGATGGTTAGCACAAGTAGAACGAATGGACATCAATACTCCGCTCTGCGGATCGTTTAACACCCTATCCCATCATATCCTTAAAATGTATCGATACCTTCCCAGAAAAATGTACTAAGCGACAATTTTTCAGGAAATTACTTTTTGACTCGCACTTATAATTTATGCAAGCGCCATGTTTTGGTCTTGGTCTGAGGTTTCTACCATTAATACAAAAACTATAGAAAAATAAAATTTACAGTACAGTACAAAATAATTGCCAACATATTTTTGTTTGTCTTCAGTAAAATTTCAAAAATGTCGCTTAGTATATTTTTCCGGGAAGGTATCCATATATCCCCAAAACTTGGACTTAATGGCGACGATATATAGAAAATGTCTTGTCACAACATATTGTTCAGGCAGCTTATCAAAATCTTTTGTTGTTCGACAAAAATACAACGTTTTTCGCCTGGTTATGCTATGAGGTAGGATGTAAAATGGTTTTTGTATGAAAACGCCTCCAAAAAGTGGGTGTGGGTTAAAATGATATATGAACGAAATCTTCATAATATCATAAACAATAATTTTGCTTAAACAGTTTTTTCGAATACTTAAAAATTTTACTGAAAAACGTTTTTTACTTTTTAACTTTAACTTTAAAAAGTTGGAAATATATACATTAGGAATGTCTAGTTATGTTGTTCAGATACTTTTTCAACATTTCTAACAATTTGGCCTAGAACTACATTTTCCTAATAAGGCGTGGATTTCAAATATTTGTACACTTCTTCGGCTGGGTGCAAAAAAAAACGCGTTTACTAATTCTTACCATTATAGCTCAAAATGTAAGACCCAGAAACTGGTGACGTACGGACAGACATGGCTTAGTCGACTCAGCTATCGGTTCTAAAAAGTCGGAGTGGAAGTGGGTGGCTTTTGAAAATGTTTACACTTGTTCTATAGGCACGGCAAATTATCCTATGTACCAAATTTCATTATCCTAGCTCAAAATTTAAGGCCTAAAGACCAATGACCTACAGGCGGTTGGACGGACGGATGGACAGACAGACATGGCTAAATCGATTCAGCTTGGGATTCTTAGTATCGGGTTTTTCAACAGGGACGCTACAAAAGTTGAGCGACAGGGACAGCAAACGACGCTATATTTTTTGCCGCTCCTTTGACATTTCTCTTCAGTAAGATTTGCCATTTCATGATGGAAAGATATACGATCCAACAAAATTATAAAAAAAATTTACAACCGAAATTCGGAGTCAGTGGCCACAACGTTAAGAGCGTTACGTGCAATTTATGGGTCGTCATAATCGTCCTAGCAGATCAACAACTGAGCGTCTAGTAGAAAAATTTGAATCCACAGGCACAGTACAAGATGTTCCCGTGCCAGTGAGACAAAGAAGTGCCCGTAGTGTCGAGAATATTGCTGCCGCTGAGGCTTCAGTTGAAGAAAGCCCAAATATGTCTCTCAAACGTCTTTCTCAAGCGTTGGGCATCTCTGTGATGTCGTTGTGGCGAATTTTGCAAAAAGATCTTGGCCTACATCCTTACAAGATTAAATTGACGCATGAACTGAAGCCGCTTGACCACCGAAAGAGTCGTATGTTCTTGAATTGGGCTGTTCTTCCGTGATGATCAAGACCGGCACGTTACTGTGAATGGGAATCGCTACCGTTCAATGATAACCGAATATTTTTGGCCCCAATTGGATGATATGGACTTGGAGGACATATGGTTCCAACAGGACGGCGCCACAAGCCACACAGCGAATGCCACAATCAATTTATTGGAAACCAAGTTTGGAGAACGTATTATTTCACGAAATGGTCCAATCGCTTGGCCGCCTCGGTCGTGCAATTTGACGCCGTTAGACTATTTCCTGTGGGGCTACGTCAAGTCTATGGTCTTTGCCAACAAGCCAGCGACGATTGATGAACTTCGTACGAATATCGAACGTGAAATTGCAACAGTATCGGCCGATTTATGCTTGAAAACCGTCGAAAATTGGGTTCAGCGTCTGGACTTCTGCAAGCGTGGCCATGCAAAAGAAATCGAGTTCCATACATAATGGCATCGAACGTACTTTCACAGGAATAAAGAATTTCATTGATATCCAAAACTGTTTTTGTTTTATTTAAAAAAAAACGTTTGTAGCGCTCTTATTGAAAAACCTTATCCTTATCCATATACTTTGAGGTATACCTTGCTATATTACTTCACTACGTTACAAACTATGCATCAAAACTAATATAGGTACCCCTATGGGATAGGGTATAATTACAAATTTCTCTGAACGAGATCAATGAATGGACAAAATCCTGGCGGATTGCATTTAACGAGAGCAAATCGATTCATGTAGATTTTTCGTATAAGCGGACAAACAATTTGCCAGTATTTCTCAATACGGCTCGAATCCCTTTTGCAAATGGAGCGAAGCATCTCGGAATGACATTCGATGTAAAAATTAAAATGGAAGTCGCATGTAAAAAAGAAATGAGAAGAACTTAAAAATTAATACAGAGAACTGTACTGGTTCTTTGGAAAATATTCGAACCTAAAGCTTGATAGCAAGCTGCTATTATACAAGCAAGTGCTAAAGCCGGTCTGGACATCTGGTATACAACTATGGGGTTGTACCAGTGAAACGAATCGAAACATTCTACAAACTTTTGAAAACAAAATGTTAAGATCATTCGTCAATGCGCCGTGGTATATAAGGAATGAAGATCTACGCAGAGATCTAAGTATTCCCGCGGTTAAAGATGAAACGAAAAATTTTGCAAGCAAACATAAAAAACATTTATTGGGACACGTTAACACAACGGTCCTCCAAATTATTGACGAAAAAATGTATTGCGGCGTCTTCAAAGAACTAAAACCTTAGATTTGGCCGGATAGTAACAAACCGCGCTATAAATTGCGGAAAAAGCTGGAACTCTAAAAGAAAATTTACCTGATAAATTGACATTGACATTGACATCACAGTACTTCGCACCTGATAAACATTCAACATTACCTGATAAACTCATCGTGAGATTTCCAAAAGCCCACGGGAGAAAAAAACGATTAACGGGTTGCGAGAAAGTGATTTCAAAATTTACAAAATAAGGCACAAGCTAATATGGACTTCTCCCAGGTGGTAAATGTAAGATAGAAACTTGGAGCGTGAAACTGGAGGCAGTCAGCAACATTTCGGGGTAACTGATTCATGTTGGCTCAGTACCGACCGTGTTCCTCGGAAAGAAGCATGACTGCGAGTTTAACATCTTAAAACTGTCCTGCCATGCATGTGTCAGACATTCAAAAAAGAACTGCCAACACCACATTAAAATCAAAAGAGATTCTATACAGATAAAGGATACAATGTCCTGTACAGTTACATTTCAGAACGGGTTGAAGGTTTGAAAGCAATAATTTCTACTAGCTCTGTCTTCTGTTGGATATAAATGTGAGGCTTCCATTGAGCATGCGAAATAACATGTCCACCGTACCACGTAAGAACATGTCTTTGTTTTCGAGTAGAGATAATTCGAGCCCTCTTTGCTTATAGCCTTTAGCAATCAAAAACCTATTGAGCTTCAAAAGTTTTGTTTTACTTCCCCTTTAATCCCCAACGACCAACAATTTCCCAAATAAAAAAAAATTATCAAGGCGCGAAAGGATTTTTCATCCGAATGTAATACGGTGCATGAACTGGGATGATCTCCTAAGTATTTTGAGTATGGGCTTCCAAATAACCTTCTTGCCCTGAAGAAACAGCAATTGCTATACCAAATTTCTATTCGATTTTTGTCAAGACATCTTTGCAGGAATCAATAGCTGAGCCGAACTAGAAGAAATCCTTCAAAGTTATTGCAGACGGTTGTGAAAATCTATCCAATTTGTCGATAATGTGTATCCCTTCTCGTTGGCAGCATATATTTACTACCAAACCCATTTGTCCCCTTCCTTCTCTATGCTCCAAAAACTCATCGATTCAATGCTATTAGGTCGATGTCAGACTAAGCATTTAAAGGCAAACATTACAACAAGACTTTTGAACATTGATCCACAGCATATGACAGTTAATTTCACCCAAAGACTTCCAAAGCCCGTGTGTGCTCTTGATAAACAAAATCCACTCGTACCTTTAAAAAAAAAACAAATCCCAGCCAAACCCACTAAATCAATTAGGAAAATGAAAATACCCGTCTAAGGATACACGCTCGATGCACAATGCCAAATCGATAATAATTAATACGCCATTCCAAAGCAAGGAATCCCCCTCGGATCTGAGCTTCATAATTCATGCCGAGGTTTCTTCAACTACCAAAGTGCGCGCTTCCAACCAGCACCAACACCACCACCACCACCCTCCCCTGACATATAATCATTCCGTGAAAGCTGGAAAATTTCAACTTGAATCCTGCTGATTTTGGATTTTCCTCTCCTTCCGACGACTGTTACTGACTGCACATCATCTCGCCGGTCTAATGTAATTAATTTTCTATCCCCGGCGAAGGAATTAAAGACCCAATCCAACCCGAACGCCAAGACTAAAAGCGGAGCAACGGAATCCCGTGCATCATAAATATTAATAACAAACTATGTATCCCAGTCCGCAATTGGATCCTACCAGAGCAGTGTTTTGATATTTATGTGCATCGGGGGTACACACCAAATGAGGGAACAACTTTTCCCGCGTCTTCATCGCTTCCAAGAGTGCGATGAAAGATTCTTCTCTCGTCTCCAAAGGTTTGGAAAATTATTCAATAGCGCACCAGCACCACGCGGATAGATGTACAATTCTGTTCTTGAAACACACACACGAAGCATTCCAATGTCTGGCGCACAGATCCATTTATAGCTCACCACACTTCTAGACCGCCGCGCCACCAGCGACCAGCATCAATGATGCTCTTCTGTAGCGTGGCGTTATCGGAATTTTTGATTGCGATTTTAATTCGATTGCCCCCGCGCCTTAGCCGCAATATCAGCGCGATTTGGAGATTTACTAATGGACACTCTGCGGGAATGATGGAGAGCTGCCAGGCAGCTGTGCTTCACCGTGGTCCAGATGTGATGTTGGGGTAGGTCCTGTGGTGGTGATGGTATTGGCGTCGATTTATGTTGTTTGGAACAAAAATGAGATGAAAACGGAGCGCTCTTCAATTAGGTAAAAATGAAATCTCTCCAGACAAACTACGTCTGGAATTGTTAACAGATTACTCATGGCGTGGTTTACAAAGAAGAACAAAAAAAAAATAGGTCTGCAGTCCTATCGGGATCCATTAGGAGATGGGCGCCCTTGATTAATGATTACAGTTTGTTGTTTAATTAACGGGGATTTTCTTTGAAAGGCATTGGATAATGACCTTATCATTATTTTTTTTTTTTTTGTTGAAGGCAATTGATATCCTAGAGGCTTGGAGCTCTTGCCCAGACGGTGTCGAACTAAAGACTAATCAATAATTGGAAACATAAAAAAGAGAAAAAGTTCGATAACCTTGTTTTTATCAACAGCAGTGCTGTTATAGATATTTAGCGTACAAGGGGTGGCTGTGGGGAATATTGAATATTTAAGGGTTGTGAATCTCTAATATACATGCACATACAGTGTCCTTGCTTTGAAAAGTTTTCTTGGGTGACTCAAGTCAAAATCTGATCGGACGAATATGCGTAACCCTGAAACTGCTCATCCACAAACCCGTTTCAGTGCCAGTTTATGCTGAACCAGCGGATTTGTGGAAGTCAAGATTAAATAACACGCTTGCAACTGTATTAGTGCGAAGGTGAACTTGCGCCGTAGATTAGCTTACGATCTCAAGAACAGGCACGTCGGTGCAGTGGCCCAGTGGTTAGAACGTTGGAATACTTAGCAGCGGAGTCCAGTCTGTAGGTCAAAAAATTGTTTTCAATGCCTCACCTCATGCAGGAGTCGGACAAACAAGGGTATAGCACCGTCATGAAGCTTCTCAACTGTTCCAATCAGAATCGGCGTAATATGGGTCGAATGTGCCCAAAGAGTGCCGATTTCTATCCAGACGTTAGGCAGAGTCAAGGAACCCTTTCGCGCTTTTAGTACGTTCCCGTAATTTCGATGTCAAAGATGCACCAGACTCTGGAAGGTGAATTGTCGAAGATTTCGATAAAAATCCTGGAAATTATCCATTCTGGCCGTCATGTTAGCACTGTTTTGGTTTCCCTGAAACCATTTGAATAAGGCTGGATACAAAAATAAGTTCGATGTATTTATGCCACAAGGATTCGAATCGCTTCAGAATCGAAACGAAAGCGTCAATTTATGAAGCGAATGGTGGCCGAAAAGTGATCCAACTTACAGTACGGACCCGACACCAAGTGACTACCAAATGTTTCTCTCCATGACGGAGGATTTTCCTGGTAAAAAATTGCCCTCAAGAGAGTTTTGTAAAAACGACTGGCAATCTTTAAGCTTATCATACAGTTCGCACAGACAAGAAGGTGGCTGCTGTAGCCAAGATTGTGAGACTCAATTCAGGAACATCGACTCACCATCCATCTCAACAGCTGAACATCTCACGCACTAGCTTGAGGAGAATTTGCACGAAAATATCGGATTATTCGATTACAACCAATTTTCTCAGCAATTAAGGCCGCATGACAATTCGCTTCGTTATCGCTTCGCCTAAGAGCAGCTTGAAATTGACAACGATTTAGGGCGAAAAAATCATCTTTTCTCACCAGGCACAACGAGATTACCGCATCTGGGGCTTAGAAACCCTGCACGTTTTTGTCGAGAAGCCGATGCATCCAGTGGTGTGGTCAAGTGGTAGCATTATTGGAGCATTTTTCTTAGAAAATAAGGCTAAGATCCATGTGAACCGACTTTTTTTTACTGGAATCAAAGATACGAATTTAGAAAATCTCTTTTTCATGCAGGATGGTATGCCATGACACATACCACATGCCACAATCGTCAAGTTGGTACTAGAGGGTATAGGGGGCTTATCAATAAGCCAAAAATGAATGCTGTCCTGATGTGGTTGAAGAAGAAGGCAACGATTTCAATGAAAAATCTTTAATCTCAGGGGCTTTCTCATTAAGTAAAACTGCACATGGGGATCAAGAGACTCCATTGCATCCACAAAAAGTGATCATGTGATTTGAGTTTCATACCGGAGATGTCACTGGAAGGTTTCTAAAGGTCGATGAAAATTATCTGCAGATTACAGTTAATGAAGTTCGCAACCCTAACATGTTGGGGGCCTATTTTTGCCAGTCCATACAGGACTTGACATCCTTCCAAAAATGTGATGCCACATGCTGCATAGCTAGTCAAACAAGGTTTGGTAAGTGTGTAATCTCGAATCTACTTGCTTCGTTGGGATTGGTTTATGCCAAACAGCCAACGACATTAGATGAACTGAGGACCAATATCGAATTCGCTATTGTCAACAATGTGCGAGGAATATTTATGGGAAAGCACAACCGAAGAATCGATGGCTGCAAACGGAGTTTATTAGTTCTTAAGCTACGTCGCTGTCTTCCTCCTAAATAGCTCTCACAGAAATGCCGCAACTAGATATCCTCTACTTCGATAATGGCCACCTCCTGTAAGAATAACTCAACGACAAGGTTAAGATTCTAAGAACAAACCCCTCCGCTGCCTTATTTCCTATCCTACATCAAGTGCCCCTACATATGTATGGCAAACAGACCGCACCTTTTGCAGCTGTGAGACAAAAAGCCTCATGACAATGGGCAAGCACTCGAGAAAAACATACAAAAATATTGAATCACGTTACCACATCAATACCTAACTAAGTTTTGAGCATAGCACTTCAAATCAGTCGCCTTGAATGGGATTCAGATATGATCGGAGACAATCATAACCCTATCGAGGTGTCCGTTCGGAAGAAAATTTCCCCCGATCCGTTCACATCTATGGATCACGAATGGATCTGAAAGAGAAGCTGGAGCGGGTGGAGGTGCTTTCTCCAAGATGCTGAACCAAATCATATCCATTCGCCTTCCAGGTCATTTCAGCGTTTTCCAGGTAGAAATCATGGCAATTAAAGAGGCCTCGTCATAGCTGAGGAGTAGTTTAATATCCACGAAGTATATAAGCGTCTTCAGTGACAGCCAAGCGGCAATCAAACCCTAGGATCTAAATCTCTAAAATCGAAATCAGGCCACAAATGCCGACTGTCAAATACTGAGATGGTTGAGAACTTAACAATTCACTTCTTCTGGGTCTGGACCACAGAAATATACCAAGAAACTACAAGGTGGGTGAATTTGTCCCAAAGGACATTACCCTTGATATTCTACCTTCAGGAGAAATGTTAGGTATGCCCCTTGCTACATCTAGTAATCACAGATCAAACTGTGTGCGATGAAGAAATCAAACCGCAGATTGATTAACAACACAACGTGTCCAATATCCAGGCAACGTTGCCCTAACAAAAATCAGAAATACGCCAACTGCTTGACAATGCTGAGCAGATGAATCATGAGCACTATATTCGGTATCCTCACAGGACACTGTCTTATAGGCCTACATGCAAAGAGACTATGTCTCCTAAGCAATGACTTCTTTAGAAGCTGCTTGGGCGAAGAAGGTCACCTTCTATGGTCTTGTCCAGCTCTCATCGAAAAATAGGGAGCTTCATCTACTACTTCTTCGACAATCTAATTGAGCAGGCTAATACCAATCTCAAGAGCCCACTACGCTACATATTTGGCTCTGAATGGTTCAATTAGACGAACGAATATAGGAAAGTCGACAGATCCAAGTGGTACCACAAGGGGCCTTTATGGTCTAAGTGTACACTGTAATCTAACCTAACCTAGGGTCATCCTTATAATAATTATTTACCTACGACGCTGCCTTCTTTCTAAAAGGCTCTGACAGTCATACCCCAACAACTGTGCATTCAGAAAGGTTAAGATAGTTCCCTACATACGTCAATCCATTTTCCTGAAAAAAAAAATCGTTTACCCAACTGGAGCTGTTTGAAAATGATCACACCCACGATCACCCTACTTCACTGGCACAATGCAAACAATCATGGGCCTCACAATTTTTCAGTCACTTCCAGTCGACTTAACCTACAAAAATTAAAAGCCAAACACCGGCCATTGCCGCCCCACCACCTTTCGGGTCGACAATTTGACATTTATGACTTTATGTCCCATCAATGCCATCAATGCTAGAGGAAGCCGGCAAACAAACTTACACAAACTCACACATCTCCGTGCCTCCCCTGGGGGTCAATTTCCGGAATTAAAGTTAAACGTAATAGGATATTTATTTATTTACTTGAAAAAGGACGATACACAAACACTCGCCAGGAGCACCTTGGAGTAGCAGAAGCAGCAGTCATCTTTCAGTGTCTGTCTGCCCGATGGCCATAGACAACAGAAGTACCATCAACGAAAAGAAAAAAAGAAAAAAGGGATACATGTGAAGGATACACGTGTACGTGTGTGGTCGGGGTGTAAGATACAGTTATACATGTGAAAAACACTCGGCCTGATGGTCGGCAACGAAGAGCGAGTAAATTTTGAGAAAATTGGATGGAAATTTAAGTAAAATTTATATGCTGCCGGGGTCCTTGCCGGAGCGATCGTTCCTTTGCACACCCGTCAGCCTCCTCAATTCTGTATTGGTGGCATGTATACGTACACGTTTATGCATGAGTAATTTATTGTTGAATATGTATGTGCAGAGGGGTGGCGCTTTACCGTCCACTAAATGAAACTAATTTCTCAGGGTTTTCGCATTTATATAAAGGGAGGACCGACCGACGAAGCTCCTACTTGCCCAGCACACCCGGATATAAGCATAAGCACATCCTCAAACAGTCCCATCGAAAATAAATTGTCTAGGTTGTGTGTAATTTAGATAAATGGTCTTGAGTTAGGTTCCTTGTTTTGTCGTTGTGTCGCCAACCACGTTGGCTCTCACAACATTGCGCGCTGTTCTCGGTCCGTTGATCCTTGTTGTGAGTCTTGTGTTTGCTGTTTTCCAATTCTTTTTTTTTTTTTGCTCTACTCGCCACTGTCATATGCAGGCTGTCATTGAATGAATTTATCTTCCCCTAATGCTATGTGTATGTGCGCATATGTGGGTGCAAAAAAAAAAAAAACAACGGAAGAATTTATATATTTGATATCTCTTTATCCAATTTGTCAAGGATAATAAGCAACGATTATGGGCCATATTCGATAAATCCTTCTGTTCTTCGATCATTTATTAGCTCTTTAGTCTCGGCTGAATGAGGGGCTTGTTTACTGTTTGGTTGCGGCAAGTGGGACAACTCTCAACATACACACAGACCCGATGGTGTGCAATGTATAATGCATGTCATTAGAATTAAGTTGATTACGAGCGACACGGTAATTGGTCCTTAATTCGAAGCTACAATTAACCGATAATTTGAATGCGATATATAGGTAGGTACTCGGTATGAGGGTTGGTAGAGAGTGTACACCTTTGGCACGTATAGGATGCGGACCCAACTGGGTTAAATTTTATTTTTGTTTGTTGGGCAATTCGGTCGTTGAATAACTTTTTTTGTGATTGATTTAATATGCGTTAAGGGTTGACCAGTTAGCGGTGGCTAGTTAGGTGCATGCAACTTGAAAATTTGCATTTTAAAACATGGTGGGCTCTCAAATGGCGTAGGGTTGGTGTATATAGGCAGGCAATTTGTTGGGGTTTTAAAATTATGCAAATTTAATGGGAATCGTTGGTTGTTATTGTTAGGTTTTATGGGTTTCAAGGGGGTTACAGTCGAATGGTGGGTCAACAATAGGCTTAGATGCCTGCGTGGCCTGTATGACCGGCATTGGGGAAAAAAAGTGCTACTTCACATTTAAATTTTGAGGCAATCGGCAGTTAAGTCGTAAATATTTTTTAGTGGCTATCTGGAGAAGGGTGTCAGTGACGTAATGACCACTGTGTTGAATTCACCGGCGCTAGCTCGACTTCGATTTACATGAATATCGAACTATAGGAGGCACTAGAGGTGTTTCATGGCAGAAACAACTGTTGTAGTAAAAAGAAATCGATCATTTGTCCATCAGATACCTTTAGAACTGTAGCGACATCTAGTACTTTAAAACGGATGTTCTTAATGCACAACAATGAACAATACATTTGGCATTTACCTTTATTTTCTAATCGTAAAAATATTAGATTTTATAGATGCACGTGTTTGTTCATGGGACGGGCTCTTCGTCCTTGGATCCTCGAGTGATTCATTTGTTACAAAAGCCAACATTATCTTATCGCAAATCTATTGTTCAAGTTCCTCCTCATCTTACAAGAAGGCGCCTCAGACATGGTGCTGGAGTGAGTTTTCCATCCCTGGAAGATGGTTCTGACTCATCAACACTGGAGAGGGGAACTGGTAACAGTTTTTCATATCTGGCAGATGGATCGGTTTCATCAATACCAGAGAGTGAAGCTAATAGCAATACTCTGTCTCTGAACAGGTTAAACACCACGTTGATGGAGGCAGAATCAGTGATTCTCGGATGGAGGATGAACTTTTGGCATCCTCCGTCTTGAAGGACAAAAATACCACAGTGGTTGGTGGGAAGATCTGATTGTAGGAAAAATGCTGCGATCAATACAGATTGATCTCTACCACCCTAAAACGGCTTCGGAAACACTTTTAATACGTCTAACAAGACATGGGAGAAGACGTTGTCTTTATCCAGGAACCATGGGGTCGTCAACGAAGTGGTATGTGGACTCAAGACTCAAGACTCAAGACTATACTCTCCTATATACAAAGAACAATTGTAAGCCAAGATCTTGTGTACTCGCAAGGAGTAGCCGAAATGCTTATAACGGGTGGTTAAATTTTAAGGGCCGATGTTGAACGTGAACCACACCTAAACGTCAAGTTTTTTTCTGCATTTCGTTTGACATTTCTCAATTTCAGACAAACTCATTTTGAACCATGGAAAGATACACAATCGAGCAATGCGTTAAAGTTGTTCAGGCTTATTATGAAAATGGGCGTTCAAATCAAAATGCATATCGTTCACTTCGTGATTTTGTCGGTCAATTTGAGCGTCCAAATCGGAAAAATCGTGCAAAAAATTGAGCAAACCGGGTCTGTGGAAGATGTGAAAACACAAGTGCATGCTCGTACAGCTCGTACTGAAGAAAATATTGCTGCTGTTCGCGATAGTGTGGCTGAAGAGCCGTCCACCTAAACTCGTCGTCGTGCCCAACAATTGCATCACTCACGCTCGTCGTTGATCAACATTTTGCATAAATACTTGCATTTACACGCTAACAAGGTGCAGTTGACTCAAGAACTAAAGCCTCTTGACCATTTCAAGCGTCGTCAATGTTCAGACAGAAATGGCAACAGTGGATGATAAATTTTCAAAGAAAATCATCTTCAATGATGAGGCCCATTTTCACCTCAGTGGAGTCGTCAATAAGCAGAACAGCCCCATTTGGGCGAATGATAATCCAACAGTGACTGTCGAAAAACCAATGCACCCACAAAGAGTGACTGTTTGGTGCGGTTAATGGGCTGCCGGCATCATCGGGTCGTATTTTTTCCAAAATGAGGCCGGTCAGGCAGTTTCTGTGAATGGTGTTCGCTATCGTGAGATTATACCAAACTTTTTATGGCCCGAATTGGAAGATATGGATGTGGACGATATGTGATTTCAACAGGACGCTGCCACTTGCCACATAGCTAACGAAACAATGGCTCTTTTGAGCGACAAATTCAATTGCCGTGCTATCTCACGTGGTGGCGTTAATTGGCCGCCAAGATCATGTGATTTAACACCGTTAGACTTCTTTCTTCGGGGTTATTTGAAAGAAAAGGTGTACGTCGATAACCCAGCTACAATTCAAGAATTAAAGGATGAGGTAATTCGGCACATTAACGGCATTGAACCTCAATTATGCCTCAGTGTCATCGAAAATTTGGACCATCGGATGGAGGTTTGTCGCCAAGGTTGCGGCGGCCATTTGGCAGATATTTCGTTCCACACATAATTGAACCATACCAATATTATCATAATAAAAAGAAGTGACGATGATTTCCTAAACAATTTGTGTTTTATTCAAAATCAACATCGGCCTTTGAAATTTAACCACCCTTTGTGACAAGACTCGATTTTGAAATTTACTAACTTGAACACTAGAATGAACAATCTTCTATGGTTTTTTTTTACTGTCGCCTAACACGGACCAGCGCGTACCAGCACGGACTAAAGCGGACTGGCTCCGAAAGGCGTGAACTAGCGCACTCGCTTACTAGTGTTGACCGTATCCACAGACTTAGTCTATAGGGGCAATGTAATCAAATCTTTACCTCTATAAAGCACTTCTCCTCCCCCCAACAGGAACAAAAAAAAAAAACACCTGGTTCAGAGGTCGGTTTCTTAAAACAGTAAGTTAAAAAGTCATGCTAAAATACAAAACCAGAATCCCTATGCGAACCTACCTCTGTAAGACTATTTTCCAAAGTCATGGATCGAAATGAAATCTCTAAGCTCACAACCTTCAACTAATGCTCCCCTAAAAATTAATAGTGACAACTTTTTAGGACCAAAAACTGCCCTTCTATTGAAGATAAAGTATACCCCAGCCAATTAAAAAAAAAAAACTTACTGCTTTTAAAGATATAAGCGTCATCATAAATAAATATTTACCTGCAAAGAAACAAAAAAATTGTCAAAATTAGTTTTAGAAATTTAAAGATTTTGAAAATTAAAAATAATTGTATGCCTACATTTTGAATTAAAAAACAAAATTTGTGTCATTGCCCATGGGCTGCATATCGATCACCCTTAAATTTGAATCTAAATCACTATTTCCATCAAAGGCAATCATACGCTTTTCAACAATCAGTAAGCCCATCTGTTCGATATTCCATTTGTCAAAATGGCAGGCAGGACGTGCTCCGAATTTAAGATTTCCCAAGTTAACTTTGACGATACACTGTTCTGATTGGCCCATTGACCATGGCACGTGACTTAAAATGATCGATTGACCAATGAGAATAGTGCCCCGACGAAGTTAACTTTGTTAAAACTAAAATCTGGAACATAGCCAATGCAAATGTGTGGAAACAACCTCTTTTAAGCCCAACAGATGCCTACCAACAAAGACTCTCAACCCTCTTCGCGGGGACCGCTGAGCGACTAATACCTTGACCGCAGATAGGGTCAGATTTCCTATGTAAAGTCTTGGCGGCAGTAAATGTTTAGCCAAATTGACCCTTATTCCTTTACCAAGACGGCAGTGGAATAATTCCCAAGATTGAGTCAATTGCGTTTCTAACGTCCCAGCTAGGATAGGCGAAGTGAACAACTTATATGAGCTGCCTTGAAAAATTTGTACATCAAGTCATCTCAGAACCTTAGGAGTTAGTCAGATATGGTGGCGAATGAGCCGAAAGTCAAACGGCAGCGCACAATCCCCTAGTGGGAAAAATTGGTACCAACAAAACCACTTCTGTTACATATCAGCTAAAAGCTTCGCAAGGGAATGGCAATAATGATGACAACAGTACTAAAGGAAAGAAAATGACAACGACAGCTAGCAGAAGCTCTTATTTCCATAAGCGGTCAAAAAATGCGGTGGGGCGGGCTGGGCGAATTGAGAAAAATCATCTTCCACTCCATGTTATAGTTAGCAGAAGCAAAGACAATTCGGGGGTGGATTTGTTATAAGGGACAGACTTGGGCAAGAAGTATTGAACTCTGAAGGCCTTAGCGAAAGTTTACAACAATCCGCATCAAGGCCCAATTCTTCATCATTAGCCTAATATGCACTCACTCCCCGAGGTAGGACAACAGTGGTATTTCTAAGGACAGACCTAGGCAAGAAGGCTTGGACTCTGAAGCCCTTAGTGAAAGTTTGTCACAATCCGCGTCAAGCCCAATTCGTCATCATTAGCCTTATATGCACTCACTCTCCGATGTAGGACAACAGTGGTATTCCTAAGAACAGACTTAGGCAAGAAGTCTTGGACTCTGAAGGCCTTAGTGAAAGTTTGTAACAATCCTCATCAAGGCTCAATTCGTCGTCAATAGCCTTATATGCACTCACGCCCCGATGTAAGATAACAGTGGTATTCCTAAGGACAGACTTAGGCAAGAAGGCTTGGACTCTGAAGGCCTTAGCGAAAGTTTGTAACAATCCGCATCAAGGCTCAATTCGTCGTCAATAGCCTTATATGCACTCACGCCCCGATGTAGGATAACAGTGGTATTCCTAAGGACAGACTTAGGCAAGAAGGCTTGGACTCTGAAGGCCTTAGCGAAAGTTTGTAACAATCCACATCAAGGCCCAATTCGTCGTAATGCCTTATATGCACTCACGCCCCGATGTAGGATAACAGTTTTATCCCTAAGGACAGACTTAGGCAAGAAGGCTTGGACTCTGAAGGCATTAGCGAAAGTTTGTAAAAATCCGCACCAAGGCCCAATTCGTCACCATTAGCCTTATATGCACTCACGCCCCGATGTAGGATAACAGTGGTATTCCTAAGGACAGACTTAGGCAAGAAGGCTTGGACTCTGAAGGCATTAGCAAAAGTTTGTAACAATCCTCATCAATCAGCACTCACGCCCCGATGTAGGATAACAGTGGTATTCCTAAGGACAGACCTAGGCAAGAAGGCTTGGACTCTGAAGGCCTTAGCGAAAGTTTGTAACAATCCGCATCAGGGCCCAATTCGTCATCATTAGCCTTATATGCACTCACTCCCCGATGTAGGATAACAGTGGTAAGGGACAGACTTAGGCAAAAAATCTTGGACTCTGAAGGCCTTAGCGAAAGTTTGTAACAATCCGCATCAAGGCTCAATTCGTCGTCAATAGCCTTATATGCACTCACGCCCCGAGGTAGGACAACAGTGGTATACCTAAGGACAGACTTAGGCAAGACATCTTGGACTTTGAAGGCTTTAGCAAAAGTTAATAACAATCCGCATCAAGGTCCAATTCGTCGTCATTAGCCTAATATTCACTCACGCCCCGATATAGGATAACAGTGGTATTCCTAAGGACAGACTAAGGCAAGAAGTCTTGGACTCTGAAGGCTTTAGTGAAAGTTTGTCACAATCCGCGTCAAGCTCAATTCGTCATCATTAGCCTTATATGCACTCACGCCCCGATGTAGGATAACAGTGGTATTCCTAAGGACAGACTTAGGCAAGAAGGCTTGGACTCTGAAGGCATTAGCAAAAGTTTGTAACAATCCTCATCAATCAGCACTCACGCCCCGATGTAGGATAACAGTGGTATTCCTAAGGACAGACTTAGGCAAGAAGTCTTGCACTCTGAAGGCCTTAGCGAAAGTTTATAACAATCCGATGTAGGATAACAATGGTATTCCTAAGGACAGACTAAGGCAAGATGTCTTGGACTCTGAAGGCCTTAGCGAAAGTTTGTAACAATCCGCATCAAGGCTCAATTCGCCGTCAATAGCCTTATATGCACTCACGCCCCGATGTAGGATAATAGTTTTATTCCTAAGGATTGATTTGAAGAAATTATACGAGCAACTACCGAAGTACGATGTTAGCATAGCCCTTGGGAGATTTTAACGCAAAGAAAATAAAGGAAAAGACGACATCTCAAGTTGGAAAACAAAGACTAACATCAAAACCAAATATACTCGTCTGAAAACTGAACTTAAATTTCAATATCGAAGAGAAAATCTACAATTCCTATATAATTTGCAGCAAAAGATGGGAACTATCTCACGAAATTAATATATGGAGTTGCAGTATGACCAATGGGCACGTTTGGTTGCTCGGTATGGTCTAATGCCATGAAAGGGCCTTAACATTTCATTATATTAACGGGTGGTAAATAAAGAGATTTTTTTCAATAGGGAATTTTTGACAGATGGTGTCAAGTTGTCATAAGTTTTTATACCCTATCCCGTAGGGGTATATTAGTTAAGATACATAGTTTGTAACATTCAGAAATAATTTACCTAAATAAACTTTAAAGAAGATAGGTCGACTCAGGATTGCAAGCTGAGTCGATTAAGCCATGTCTGTGTGTCCGTCGATTCGTCTGTACATCACCGATGCCTTTACAAATCTATCTAGAATGTCTGTGAACACAATTTAGTTAAAAGTTTAGCTTAGAGGACTTTTGCGCAAGTTAGCAGACTCTCTTATCAATCCACTGGTATTGAAAGAAAACTTATTCGTAAAACCATGGTCACTCATTTCGTAACATGCTGAACGATAATCGTCGACGATAGTGAATAACACGAGCCGTGTTATTTGCATACACGTGCACACACAAAATAAAAAAATTACAAGTTACGTACCTAGCAAGTTTCTTACACCTTTGTCAATGATAATAATTTTTAAAATGAATGAATGAGTACCCTGGCCGACAAAAAACAAGACAATTTAGAGCCTATCCAATATAGTGTCATCATTGAAAGTCTTTGGGGTCTGCACTTACCATTTAAAACTTCTCCACAGAATGCAACTGGAGGCGGAAATAAGAAGAACCTCTTACTCATCCTAAAAAAAAATCTTCCCATCATTTGCACCAACAGAGTCTAGTGATGCAACAAACAGTCTCAAAGCGACCAAAATGTTTCAAAATATATTTTGAGCTTAAAAAATTCTCAGAAAAGATTTACAACTTCCAAAGATTGTGTGCTCCCCCGCACAGATTCCTACAATCAACGCCAGAAACAACAAAAATTCCACAGACTTCAAATCAATCCTCATCTAATACCTTCCCCACTGATGACGGCTAATGCCACTACAACGTGCTAGCATATCATCACATCCTACTAAATATTATCCTACTCTCACAATTTCACAAACATGATGACTTGGTGAAACAAACTCAACGGAGGCGCCGCATTAATTTCGCACATTTGGCTTCCATCATAAAAAATTTTATTTTATTTTCTGCCCGTCGTAGTCGGCCTTTAAGCCGTCGTCAGACCGCCATCCACAGCGTACCTCCTATCAGCACTGTAAACACCCAGATGTAGGAGCGAGCTTCTCACTCAACATTTATTGTAAACAAAACCTTGAATGATGCTAATGCCTCCAAATCAGATCTCTGTATGCATAGAACTATTTCCAGTTCCAAACGGCTTGCAAGGTATCGACTGAAAGGGTGATTCAGTTCGCAGATTTGTTTATCATAAATTCTCGATTCCATGGCCATTAATGCGCGCAGCCCATACTCTCGTGTCTCCACAGTCGGTACAATGGGTCTGGATCCCTTCTGTTTGATGTTTTCACTGCTGTGCTGCCGCGCGTCCTCTGTTTAGATTATCTGTCCAAACATGTTCAACAACCTCCGGGATGTTGGTGTTCGTTTTATACGCGAGATGAGAACGATGCTGGCAAACTGTGATTAAGCTTCGTCTTGATAAATCATTCAATTCACTTCCTTTCGCCATAGCAGGAGTCTATTTCACACTAATCCTTGTCCTCACTCCTTCGAATTAATCGAAATTGGCTGGTTCGGAACCCACACTACACCACATCACCCGCACCATCGAGGACATAAAGTTGGCAAAAGCAATAAAACAAAGGACACGAGATCGAAACACACCAGCGGATGCGAGTTGTAAAACAAAAAGCAATGGAAAACCCAATAAAAATTAAGGATACGTCAAGAGTGTGCTTGGCGTTTTACGGCGTTTTGACTTTGGAGCTTCAAGTTGATTGGCGTATGTATGTGTGGAATAGTGAGGGAGCACAACCCTACACATTTCACCACAGAATGGCTTAGCATTTCCCTGGGCGTATTCCCATTTTAGGCTTAGGCTTATAGATTCCCCTTCTTGGCCAGGGGTGGAATCCTTCACCTCCTCCTCTGGGCTTAGTGAAGTGTCATGCCCTTTAGGATACTTGCGATATGGCACATTAAACTTGAAGATACCACCCCACAGCAACGCATGTCCTGAACGAAGTTACTTTGTTTTCGAGTCACTTAATTTCCTGCAATAATTGTCCAAGAATTGAGGGGCGGGGGTGGTTGTTGGCGCTATCTCGTCCTCCAGGAGGAGAAGATTATGCCGAGCAACGGAGAAGAAAGCATGTGGGTTCGTTCCGATATGTAAGGATCACACAAGTTTTGTTTATATTGGTCCGGGCATAAACAAAAGGAATCTGGAAGTAACCAGGAGACAATGTTTACCATGCTGTTGAGAAATAGTCTTATTGTCAGGACTTCATTTTGTTGTGTGAGTAGTCTATTGGGTAGCCATACATTTTGAATGAACTGAAGTAGTATTTTGTAAGCGATTTGTGTGTTTTGCAAGGAAGTAGGGAAATCCTTCATCTACTATCGTATTCGGTTTGAGATTGCCAAGATGTGCGTCACGTATAAAATAACACGAAGAAAGGTTTTCATTTTGCAATTTAGGAAGGATGTTGGCTAAGGAAACACGAGGTATTGGCAATGGTTCCTTAATGCTAGGAATAATTGTGAACATAATGAACAGGATTGTGCATTGATGTGGTCCAAGCTTACCCTGAATCGAAAGGTTTTCTACGAAACTGTACACATGCTAAAGGGGTGGAACAAAAAGATCCGTTGTGTATGTTGACGCAAATTATTCGTCGAATGTAATGTATGCTCTAATCATCCCAGTCCTAGTCCTGCTCCACGGCGTTGAAGCATGGGCCGTCTCAAAAGCGGATGAAGAAATCCTTGGTCGATTCGAGAGGAAAGTTCTTAGAAAAAATATCTTCGGTTCCGTTTGCGTTGAAGGGCTATGAAGACCAAGAATTATACGAGCTGTATAGTGACATGTCGCTGGTCAAAACACTCCGCATAGGACATTTAAGATGGCTAGGATATGTAGAACGAATGGACACCAATACTTCGGCACGCAGAGTCTTTGATTCCCAGCCAGACGTCGGACGCAGTAGAGGAATACCTCGCCTTAAGAGGCGCGAAAAAATATAAGCCGACCTTAACCAAATTGGAGTGCGCAACTGGGGGCAGTTAGCGAAGTACGGGGCTAATTGAAGAGGCATTTTGGTTGAGGCCCAGGTTCATTCCGGACTGTAGCGCCACTAAAGTAAGTAAGCAAGTAAGTGTAATGTATGCGATACAGTGAGGTGGTTTGATAAATGCGTTCCAAGGTTCAGATCTTGTAGGCAGGCTTTTTGCTATGAAAATGTGAGAGATAGAGCTGATAATCAAACTCGTTTAGCTACAAGTGACGCTCAGTTTTTTTTAGAACTTACACGCCCTCAATTGATTATAAATACTTTTGTAGGGATTCTTCTCAAGCGTTGTGTACACAAGTGCAAAATTCACTGAGCTGTTAGTTGCATTAGAACATCATCTATGGGCAGAGAATCCATTCACCTCTAGTCAACGCAGAGATAACGTCCCCCCCAATATGGAAAAATAAAACGAACAAAGCCCTCAAAAAGCTGAAGAACGACAAGACAGCCGATTCAGATGGATTGACAGAGGAAATCCTATAGAGGTGGTGTCATGAAAGTGAGCATCACTAAAATCATGTCTCAATGGACGAAGAATTTTTGTATGTGTACCGTTCGGTACAAACCTGGACTTCAACAAACAAACAAATAAAATAAAAGACACAAATTTTTGGCGCAACAGGCTCATTAGCACCCAGGGCCGAGCTTTCTCACAATCTTTCATGTGCGCGTGTATACTTCTTGCACGATGGCGGGACTTCCTGTTTTATGCCGACTCCGAACGGCGAATTGGAGATAGGCCTTCCTTTTCTTTGATGCTACTCGAATGATTTCTAAGATCATCACGAGAGGAGGGCCTACGGCTGAGAATCGAACCCCAGACCTTCTACGCGGCAGTTCATCGCACTAACCATCGCGCCACTGAGCCGTCAACCAACCAACAAACATTCCTCCAATTAGCCCGGTCTCTTTGTAACTGCCTTCAAGCTGGTTTTGGTTATGGTGGGTTTCTACTTGCGCAATCGGTTAAATCGTCGTCATCATAGCTCGTCAACGCAAACGGGATTGAAGATTTTCCAATGAGTTTCTTGCTCAATACGATCCAGGATTTCCCGATCCGCTTTTTATACAGGACGGAGGCATGTGTAATGATTGTATTAAGCTTTATATGTCCCATCTATTTCAAGAAAAACCATACCAAGTATTGGACCAATTTTCAAGACATATCATTGCTAAATGTCGCATACAAGATCCTATCAAACTTAGTGTAGAAAGGTCAATTCTAAGAGGGCTGAGCTAAGATAAGATTTCGTTAAAAATTTGGTCGATCTGTCAAATCATCATGTGAGAAGGGTCATTGGAAAAACATACGTTTTTTGGGGGGCCGTAACCAGTCCATCATCAAATCATTTTATAGGGGAAAAGAATTGCGTTCAGGAAATAGACTAACTTCGTGGTAATGCAAATGCCTGATCGGATATAAAAGTGTCATGAGAAGCTTCTCAAATTTGCGGTTCGGAATCAATTGTTAACTGGATGTGCGATGACCGAATTCAAGATTCTATCAAAATGAAAAAAACTGTGTTCCCCACCAAGGAGGAAGGATTCGGGATGCAATATTCAGTTTGGAAGCAGCCCATGTGTGCTTTTCTAAGCATTTGCCATATTCTTGCAAGGAGGTGAGCTTTCTTCAATCTTTTCGGGGTACAGAAAGTGCCTAAGGCAGGTGTTAGCACAGAAGACCCTTTCGTCAAAAAATCCGCCCAGCTACTGGGATATCCTGACAGCATTTAAGGCCATTGAGAAGGCGTAATGCGTTGGGCAAGACAAACTATATGCTATCGAAGCGTATTGAACTACATAGAGTACGCATCACAGCTAAAAATTTTGTAGCCGTTTCAGACGCGGGCGATAAGTGCGTAGCGGAAATTTCGTAGATCGTGTGCGTCGGCAAGGCTGTTGTTTGATGCTGGGGTAGAAATGTGAACACAGGGGCGTCATGTCAGTACCCCACATAGAAAATATGAGATGCGCACTCTACGTTCTAGTTCTATACTCTTTGATGCTATCAACAAACAAAATACTTTCGACGCACAAACTTTGACAAAATGTCCCTCTTGATAGCAACAACTTTCACACAGAAAGGGCTCATTTACCTCGGAGTCAACATCAAACCTACGAATGACGAATTATTGACGATATTGCTTAGCCTGACCCTAGGAAACCACTGCTACCAAATGCTTGCTCTATTGGGCTCTTATCCTACCAATCCAACTCTACGGTGCCGAGTGCTAGTAAGCAGGAAAGCGAGGCAAATATTAGGTACCTTCGAACAAAAAAAAAAAAACAGCGTCGAATGTTTGATCCGGTATGTGAGGAAGGCGACGGGAGGCTTTATGATTACCAAGATGTGGATGTAGTACAAAAGTTAAAAAAACACTTAAACTACATTGGCTTGACCACATTGAGCGAATGAATAGTAATCCTCCAGCCATGAGAAACTTCGAATTCCAGCTTTCAAACCCGAGACAAAGACAACCGAATCTCCGGCTTAGAGATCAAGCGAAAGCGTGTCTTTTGGTGATTGGACTGAATCGAAGAAAAAAGCCCAGAATCGAAGAGAATAGAATTATGCCTTGTATTAGGCAGATACATAAGTTGGGAACCGGTTAAGAAAGCATCAAGATCGTAAAACCAAAATTTAAAAGGAGTTTTTGGCTTTCAAATTTATTCAGGAATGCCATGAAAGCTACAGCTCCGATTGTCTGATGGTGTTTTCTCACCTACTCCCGTGTGTAATTCGTATCTTCATCTCTGACAGTGACGAGCCCGGCGGCGTAATTGTCGCTTGTGTTCGATTCCCAGCTAAATGGATCTCCGCTATTTCTTATCACAAAAGGATGAAAAATCTGAGAAATCATGGGAGTTCCTTACGAAATGATCCATTTGTGTTCAGATAAAATAATCCAATAGCAACGAACAGGCAGTCAAATACGCCGTTTCACAAGTATCAAAGCTTGTATCAAAGCTTGGGTTTTCAGCAATTGTAAACCGTTTACTTATGCTGATGACACGGTAACAGCTGTTCAATATCGATGTCTCATTTCAGAACGTTAAAGTTTACCTCAAAAGTAAAAAAAAAAGAAAACGACCAACATGCAAACTTCTCCTTTCAGAGTGATCCATCCTAGAGCGTTATAACTTTGCCTCAAAAGTTAAAAAAAGAGAACTACCAATAGACCTTGCAAAACGATGCAATTCATAAAATAACTCAGCAAGACGGCAACATTCAGATATACAGCTGTACTGTAAGACATCAGGGCAACTGCCTGGAGATAATTGAACGCTTTCAGCACCTAGGCATAACCATCGATAGCCACTTTTTATAGAATATCCATGTCGACAATCTCCGATCAGACCTTAAAAATGGTTTGTTCGCGTTGGTATACCTACAGAGCCATTTACCTTTCCCACAAACAGAACCAGGGTGACTCTGCACTAGTGGAATCAAAACAGCGGAGCTCGCATGGGCCAACGCATCGAACACCTATCTGGAAAAGTTGCAAAGGCTTTAAAACACCAAAATTTAAAATTTCAATGGTGAAACTCTATGGAATACATCTAGTGGAAGGACGTACAAAAGTTCTTCGAGTCACAAAGAAATTATCAGGAGTACTATGATGACTCGCGTTTCAATAAGGATTACAACACGTATGTATTCACAAGAAGCTGTGGTCAAGGTGCAAGTACCAAGGTTCTCTAACATTTATGGCAGGAGGAAACTGAACAAACCAACAACACTGAACGAACAACCGCAAAGTCCTAGATCCGTGGGTAATGACAGTCTTCTGAAACCAACAAAATTAGCTTAGCATTGTGACAGAAAGGATCGGAGATTCTTGTTAGGTCATCATGCAATCAAAGGCGAATGACCTGATCTTGCAAAAATCGATTTAAAAGAGTTCAGGGAAAGTTGTCACCTGCGTCCGACATCTGGCTGGGAATCTAAGACTCTACGAACCGAAGTATTTTTGTCCTTTCGTTTTACATCTCAAGTCTTTGTCGTTGTAAAACTCATATAGTTCGTGGGTAAATCTTCGTCTCAATAGCTCATCAACCAAACCGGGGCCGAAGATTTTTCAAATACATTTTCGGTAAAATCAACCAAGGATTCCAGTATATAGCTCCAACAAATTGCTAATGCCACATACCATCAATCAAACCAACCCACCCCAAGCTTGTGTGTGTTTGTCATCGTGTGTCCATTCATAAATATTGCAAATGCCCGTCTCAGGACGAACAAAATAAATAAATGTAAAGCCATCAAATATTATACGGGGAAAACGTGCCAACTCGCCCCACCAGCTGCGGCGGCAAAATATCTCTCCAGGCACATACGGTCAATAAAATTTCACTCCGCAGGGAAGTACAATACAACAACAAAAAAAATAAAGAAATCCTTAAAAGGGCATCCCCACATCCCCAGTGGAGCAAACTGCACATAAATTCTAGCTCGATGCGGATGAAGGACACATTCTTGTTCCGATTTTCGTTGTCCTGCGTGACACTTTTCGCACTACTTAAAGCTTTTTTTGCACGTTTTCCGCACTTGGTTAATTTTATATAACAATTTTTTTTTAAAGGACCACAGCCAGGACCTTCTCTGACTTTTTATGTTAAAAAAACAGTTCTCTGTAAATTTGGTACATCGTTTGTCCAGCACTTTTCAATTAACTTGATCAAAAGTAAAGGACACCACAAGGATTTAGTTGTGAGAATAAAAAAGGACAGACCTAACCGAAGGCACAGTTTTCCTTTTTTTTTTCATGTATAGCACATGCGGTAGGGAATGGTGTCACATGACCCCGAGAATGCCCGCGTAAATTCACACCCATTAAAGGGCCAACAGGACGCGCAGGATGGAATGTAAGTATACCTACTGTAGCCAGGATACGGCAAAAGTGAATGTTCCTTCGGCGATAGGGAGTGAGTGGCTTTTTATTTATATCTGTCGTTTGTTTTGCACCATTTTGTCTGTCCTCATACAAAAATGGGACACAAGTTGGTGTGCGTAGTAACTTCTCGTCCTGTGAATTGTTTTCTCATATGTATTCGGTGTTGTGCAGAGAGACTGCCGTTCGAGCTGATGTCGTTGGTCATGGGGACATGATGACAATGATGATGATGATGATGATGATGATGATGATTTTTTAGGAGCGACGACAACGACAGTAAAAACTCGATTTATGATTAAGTGTAAACGTGCCACAAGGGAATATTGAGTTTTTGAATCAAGGGCGGCTCTCCACAGTCGAGCTGGTGTAAATCACAAGGATGTTGTGAATGGTACGGTACACATAATCCTTATATTAAATTCTCTTGGTATTCTGGATGAAAAATTGTGTTAATGTTGCAATATTGGAACGATCGAATTAAATTTGTAATTCCAACTGGTGCTTCCGCGTTTTTAAATATTAAAGACGGTGTGCTTCGTGTTTGAGATGAATAGTTGGAGTTACGCTGTGGGGTGGTCGTGGTTGCAATAACCTTAAATGTACTAATTTGTCTAATTCTTGAGGAGTTCAAACGGAGAGTTTTTAGGGAAGGTGGATTAGAGTATTTTCCAGAGCATCCTTTTTTTTGGGTGGATTTTCTTCTGCAAGCTCCTCTCAGATGGTTCTACCGAAGCTATTACTTGATATCTATACATGGCAGTTATTCAATGGCGTTACTCTCCATTATATCCCTATTTACGAAGAAGCTTGCCATCGTCTGGGGGAAAAACTAAATAACCCTAACACAGAAAGCTCCCTTCGGTGGGTAAGAAGAAGCTACCAACTGAGTGAAGCTGGTATGGGTATTAAACGTGTTTGATGGTCTTTTGATTGTCTTAAGTCACTCCCATTAGTGAGTCAAATGAGACAAAGAATTTTTGCAACATGGTTTATGTACTGTTGCGTCTTTTGGTAGTTCTAAGTTACCTGGTACTGAGTGAATATACACGGAGGGCTTGTAACGAGATGGCGTAGGGAGATTGCTTATGGTTTTCAAACTTATTCAACCAAAGTACTTGAAGAGCGGCATTCATGTCGAAAAATAAAATGGATTACAAAATCGTACGCCAAGAGCGTTAGACTCCTTTAAATCTATTATCCTTCATTACGTTGCGACGAAGTTCAGCATGTATGATAAATCTTTTAGGTAAACGCACAGGCTTTATATAAGATTAATTGGTATAAGGCTTCTAAAAGGTTTCCGAGGATGTGTGTACATGTGACAGTTAAAAAGATAGTTTGGTAGAGCTTCTGCCGAAGTATGGTTGAGTGTTGTAGAACGAGGGTAGACTCTGATTGCATTCAATAACTTGACAATGCCCAGTGGTTGTAACTCTGACTACATTGCTTATTTTTAACCACCAAGTGGTAACCACCAAGTGGTAACCATCGGGTACTGGTCTCATCCAACCGGATTTGACTTGCTAAAAAAAGAAAATTTATGGCGCAACAGGCTCGTTAGTACCCAGGGACTAGCTTTTTTTCTCACAAACATTCATGTGTGCGTGTGTACTTCTTAGCACGATGGCGGGACCTCCTGTTTTATGCCGAATCCGAACGGCTAAGTTGAGATAAGCTGTACATGACAATTGATACTACCCGGATGATTTGTCAGATCATCACGAGAGGAGGGCCAGTGAAAAATCATTTAGGTGTTGCTTAGGCTGGGAATCGAACCCAGACCTTCTGTGCGGCAGTTCATCGCACTTACCATCGCGCCACTGAGTCCGTCGGCTAAACGTTAAGCGCCAGATGAAAAATAGCATTATAAGCATCCAGGTCAGAAAGAAAACCCGGCCAGCAGTCACAGGCGAACCTATACTCGGACAACAGGTCCTCTTGGAATTTTGAGTTATGTCAGGCCCTTTGAACAGAGATGGTGATGGATGAACCCAAAGGCCGACTGCAGCGCTAAGTGATGGCTCCGTGTCCTAATAAATTGGGACTGGCCCTCCAGGTTGGGGGGGGTAAGTAGAAGTCGGCCTGGCGTAGGCGCATATTCATTCTTGACTGCAGCTCCGCTTAAACAAGTAAAAACAGAAGAATTGATTTTCACCTCGAAGACCAGCATTTAATGGAGAAGAGAAACTTCCATTTCCATACAACACCAAATATCTAAGAACTATCCTCGGTAAATGTCGCCTACAAGATCCTATCCAAAGTACTGTGTGAACGTCTTAAAAGATTCAGCAAGACACTAATCGGCACGTACCAGTGCGGCTTCCGGCCCGCAGATTGGCTATAGACCAAATTTTCACACTGAGGCAATTCCTAGAAAAGACCAACGAATTTCAAGTTGAAACTCACCACCTATTCATCGACTTGAAAGCCGCGTATGATAGCATACATCGTCAGGAGCTCTATATGGCGATGGCCGAATTCGGAGTCCCGGCAAAACTGATTCAGCTTTGTGTCGTGACGCTAGAAAACAGGCGATGCAATGTGCAGTTTGGAGGAAGCTCCTCTGGAACTATTCCAAACTTGCACCAGATTTTGGCAAGGACATGCGCTATCATGTGACTTCTTCAATTTCGTAATGGAGGAGATAGTACGAAGGGCATTTGTCAACACTGAAGGCACTATTTTCAACAGGTCCGTCCAGCTGCTGGGATATGCGGACGATATTGACATCATCGGTCGTTCCTAGCATGCCGTGAAAGAAGCGTTCACGGTACATGCTATACATGCTATCAACAAACAAACAAGCATCTGCCCAACGCCTAGGACAAAACGTCACTATTGATAGCAGCAATTTCGAGGTAATTAAGGGGTTTACCTACCTCGGAGTAAATATGGACTCCACGAATGACACCCTAGTGGAGATCCGGCGAAGACAACTGGGTTGAAAACTCGAAGAAGGGAGAGCTGATTCTGGGCTCCTTCGAGACAAAAATACTTCGGCGGATTTTTGGTCCTGTGTGCTAAAAGGGCGAATGGAGGAGAAGATATACAACCGCGGACTCTATGAGCAGTACCAAGATGAGGATGTAGTCCAAGAAGTTAAAACACATCGACTACAATACGCGAGCCAATAGAGTGAATGGACAAAAATGCTCCAGCTAAGAGGATTTTCAAATCCTGGCCCCAAGGTTCGAGAAGGCAAGGAAGACAAGAGTGCTTGGTCTAGAAAACTGGAACCAGCGAGCCCGGTAACGTAGAGGAAGGAAGGCTGCAGTGTCTCAGGCAGAGACTTCTCTGTTCGGGAGCCCGATAAGTAAGTGAGTATCCTCGGTCCTGTGTGTGAGGAGGGCGAATGGAGGAGAAGATACAACCGCGGACTCTATGAGCTGTACCAAGATGAGGATGTAGTCCAAGAAGTTAAAACACGTTGACTACATTGCGCGAGCCAATAGAGTGAATGGACAATAATGCTCCAGCTAAGAGGATTTTCGAATCCTAGCCCCCAGGTTCGAGAAGGCAAGGAAGACAAGAGTGCAAGAGGAATGCAAGAGTGCTTGGTCTAGAAAACTTTAACCAGCGAGCCCGGGAACGTAGAGAAAGGAAGGCTGCAGTGTCTCAGGCAGAGACTTCTCTGGTCGGGAGCCCGATAAGTAAGTGAGTATCTATCCTCGGTAACGACTTTAATTGGACAAAAAAGTTGAGCAGAGTCTTGAAAGCATGTATGCCTGAAAGATTGCTTTGCCTGAAGAAAAAACATTCGGCGAAAGATAGGACCTACAACTAAGAATTACACTGGATGATACCGTTTGCAGTTAGGAGTTACGAGTATATGGGTTAGAAGTCTGGTGTCCTTCTGTAAGTATTGGATAGGTGAGTGAAGCCACATGTACTGAGTCATAAATAAGAAGGATAAACTCGATGCGAGGGAGTGCATCACTTAGAGTATGGGAAAAGACCACCGGTCAGCGACATCTACAATCCACCTAAAGTGGTGAAACGCGCTTTTCCAACTCAAAGTTATGCCAACATAATATTTTGCGCGCTCTCTCGTCATGAAACTACAAAAGCAACCAGTCTGGGCCAACGTTGAAATATTAAAAATTAACTCAGGAAAGGATAAAAAAACAGCTTCTCGCCACAGCTTGGTGCCACAACAAAAGCCCGACAGATGGGAAAGAATTGTTAGAAAAATATAACGGAAAACAAGAAAATTGCAAAATATAAGCCTGGTTACCATGTATTATTCAAATTGAATGACGTGGACAGCAAAAACGCCCTCTATGTGAGGGGGTAGACAATTTCCAGTTAAAAATCGCAGAAATTTGCATGCTCGATAATGGGCCACAATGTACGTGGGTTATTAACTGTATTTCAGCGCAATAATTATATTCCCGACCGATAATAGTTGATTAGCAAATTTTTTATTAAAATTAAGGATATTAGTGGGAACCGAATATGCAAAGTGGATAATTGAAAGAGCCTAAGGCCAGGGGGCGTTGGGTATGCGTGGGTACTTTTTATGTGGGAATTCGCTTTTTCGAGGAATCTGTTGTGTGTGTGGACCCTTTTTTTTATGGAAACAGGTGATTCAGAGAAAAACTTGTAAGCTCCTGAAGTTGAATGGAGCAGATGTCTGAATTGCTAATAAAAGATTTTCTAGGAGCAAAGAATTCTTAGAGAAATTGTATTCTACCGAGAAATGATTTTGAAATCACTTCCATATTGTCAGTACCGAAGAAAGCAATTGGAAATTCTTTTCATTTAGCCGCAAAGGGTTTTTGGTTTAGAAGATGGATATGGAAAATACTGGAAAATGTGAACCATTTTCTTAGAAGCATTTTGATTGAAAGTGTATCAACATAAATAAAAGTTTACCTATGCATGAACCCCTAAACGGCAATGTGTAGGTAAACATCAATACTGGGAACGCAAGGATTTTCAAGGGTATATGAAGTACCGATTTTGGAACACTGAAAACATTCGATTAGACAGTTATCAGGATGACTGATAATGACGTTCACAATTGTAGATAAATGGTCATCCAGTTTTATCACCTGTTTCAGGTGGTATTCTGGAATATCATCCGGGTAACCAGAGGATGACAACACTTTCTGTGCAATCGGTATGAAGAATTTGGTGCAGTCATCGCTATTAAGACTCAAATTTCGACAATTTTCGAGAGCCGGTCTTTGAGAAAGCTTCGCCTCATGGAAGTCTACAATTATTCGCATTGCTATTACACTGAATGACACATTTTCCCTGTCATTCGGCTGACCAATGGGTGACTTTTCGGGCAATCCGGGTGAATAACCATTTAATCAACGGTTACCACCAATAGAATGGGATGACGGACATGTTTTTGTGAGCCGGTCATTAGGATGGTCAGGTCTTATGAATGACACTGCATGATTCTCCGCGGTGTTATCTTCATGCATCGAATGATACATGCTGCGGACCTTTCATCCGGATAACCAGCGGATGACGCGACTTTTCGAACAATCCCGATGAATAACCATGCAATCCCCTGTCATCAAATATAACGGGTTATTTTTTAAGAGTTAAGTTTTTCAGGTTGGCAACACTGGTTAGTAATGGCGTCCAAACGTCATCTGTCAAAGTGAAAAGTTTTCAGTATACTCTGCCATTTAATCATGGAAAGAATTCCAAACGAGCAACGTTTGCAACTTATTGAAATTTTTTATCAAAATTCGTGCTCTTTGAAAAATTTGCAAATCCGCTGTTTTAGCGAAAAATTGTGTTCGGCGATGAGGGCTCATTTGTGGCTCAACGGATACGTAAATAAGCAAAACTGTCGCATCTGGAGTGATGAACAGCCACATGCCATAGTTTTCTTTCAAGGACGACAGTGGAAGAAAAGTCACCGTCACCCAGTTGGCTGAGTTGAACTTGGTTGACATGTGGTTTCATAAAGACGGTGCCACATATGCCACATAGCTCGTAAGACAATGGAAATGTTGAAGGATGAATTTGGTGAGCAGCTTATCTCTCGAAATGGCCCCGTGAATTGGCCGCCAAGATCATGCGATTTAACGCCTCTTGATTATTTCTTGTGGGGTTATGGAAGACGTTAGTCGATTGAAGCCTTACAGGAAAAAGTGCCGTAAAATTGGACCTTCCGAATGGACCATGTGAAACGGAGCCGCGGACAACATTTACATGAAGTTGTCCTTAAAACGTAAATGGAAAAGGCCTATTTATCGATTACAATATTTTTTTTAATATTTTATGCATACTTTGAGTGTAAAAAAAGTACGCTTAAAAAATCACCCGTTAGAATCGGATGACCGACATTTTGGGTGAGCCAACATCAGGATGACTGTGACTAATGAATAGGACTGCATGATAATGACAGCGCCTAATAGCCTGAGACTGCTCAAGTACCTAACGCGAATAATAAAAATTATTTCCAAGACAGAACCCTCTTTATCGACACAGACGATGGACCAGAAACGTATTAAATCGCAGGATGAGTCCCACAGGGGTCCGTTCTGGGACCAGCTTTAGGGAACAATATGTTCGGTGGATTATTGGGTACAACAAAACCAAGAGGGGTCAAGGAAATCGAAGAAGTAGCCAAAAAAAAAAAGAGGTAGTGAAGGTAGTGTAGTGCTTCTACATTGTCAAAGATGTGAAGATATGGCTCAACTAGTCAGGGCTGGAACTGGCCGGACAATAAAACAGAGTCCGTTATCAATTGCAATCGTATAAAAGTTGAGCGCTTAAGACTTAAAGTGGAGAGCACAAATAAAGTCGAAGCCCTGCATAAAATACCTTGGAGTGCTCCTAGACCACAGGCTTTACTTAAAGACCCAAATCACACGAGTGAAAAAGCCAGCCGTGGAGTCACCGGAATATCAAGGCTTATGCCGAATATTGGAGGACCTAGGCAGCCAACAAATATTTGCTTGCAATCTTAAGCAAATCCATCCTCATGTATACGCAGCCTTCATATAAGCTTGGAGTGCATACAGAACTGTATCTGGGAATGCAATATGAAAGTCTATCGGACTTTACCTTCAGTCTCAGCGTCAGCGTTCAAATCTCAGCGTCAACATACAATAACGAAATCACAGAGAGAATTCCCATTAGATAAGCCGCTGAATTGATATGTCAAAGACAATGGAACTCAACACCAAACGGGAGATGGACGCACAAACTACTGCTGATCATCGAAGAGTGGATAAAACGGAAAGCACGGTAAAGTAAACATCAGTCTATCACAATTCCTAATGGAACACGGAAGCTTCTGGGAATACCTACACTGGTTTCGGTTTGCTGGTGACCCATTACAGATGCTATACTTTACAGATGCTATACTTTTTTAAAAATTCACATTTTTCAGATGACGCGAACTTCTTATGACGCGAACTCTCAAAGAGCGCCTTGAGATGGTTTTTGCAGATACCTATGTTATATATAAATAGTTTCCCTTTACCATCCCTTTATGAGGCCATGTTAAAGGTGTTTCTTTAGTTAAAGGACTAAATGAAATAGTTTTCCATTTTAAAATAAATTAAATTAAAATTAAATAAATTTTCTTATAAATCCATTTAATCTGATTAGTGTCCTGCTTGTATTTGAAAACTAGCCTCATACTGTGCCTCATAAACTATGGTGCGGCAGTTAAGAAATTTAATGAAACCATTTGCTGTAAAATCCACAAATCCTAATTTTATCAAACCGCAAAGGTCTTCAAAGGCGCATAATTACGTCATTACTAAAAAGATTAATTTAACAGACAAAAAAAAACCGTTTGAAACTAAACACATGGTTAAGGGTATATTCGTGCGGTAGTCAGTTTTTGTTTCCCACCACCACAATAAATTACTCGATGATGCACCCCATGCAGGTTCATAAATCTTCAACTTGTTGACAAACGCAATTGAAGACGGTAATTCACTCGCATTGTCATCGGTGGTGTTTTTTTTTTTTTTTTAAAAGAGACCTGGCGGGTGATAGAAATTTGGATGATTCCCATCAAGCGCGCAAGTATGAGTCCGCCGACAGCATCCACCTATCCGGGGAGTTGCTCCAATTATCTCATTTGTCTTTGCTTTGGTTTAAGTTGGTCCGTATGGTCGCTGTGTCTGGTGCGCTTGGCGGGATACATGTAACCCTTGGCGCTTCATAAGTCTCGCTCAGCTTAACCGTCAATTATATGAAACTGTCGCATCGCTGTCGTGAGATCAATTTATAATACCAACTTCTTAAAATCGCATTAAAGTCAATTTGTTGTAATGATCCTGTGGGATGTTGATGGGTAGACTCCAGTGACAGGTCTATAAATCAATTGAAAGTGGATAGGAGGCAAACCTAATTGCGTTTGTCAAGTGTAGCAATGGGGTGTACCGATACCGTTATAAACGTTTGAGAAGGGAGGTCCGATAGTGAAACGAAACAAAATTGTAGCTGAGTCGATGGAATCAAAATAAGTTTCAACATTGAACGTCTGATGGAAGTACTATGGAGAGAAGTAGGAGGACACATGCGCTACTTAAGTAGTAGCTGAAGAGGTCTCAAAGTTACTAGATAGGATGATTGTTAAATATGTAAACGGGAGTACCAGTGTTATCAGGCCAAGAACTTCACGTCTGTAGGCGAAATGTAAATACAGTGCCGGTATTGCATATTGTTTCATGGCAGACAGTATACATACGACCAGACGGAGAAATATCGAACGCCAACAATCGATGCACTCCACCGACACAAAAGCAGACTGGTCTCGAGGCTTAAACGGCTGCGTAGACAATTCACTGACAGACAAGACCCGGAGGTTCGGACACTGAAGTCACTGATCAAAAACCTAAAAAAATTAATATCGGAAAATTACAGAAAATCTATAAATTTTTACTGGGGCAACAAAATTCGGGCTATAAAAACCAGTAGCCCGAATATGTTCCCCCAAATAAATAAAATATTCAGGCGAAAAGATCATAACGACATTCCATGTGTCCGAATTTCCAAAACGACAGAAAACAGACAGACACTCACGGCTGTTGGTATAAGTCCGGAATACGTTGACTCGAACGACGGTTTTTTCACGATCGAAGATCCTCAGGAGAAGGCGAATTCGATAGGCGCTATTTTCGAGACCGTGTATACGGTGAACAATCCTGTTCGCCCAAATCGCGATATTGAGGAAAGAGCCTTTCTGAATCACTTTCATCTGCGCACTGAACTTCAAGCTTGGCGATCTGAGAATCACGGTTTTTCCGTATTCAATGACGAAAACCCTTCCAATGGCATAGTCGCCAATAGCCTGATGCTGTTCGTGCAAAAATATGAACTCCTGGACATCTTGGTATCATTGAAAAATAAAAAGTCGGCAGGAGAGGACGGTGTCCCAAACGTCGTATTGAGACACCTGCCAATAGAAGCAGTCGATATCTTCACCACCCTGTTTAACAATGCACTGAATAATGCACATTATCCGGTGCACTGGAAAACGGCGGTGGTACATCCTATCCCCAAAAAGGACAAGGACAAAACAAACCCTGCAAATCTTCGGTCAATAAGCCTTCTGCCGAATGTAAGCAAGGTATTCGAGAAGATAGTCAATAGAGCTCTGCTTAAGTGGGTTGAGGAAAACAAAATTATTCCGGATAATCAGTTTGGTTTTCGAGCGAGGCATGATACCATTCATGCCGCGTCGAAACTAGTGTCCGACATCCAATGGAATAAGTCCAAAAAACAATGCACAGGGGCCTGTCTGGTTGACTTTGAGAAGGCCTTCGACACCGTATGGTTAGAGGGGCTTTTCTACAAGCTGACCAGACTGGACATGCGTAAACCCACGCTATATATGATTTATGAAATGCTTATGGGAAAGAAGTTCGTTGTCAAATGTGGCAACGTAACTTCGAGTAAAGTCTTTGAAATTAAAAACGGTTTACAACAGGGGGCGGTGAACTCCCCGATATTGTTTAACATTTATACAAGTGATCTTGTAGGTTCTCTCAGACACGCTATAGCGTACGCAGATGATCTAGTGGCGTACAGATCAGGTCCGAAAATCGAGGTCATCAACACACTTTTGCAACGTGACTTCGATCACATTAAGGGATATTGCGATGATTGGAAATTGAGGATCAATTTCCAAAAAACCGAAACAATTCTGTTCAGGACCCCAGTGCAGAGGGCTTCTTACGATACCAGAAAAAACTGGAAAAAATTTTGTATCATGGGACAGGCATGGACGGCCGTTGGCGGTGAGAAGTGAAGTCAAATACCTTGGCATCTGGCTTGACAAGTTTTTATATTTTAATAAAAATGTGGATGCTTGTCTGGCCAGGGCTAGGGGGGCTTATGCTCTGACAAGAAGATTGTTTCATAGCAGTCAACTTGATTCAAGGGTGAAAGTCATTTGCTACATGGCCCTCATAAGGCCGATCATCGCTTACGGTTGTCCCGTGTGGTTCAATGTATCACCATCCTACATGGAAAGGATACGGCTGTTTGAGAGACGTTGTCTCCGATCCTGCTTAGGATTGTACCGAACGCCGGACTCCGAGTACATAAAATATTATCGCAACGAGGTTCTATACAATGGGGCTCAGTTGAATAGAATTGACAGTTTCCTAATTAAAGTGACTCGAAGGCACGCTGCAAGGGCGATGGCTAGCGACAACAGCCTGATCTTTGGGGCTTATTATCCCAATGATTTATACATGGAGAGCACGCTCATATCGGGCTTTATTCCACCAGAGGCATTCATTTACATCGATTCGTTAGGGTTAGTACAAGACAGGAACGGTATCCCGGTTTTATACCACCGCTATCGTGACGCGCGGGACAAACGGCTAATCCGCGACGGGTACGTCGACAATGCTCCGGAGCTCCTCCGCTTTAGCACGGCGGTATCGGATCGCGATAGGATCGATGCTGCAAAACAGCGCACTGAATTCTGGTGGCTATATGAGGAAGGTGATTCTGCACTTCCTCAGGACTTTGCGGACTTTAGTCCAACTCCATAAGTAAGATTTTAAATTAGGAACAAGGTCTGGGGTGGGGCTTGTGCACCATATTGGCGTACAATATAGTTGAACGCAGGCTGCCGTGGGACCGAAAGACGCAATCAGGATGGCGACCCCTCGGGGCATGCGCAACGAGGGCTCGCCACCCCGATTATAATTAAGTTAGGTTTAAGTAGTTAAGTAGTCTTAAGTTAGGCTTAAGTAGTCTTACGTTAGGCTTAAGTAGTTTAAGTAGTCTTAAGTTATATATAATCCAGATTAAGCTTTTATATAAAACAAAAAAAAGTCACTAAACAAAGTTTTAAATTTTTTCTTTGTAAATTAAAATTAAATATAAAACCAAAAAACCGACAAATATAAGCCTAAAGGCAAAATAAAACAGCTAAATATAAGCTTACAGCGCCCACTAAGGGCCGATAAGTTAGATTAAGTAAACCAGTTATTGATAAGTTACATTTAAGCATTTTTGTCTAGTAGTAAGTTAATATTTTAAGTAAATAAAAAATGGGTTTAAAAGTTAAAAGTTAAAAAGCAGACAGTATACATTGGGTTAGCAATGCATAATTGCGGTCATTATCGTGGCGTGATGACCCAGTTTTTAGTGCCTAAGCTACAAAAAATGGACGCGACCATCATGTGGTATCAACAAGATATGCCATACACCCACAGAATCAATTCATTACTCCATGAGTCATTTCCTAACCTTGAAATCGCCAGTTTTTTGCGATCAGAATTGGCCATCCATCTTGCGATTTAACGCCATTGGACTTTTTTGCGTTTTTTTTTAAGTAGAAAGTCTATGCAAACAAGCCCAATACCAACAACGCCTTGACAAAGGAAATTGGGTGGATATTAACGAAATTCAGTCACGTTTATACGGAACTGTCATAGAAAATTTTAATAAAAGAGTACGTAGGAACTTTCTAGCAAGGCCGTGGCCATTTATCTAATGTGATATAACCTCAATCTGTATTCCTACTCTATGAAACGATAAAAAAAAATTAAATTACGCTTTCCATTTAAAAATCTGAATTACATTTTGCGTTAATTAAGGGACACGGACACCATTAATTTCCTGTTAATTTTCGTTGAAATGAAAGTGCCTTCTTGCGATTAGATTTCGCTGAAAAATTTCATATGAACCCCTCGAGTCACACGATCTGATTAGTTATGTATAAAATGCAACAACAAGCACGGTTAATGTGGAGATGCTTCTCCATACATCGATTTGAAAGACTATCCCCTACTGAGAATCAAATTACGTGACATTTTTGCTCAAGCTCGCAATTCATCAAAGTCCCTCATTCAAAACTCGCAAACAACACCTTTCTAGGTCGAGTGCTATTCAAATTTTCGTTAAGTCCTTGACAAGTTTTCAGTAACAACGAATCAGTATTGAATTACAACCTTATTACAAGCCTCCTGCCGGTATATGCACATTCTTAAACAACAGCAGCCTTGCAAACACAAAAGGATAACAAAAAAAAAAAAAAACAAAGTATCCTTCGCACACAAAATTATCCAGCTCTCGAACAATTCATACAAAACTTAAAGCTGCTCATGGCCCAGACCGCTTTTGAAAAATAAACCGCGCCGGCCATCACCACCCACGCCATCATCGCTCTCGGCCTAAGGCTCTTAAAGTAATTTCACAGTTCCACTGACATAGTGGCACACTATATCGGGTTCCATCTGATGCTGCCAAACACACACATCCACACAATGCCATTCACCCAATTTGTAGCAATTGTACACGTACACCACTCGTTCACCCATACACAATGCGGCATGTGGATATATGAGTCCTTATGCACAAAGCCACACACCACCCAGCAATTCACATGCGGGCTAGGGTTTGAAAAATTGCGTTCCATTCATTTTTCTAAGCACACTTTTATCTCTAGCAATCATCTGCGAACGTGAGTTGTATATGATGGGGATGTTGGATGTATCTTTGTATCTTATCCTCGATTTTGTTTTTTTCATTGCAAACGTGGAGGTGGTGTGGCATCACTCTGTTCATTCATTTAGTCCTTGCTTCCTTGTACTTTACTTTGGTGTTGTTTTGCAGTATTCGTTTCGTGTCCTTATTGTATTCCCCTTGACGAAACTAAGAGAATGGTATCCTTTATGTTTCATTTTTATATATCCTTTGAAGCATCTCATCGTCATCACCCTTACTCTCGTCCTTGTCCTTGTTTGTTTTTTTATGTGTGTTGTTGTTGTCTTCTTCAAGAATTTCGATTTTTTTTTTTGGCAATCATATCACTGCATTAACACACAGGATATACACCTCCTAGCCTACCTAGATTCAGAGTACCTATACTCGTACTCCTCCACTCCTCCACACATTGACCATGCGGTGTGGTTTTGTTTGCTCTGTGTGTTGTTGCCACCACCCCATCCATCCTTTCTGGAAATTATTCAGGATATGCGGTTTAATTTTCATATTGAGAGAGAAAGAGTTTTCCTTTTTGTTCAGTAGAAACTGAAATTGCCGAAGGACGAAGGATTAATATACAAAGCCGGAGCGAGAGAATTCACTTGTGTAAACAGAAATCGTTTGCATAGGCATAGTGTTTGGGGGTGGAGGTATGTGGGAAGAGGATCCTGGTTGGGAGGGATAGGTGTAGAGGTGGTGATCTAAATTCGGCACTTAATGTAGAGAGAGAGAGAGAGAGAGAGAAGAACACACGAGTTGTGTAGTAGGTATGGGAAGGATTCCTCCGCATTTCACATTGCACATTGTAAGTCTTTGGGGTATCCTTGTTTTTTTTTTTTTGGTCGATTTGTGAAACCATTTCCATACAATCTCCGTGCCGCATGCCTGTGTGTGTACATTTGGAAAGCAACGGCTTTACTTTTCACTTGGCTCAGAGGCTTTGTTTCTTTTTTTTGGAAGGAAATTCCTTATAAAGAATTTGACAACAAAAAAAAATAATGGAAAAGGAGCAGACGATGGGCAAAGTAAACGTGTATACTTGGAATTTAAAAGCGATGGCTACCGCACTTACGTTTCAAGGATAATTCCATCGTTTTTAGGTTCCTTTTTTGTTCCTGATTTAAGGAAGTTGGCATAGGAAATAGATTCAGCAACTAGTGTAAGGGTGGTAAAGGACAGCCAAGTCATATGGAGGATACATGGAAAGGGTGATTTAAAGCAGTCAAAAATGGAGTAGGTAAGATATTACGTTACGTGACTTGAATGTGAGAGATTTGATGAATTGGGTGTGGAGGAATCCTTCCAAGTATGTACGAGTAATGTGTGTTGTGAAAGTTGGAGAACAGGATACATGGTCATATTATACAGGGATATTTAATGGAAGTGTCCAAACTTGCAGGTGCTAATCTACTAAGTGTGGTGGAAAGGTATCGCTTGGTGATATTGATATTTTTGGCAAACATTGGACATAAGGCAGTGGTCCAAATTTTAAACTGGACCCCTCAACAGTTTTAAGTAACCACACTAAGGGTCCTTATGAATACCGATTATATCCTCATGAGTACCCATTGTATCCCTACTGCGTTAGACTTTGATAGAAATTTTCAGATCAATTTAAATGGCTGAATGTCATAGGAAAATACTGTTCTTGTTGAAAACTATTCGATGCACTTTCATTCTTTTTTTGCGACAAGGTAAATTTTAGATGCTGCTTCCGTCTTTAAGGTCATTGTAGCGATTCTCGGTAGAACTCATGGCGATCAAGAGGTCTTGTCATGACTGAAAGTGAATGTCATGGTAACTACCATTTACTGGGACAGAAAATTTGCTATCAAATCACTGGAGTCGGTGTCATCGAACTCAAATGTGGTCATAGACTCCAACTTATCTCTTTAATATTTGCTGGATTGAACTGCGTATGCGTTTGTGTAATCACAGTTAATACCACACATTGTCAGTTTTCAACAAAAACAAAGACTACGAAGCAAACGCAGGAAAAGAAATGGAAACCCCGTTCCAGAAAACTAGGAAAACGATAAGAACACCACCAGTAGCGCTGGCTTCTTCCTACATGATGGAACAAATAGCTTTGCCAAAGGCAACAGAGGCAACACACAAAGTACCGCCTAAATAACACATCTTGCATAATCTGAGAGGACAAAGAAGAGGGCTGGTGGAGATGATCAAAGATGGTAAAAGGCGGTCGATTAATTAACCGATGAGATATGCTTCAGAAACCATAACGCAGTTCTTTTAAAACTATCGGCCTAATTCCCCGTTCCTTAGAGCCTAAATTGAGCGGAAGAGAAGCAAGCCCTAGGACAGTAAATCACCACAACCAAAACGCAAATAAAACTGATAGCAAGTACCCAACGAAAAAAAAAGCGATAGAGCCAAATAGCCAAGAAAGGATGGGCATCTCACAACAAAAGAGTGCAGGTCCACAAACAGTAAGGAAGGACCAACGGAAAACAAGGCCAGATGATATAATTATCAAGGCCAAAACGGGGAAGTCCCACATAGATATTGTGTGCAATGTAAAAGCTAAGCCCAATTGAGAAGTAGTCGGAAAAACCAATTTAAAAATAAGAAGGGTCCAGATATGCAAACTTCATATACGTCTCAAAGAACCTAGATTTAAGACCGTAGAGCTTAAAAAAGTGTTTAATGAGCAACCAGGAGTGAAATCCCTCAAACATCGCACGATGATCGAAAAGAAAAGTATCTATCGACGAGGTATTTATAAGAGGAGACAGCCAAGCCGCAACAAAAGATCAGCTTAGCTTCGATGGAGGCTGCGGTTTAGCCCAAAATGTCTCGCTTTTTCTTCCTGCATTAGATGCCTGGAAACCCAAAAAATTAGGATTGAATGGGTAATACCCCGAGTTCGGCCGGGGAAACAAAATATGAAGCAAGTGGGATTTGCGGAAAACATGCTTCCGAAGAAACGTATGGACTCTATAAAGCTGGGACAACAGGTGCAAGATCATCGAAAAAATGTAAGGCTCAATTCAACAGAGTATAAGAAATTTATAGTCCTTAATAGACCACACATAAGCATCAAGGAAAGTATTCGATTAGCCTTAACTTAAGCATGAGCTGCATCAATGAAGAGGTGGAAGGGGCAACTGCTCCCAATAGACCACGCATTGGCACTTAGCAAAGCATGTACTTGGCTTTTCTATGAGCTGCAGGGATAAAGGGAAGGAAGCGATAACTTCTCCAAATTAGCACTAAAGAAAGCATGCACCTAGACGTAAATAAAAAATCTTCAGCTGCCTAGACTAGACGCAGCTACATCTGAGTAGACAGACAGCGACCAATTTAGGTTCGAAGGAGGCTATGCTTCACTGCGTAGAGCTTACGGTACCAACTCTGTGACTCTTATCTTTACTGCTGTAAACGGCAACATGAAGCTGAAAGGCAACAAAATAAAGATTTCAAGGGTAATATGCTAAGTTCGGTAGGGGACTAGAACAAAATTTTTCCGGTGACTATTAGACTCGGGCCATCTAGCCAAGCACTGCAAAAATTAAGAACATCGATCAAATTTATGGATACAATGAGGAAATGGAGGATACCACTACGCATAAGCCATCATGACGAATTCGAAAAAAAAACATCAGGTACCTAGACTTTGTACATCTAGCCATGCACTGCAAAAATGGAGAGGATCGATCCAATTTATGCAGAAGATTCGGAACTGGAGGCAATTGTGAAAAATTGCAGAAACGGGCCCATGGAGACAAAAGATAGCATCGAGGAGAGGAGAAACTACTAGCCGGTAACAAAAGCTGTCCAGTTTGAAGAAGAGCCATCAGTAATAGAACATCGTGAGAATCATCCATATATATACTGACATTCAAGCAGCTAAGGACCTAATAAATACCTCGACAGCATTGTTTGGATAGCGAGGAAACAAAACATGCTACCAGTGGGTTTTGAGCAGTGACACCTTGTGCAAGATCATCGAACAAATTTAGTCAAAGCTGAATTTGGCAAGTGATAAAAAAAATTTATCGTCCTTATAGACCACACATTAGCGCCAAGGAGAGCTACATGCTGGAAGGGAAAACTCCTCCTAACAGATCGCACATTAGCACTCAGAAAAGCATGCAGATAGACTTGGCTTTTGCATGAGCTGCATGTAGGAAGGGAAAACTCCACCTAACAGGTCACACATTAGCGCTAAGAAAAGCATGCAGATAGACTTGGCTTTTCCATGAGCTGCACGGATCAAGACGATGAAGGGATAACTTCTTTTAATAGACCACAGAACATCACTAAGTAAAGCATGCATCTAGACTTGGCTTTTCCATGCGCTGCAGGGATGAAGAGGAGGAAGAGAGAACTTCTTCTAATAGACCACACATTAGCACTAAGTTAAGCTTGAAAGTAGCCTTGGCTTTTGCATGTATGAAGAAGAGGAAGGGACAACTCCTCCTAATAGATCAAACTAAGCACTGAGAAGAGCATGCAGCTAGACTTGGAATTTCCATGAGCTGCAGGGATGAAGAGGAGGAATGGAGAACTCAGTTTAAATGACATTAGCGCCAAGGAAAGCATGTAGTTAGACTTGACTTTTGCGTGTATGAAGAGGAGGAAAGGGCAACACCTACTCATAGATGACACATAAACACTAAGAAGAGCATGCAGCTAGAGTTGGCTTTTGCATAAGCTACAGGGAAGAAGAGCAAGAAGGGACCAAGCATTACCACTAAGTAAAGCATGCAGTTAGACTTGACTTTTGCTTGAGCTGCACGGATCGAGAGGATGAAGGGATAACTTCTCCTAATGGACATCATTACAATACTAAGGAAAGCATGCAGCTAGACTTGGCTTTTGCATGAAATGCAGTGATGAAGAGGAAGAAGAAAAAACTTGGAATCAACACTGCCTGTCTCAAACAAAAGGAAATATTGTTTAGAGGAGCCTACTGCCTTCACAATGTCTTCGATTTCTCCAAAACGGAACTAAAAAATCGACGATCGATTAGTAGCGCAGGATGGTTAAGACAAAAGGATAACCGCATGATTTACTTGGTACATTGTGGGAATTGTCTATTATCAATCAGAATCAAGTGAAATATCTGGTAGTCCCAAACACAGTGCCTTGAACCTAGCTTATCCTTTCATTTGTGTGTGCGCAAAGTTATATTTTCTTCACATAGATTAGGAACTCATGTTTCTATCATCCTATCATGAGAATCTTTTCAAATTTGCCATTCAGAGTCGACTTTAAGCTGGAGGTCCTCTTCTTTGTTGGAATAATATAAGTTCCCAAATGATGGGATAAACATCCAATGGCAAGCCACTTCCCTGCCGCTCAGACTGTATTAATCCCATCCTCACCGACCCGGCCATTAAACAGCATTCCAGTCACTCGCCACTCAAACAATGAAAGAGATACTGTACTTCAAGTAAGTGCATATCCTGTCAAAAATTAAGATTGAAAACTGTCCTGGACATCCCCCCAACCCCTTCAAACATGAACAGAACCACCAAAAAAAAAAAACATCCCTCTTGGGAAATATCTCATGACACACAGATATCTAAGAATTAGAAATTTCTTCCGACTTCCCAATGGTGTTGCATGGTGCACTGTCCATGCACAACGTACCCTGTCCAACAATCATTGGTCATATGAGAAGAGAAATCATTGCTGATCCCCCGGGTGTGGTTTTTCGGGGGTAGGAACCTAGCCATTTTCGGGACAAAAGTGTCTAAGCCCAGGATATGTGTAGTGTGTCTGTGCTTTGGCTTGTTCACTTGCTCGCACCAATGACGTCAACAACAACTACGACGACGACGTTGACCAGAGGAAGGAAGATGGATTTATGAATGATGGTAGTTTAAGGAAATTTATAGTGCAGCTATCCACCAAGACGATTATGACGATGCTGACGACGAGCATGGAGACGATGGTGGTGTTGTCTTGTGTGAAGATGAATTAATGTGCATGTGCACATGAATGTAGCTGGTAGTGATGTTTTAGATTGTCTGTGATATGTGATAGTGTTATCATCATTTCCTTCCAAAAAGTCTCTCTTTGGATAAACGACAGCTCATCTAGGAGCAATTCAACTCATCTGGATGAGGAGGGTTTAGTGCGAGATGGTGAGTTTTTCGTTGAAATGTCAAACAGCTTTGCATTTTGGTTAGAGAAATAGTGCTAGAATGCTGCAAGGAAACGTCCACATGGTAAATGAACTTGAACTGGATTTGGTGTGTTTGTAGAGCGCTGAAGGTATACTGATCAGCGTTTCCACTTTAAGAAACATTTTTGTGACAAAAAAGGGAAAATGGGGAATGTGGTTCAAAATCAACTCAGCTGGGAGAATTATTGGTTTTTTGCTCGATGTGGCCGATCATAATGAAATCGATGGAAAAAAAAAAGATTTAACGCCTACAGGTAGCTTGTGTGTTCAATAGAATGTGGCAATTGGATTTCCTTTACAAATCCGACTTCGACCCACGAATTTGAGAAGCTTGTCATGACAGCTGTATAACTTTTGCAGGAGTGGTGTTGTTACTTTCGAAATTCGAACAGGTGACCCTGCGATATTAGTCAATTGCGCAAGGATTTAAATTTGTTGGCTTAGTAGCTTTCTATTACAAATTAAGTTCCAATGACATGCGATAAATTGGAATTTTGCCAGAGGATCATCTGAATGGTGGGCGAGGAAGAACGAAACCATGAACTACTCTTTTTTATGATAAACAAAAGCTATTTTAACAAAAACACGGCAATGAAAATGAACAGAATTGTCGAAGAATATGGGGCGGTTTGAATAATAAAATTCTCCAGGACAAGGAACTCCACCCAGCTCGAGTAAAAGTGCAGTATTTAGTTTTATCAAGAATTATTGTCAAGCCAATACTTTAAGAAAAAAAAAATGGCCGGAGAGTAAGTATCCGAACACGCAGTGAGCCACGAGCGACGGGTTGTGAAAAGGCCGAAAGTGTTCGGTCCTAGAAATTGGGAGTGGCTCAATGCCTTCATATTTTGCTACGACACTTTTCTAAAATATACAACGGTTTGACGAAAAAAATGTCTTACGAAAATTAGGATTTTAAAATTTATTACGCTTGTTTTGTTTTGTTCAGATACCAATAATTTTGAGAAAATCGACGTTTTTTTTAAACTGATACACCGACACCATCAAATTTTAAGAAAATTGACGTTTTGTAAAACCTTTTTAAGGGAGGTACCGTTATAAGAATGGCTTAATATAAAAATTGGCCAAGAATTTTGGACATAAAAGCTGCAAAACTGCAAGTTTGATGAAAATCGGTCAAGCAGTAAAGGCTGCTGAAGCAGATTCCCTGCCAGCTGAAATTTTTTAAGCAGCGAGAAATGGCTTGGTAAGGAGCATTTACCCAGCCTGTAAAATTTGTTCGGATGAAAGTCGTTTGCCTTATCCACAAGCAAGTAGATACTCTGAACTGCGCCAATCAACTGAGAAATCAACCGCGTAAACGTCGCGTATAAAATTCTGACAGCAATACTGTCGCCAACATCAGAGGTACAATTTTCCAAAAGTCTGTTCATAACTTGAATATGCGAATTATATTGACATTATCGGAAGAACGCAGCGAGTTGTCAATAGTGCGTTTGTATGTATTTAATCGGAGGCGCAAAGATGGGTTTGACGGTGAATGAGGACAAAACGAATTATATCGCGCCATCGAAAAAGGAATCTCAACATCGGCGACTCGTCCACAAGGTCACCATGAGCAGCTATAATTCTGAAGTCGTTACGGATTTTGTCGATCTAGTTCAAGAGATCAAGCGAAGAATTATTCCCGCCAATCCCTATTTCTTTAGGCTAAGAAGGAATCGAAGACGTAAAGACCCCTCTCAAAAAATCAAGGATACTTTGTTTAAAACCCTCAACATCATAATCCTGCTTTATAGGGGAAAAGTATGGACATTGACAAAAGCAGATGAAAATTCCATCGTTTGTTTTGAAATGAAGGTTCTTTGCGTGATATTCGGTTTGTATCGATGGAGTGTGGAGGAATACAACGGGCTTAACAGCGACATCAATCTGTTCAAAAAGCTTCGAGTTCAATGGATTAGAATACTCGGACACGTGGAGCTCATGGACGCCAGCGCCCCGTCCCGTCGAGTCTTTGAGTCCACTTCGTACGGTCAACGCAGCAGAGGAAGACCCCACTTCAGGTGGAGCAATCAATTGGAAAGTGACCTCGACCAACTTGATGTGCAAAACTGAAGGCAGCTTGCTAGGGACCGATCTGGCTGGAGGGGTAGTTGCTTGAGGCCGTGGTTCACCCAGGACTGTAAGCGTCATCAAAAGTAAAGTTAACGCGTTTGGACGGCCGCAAAAGCAGGAACCATTTTTGTACTCCCCTAACGTATGAGTCAATCAAAATGTGGAGATCAGAAATTTTCATGAAACAGTACCAAAAGTAATAAAACCGAAATAATTGTAAGAAAACAAAACCTGGCTACACAAAACCATTAACGGAAAGAAAATTGGTAAGCTCCTTACATTTAATTTATAAAAATATATTTTCAACACACAAAACTACCCATCTTTAGAAGCAACCCTATATACCTGCCCAGATTTTTTCTTTAAATAACAAAACTTACTGATTTCGAGATTAAAGTGTGATCAAAGATATTTACCTGCAAAGAAACAAAAAAAGTAAAATTTAGTTTGAGAATTAAGAAGATTTTAAAAATTAAAATAAAATAACACAAACATGTAATTGGTCATAGGATGCGTATATCGATCATCTTACAATTGAAATAAAATTTCGACAATCACCTAGATAATCAGCCCTATCGAGATATCCATTCAGAAAAAATATCCAAAGGAAAGTCATTTACAATCGAAACTCGGTTTGTTCTTGAGGTTTCCCTTGCGAAAAAAAATAAACGAAGCTTACAATCGCGTTCGAAGTATTCCGCATTAATTCTTCGTCGGACAACTAAAGAAGAAATTCAACGCGTAGCTGTCAAAAATTGTTGACACTAAATATGTCGCCATGCGATCATTTGCGATAACATTTTTCGGGGTCAGAGTCATAATGCCGAAAGCCCTAAATCCCGAAAACCAAAAATTCCGAAAATCAAAAATTCCGAAAATCCAAAATCCCGAAAAACCGAAATCCCCAAAAAAAAACAGAAAAACAAAAAAAACCGTAGTTCCGAAAATTGCGAAAATAAAAAATTTGCGCAAATTTTTATAAACACGAAAATTTTCGGGATTACGTTATCGAGATTTTTTTTTTTTTTTTTAATGTAAAACAGACAAATGATTGTTCTTTTCCGTTAGTGTTAGTGTTGTAATATTTTACAACTCGTAATATGCGTTCATTTATGTTAATTGACTGATATCAGTAAATATGCGATTGAATTAAACAAAATGAGTCATTAATCGCTTTATAAGTGATTTTTGTTAATTAAGCATTAACTGCTTTGTTATTTTTTTTAATATCTCGAATAATTTTTTTTTTGTTTTGAATTTTCTTGATTCTGGGTTTTTGGAATTCTGCCCGAACACCCTGAAAATGTGACCTTGCTGGGGGTTACCTCAATAGACGTAAATATGTTCAAAATCGAATCGAGAGAGGATTCCTATGTATTGAGTTTTTTTTTATTTAGAGAAATTCATCATTCATTTGTCAGGAGAGTTTATTCTTTCGTCTTAATAAGCCAATATATGCAGTTCGACAATCATTGTTATGATACCATCTGTAGTTTGCTTTCCAGTTCGTAGAGAAGAGAGTTGTTTCCAAAAGCGCAGTCGCATTTTTAGCAATCTGCTTTTATTGAGAGCGGATAAAATCTGACATATATGCACTAGAAAATTACCAAAGAACAGAAATAAAAAAAAAGATAAACTTATGTCACTGGAAACTGCTGTTAAATTTTTGAAAAAAATATTCGAAAATTGGATGCTCTGGAAATATATTTTTCGATTGCTTTCGTTTTTGAGAGTAAAAAAAAGTGAAGAATGTTGAATTTGAAGATCCACTTTCAATACGATCCGTGCCATTCTCAGCTTACCTAAAAGTAGGTATGAATTGAGATCAGAAATGGTGACGGTAGAATTCTCTTCTGCCATACTTAGATGACTTAAGAAAAGCTTATTTCCAACTCAGGCGTTTTGTTCGGCAAACAACTAGTGATTCTCCAAATGGGAGTCGACAGAATTCCGAAAACCAAAATCCCAAAATCCCAAAAATCCAAAAAACACGAAAATCTAAAATCCCAAAATGCCAAATCTTGAAAATCTAAAATCCCGAAAACCCATAATCCCGAAAATTGTATTGTAGAAACAAAAAAAGAAACAAGAATTTTAGATGTTAATAAAATAATTATTTAAGAACATAACAAAGGAAGATCAAATCTAATTAAACAAAAAAGAATTAAACAACTTATGACTAATTTAAATTTACTTACACATTGATTGATATCAATTGACACAACGGAATGCACATTACGAATTGTAAAAAGTGACAACACTTATTATTATATAAAATGAAAAATTTCCGCAAATGTTTTCATTTTATATAATTTTTCGGAAATCGGATTGTTGGGTTTTTGTTTTTTAGTGGTTTTTGTTTTTTTGGGATTTTGGGTTTTCGGGATTATGACCCCAACCCCACCAAAAAAGTACAAAAATGAATGGTTGTAGCAATTTTACTGAAATGAGATGTGGAACAGTAGGTAAAAGAGAATATTGAGCACAGCGTGTTCGATTGTTTTAAGAAGTTTGTTGATACTTTTGCAAAAGCACATTTCAAATATTTAAGTAGGGTTAGGCTTTTTGGCCTTTCGTAGAGGCATTTGTTAATAAATAAGTTAGTTAAATGCTCTTATATGATAGCTTCTGATTTTTCAAAAGTTTTCAAGAATGCGTTCCATTCTATCTCATTCGACAGAGCGATTTATCTTTGCACCAATATCCAAAATTGAATTAAAAATTTCACAAACAAATGATAGAGTGATCATTATAAAACAGTCAGTAAACGACAGGCTGAGTTAAATCTGGGTTAACCCAGATTAAACTAACCCCGGGATAAATTCAATCCAGAGTTAACTCATGAAGCAGTTTTTTTCAGTGCGGGATTTAATTTGATTCCGAGTGTGTTGATTTGATTTGGTAGAATTCATGATTTATCGATTTTTCTGTAAAAAAGTAATCGAAATGTATAGAATCTGAAACAGCTTAGTTATCAGCTGTTTGGTTTATTTTTCCCAAAAAAAAATGAAAATGCTTTTGTCGCGATCTTAGGTCTTTTTCTTCTTAAAACAAGTCAAACTCAATATACAAAATAGTTCGAGTGCATAGGAATATATCGTATACGTATTTAGTTTCTAAGAAGTTGATAAAATGTCCACACAAATGGAATTAAAAATAATTGTTTGATTGGTATTTTACCATCTGTCAACAACATCTGATCATTTAGTCCCAGGGTTAACTCACCAAACTTGCTGGACCAACTCGAAGTTAACTCTCGAAGTTAACTCTCGATTTCAAATGACTGAAAAAGTACTTTCTCGAGTTTAGTTGAGTTTAATCCTGAAACTAGGATGATCTCGCATTAAAATCCGGGCCTCGAGGTTTTTTTTTTGGAATGCTGCATAGTCGCATTGCTGTAGTGACGACAAATTATACTCAAAATGGATCGTGTCCAAGTGTTGTTCTAGCATACCATCAGGGTGGATGAAGGAAGTCGAATATCGACAAACATGTATAAAAACCCCTAGAAACAGGCGTTGGTTTTTTGAATTAAATTTCTAATTGTTCGTTATGAATTCCATTGAAGGTACATACCAACACTAAAAACGTACCAACAATAGGCTTGACGTAAATCGTAGGAGTTGTACAGGGTAGCCAAATGAGATGATACAATTTTACACACACAAATAATTACTTAATTTTCCACTACATAGAATTAGCACGAGGGAATGTACCATTGTACCAAAATGCAAAAAGGAATGACAAAATGTAAAAAAAAAACGATTCAAATGTACCATAAATGCGAACGCTGTTTGTTTCATAACGTAAAAAGTTTTAGTTCCACTTTTTCATATTGCATCGTCTCAGGTGCACTGTGGTAGCGAAGGCAAAAATATAACTCAACGTGGTTCGTGTACGTGATATAATCGACATTAAAGCATACTTCAGGGTGCATGAGGTAAGTCGAAAATTGGGAGACTTTAGAAAACGCCCGATAGTATGCATCGGTTTTTAAATGAAAATTCCTTTTGATGGTTCGGAATTCCACTGAACGTGATATACACGTCATCACTTGGTAAAAATAGATACGCCTGAGGATACTACAAATCAAAGAAAATTAAGAGAGAAGATGGAGAAGATGGAGAAGATGGAGAAGGAGAAATAAGAACGTTACTAGGTGGATTATTGGAGAGTTTCGCGTCGTTTTACGTTTGTTCACTTCTCAAAGCCTAAAGTATTTGTGGAGGTAAAGAATATCGGTGATCTACTACGTTAAGCTACTGACGCTAACGGCAAAAATTATAAATTATAAGAATAATTGTTCAATGGCGGCTCGTACTGCACATGTCGTTTCTCTGGTGTAGACGTGCACACCGCCTGGCGGTACAAAGAAGCTGGTGAGCAAAAGTTTCTGTTTTTTGTTCGCAATGCATCATCTGATAATCTTTGATAAAGGGTACCTGGTTCAAGGTCAAAAATTAAGGGTACAGTATTGTGTTATTTCAACTTATTTCAACGACTGTATAGCAAAGACATGCAATTTAATGCGTTCGCAAATTCACTCTGCATGTGCTGGTGCGGAATGGTATGTGAATGGTGAACCGAATCTTGGTACGACCAATAAGTATAGAACTACATAGAGTGTAGTGAACATTTTCTATGTGGGGACTGATATTGATACCCCAGCATCAAACAACAGCATTGCAGACGAATACGATCGACGAATTTTCTCCTTCGCACTTACCTACCGCGTCTGAAACGGCTAGAAAATTGTTAGCTGTTATGCGTACTCTATGTAGTTCTATACTCTTTGGTACGACCAATTAGTAAACAATCGGTTCATACTGCTTTTGGTGTAAAAAAAAAGAAGTCTGCAGATGGTAACAGTTCTGTGAACTTCTGCAGATTTGAAGATTAAACATCGAAACTACACGACAAGGCAGGAAAGTAGGATGACGATGGAGAATTCTCGCTGCTCCATCAGGGTCGAAAACGACCTCACCGACACACTCGATAAAAAAAGGATTTAGGCAAGGCGAGGCGCTGTCATGTGACTTCTTCAATCTGATTCTTGAGAGGATTGTGCAAAACTCACGAGCCAACACCAGAGGCACAATTTTCCAAAAATCGGTACAACTACTAGCACACGCCGACGATATTGGTCGACGACGGTGGTCGGACCCAACGTGATGTCATATAGCCACGTTTGCTAGTATAGAGAAGGAAGCGGCAAAAATGGGTTTAGCAGTAAATGAGGGCAAGACGAAGTATATGCTGTCAACACGAAAGGACACACAACATCGACGAATTGGACAGAACGTCACCATTGACAGATATAACTTTGAGGTAGTACGGGATTTTATCTATCTCGGTTCCGCTATTAACTCTGACAACAACATCTCGTCAGAAATTAAACGAAGAATTACTCTTGCCAACCGCTGTTTCTTCGGGCTAAGGAGGCAATTCAGTAGTAAAGCCCTCACTCGAACTACTAAGAAGATCTTATATAAGACCCTGATCATCCCAGTCCTGCTCTACGGCGCTGAAGCATGGACCGTCTCAAAAGCGGATGAAGAAATCCTTTGTCGATTTAAGAGGAAAATTCTTGGAAAAATCTTCGATCCCGTTTGCATTGACGGGCTATGGAGACGAAGATTCAACCAAGAACTATACAAGCTGTACAGCGACATGCCCCGGGTCAAAAAACTCCGCATTGAACGTTTAAGATGGCTAGGACATGTAAAACGAATGGACACCAATACTCCGGCTCGCAGAGTCTTCGATTCCCAGCCACACGTCGGACGCAGTAGAGGAAGACCTCGCCTTAAGTGGTGCGCACAAGTAGAAACCGACCTCAACCAACTTGGAGTGCGCAACTGGAGGCAGTTAGCTAAGGACAAGGCTAATTGGAGAGGCATGTTGGTAGCGCCACTTAAGTAAGTAAGTAAGTTCAGAAAGAATAGCTTTTACCGTGCAAACTCTTATGGCAGTTTTGACTGCAAAAACATTCAAGTTTCAGGATTAACCTCGACTCAGAATTTCCCAACAATATTGGTGACGAATGTAGATTCTAGGGTTGATAATGCGTCCAAGAGTATAATGGGGAAACGCATAGAATAACATGTTAAGCGGATCATGAGGCCAAGACTTTAAACAGTAAACTCAAAGACTACCCTTTGCATTGACTTATGACAAATTAAATTCCTTTACAACCCAAATCGTCACCAGAGAAACAGATCTGGCACGCAAATATTCAGATACAAGAATAGATGTTGTGCCGCTGACATCCCACTTCGTCTTTCCTTACTGGTGGAGGATAATAACCACTGTGGTCCGATAGTGAGACCATGCATGATCCAGTTATTGCTTTATTTGAGGACAATAGTATTCACCTGACAGGCTCAGTGGCGCAATGGTTAGTGCGTTGAACTGCTGCGCAGTAAGTCTGGGTTCCATTTCCAGCCGTAGCAACACCTAAATGATTTTTCAGTGAATTTCCTATCCTGATGATCAAACAAATCATCCGAGTAGTATCAGTTGTCGAGAAAAGCTTATCCTAACTTATCTCCGTTCGAAGTCGGAAAAAATCGCCATCGGGAAAAAGAAGTACACTAGCGCAAGCTAGTCCTTAGATACAAACGAGCCTGATGCGCCAAAAATTGTATATTTGCGTAATCACATGTCATATCGATGGATTTGTATGTCGCGGGGATCACCAGATTGAAGTTTTTCATCCAAGCATCCTTTGTAGCACTTGGTCGTGGGCGAGCTGCAGTAGTGGTATTCTTAGCGGGCGCCAGTAAGCGATAACTCAGATGAAAATTCAAAAACAAAATTTCCGCAACAGGTTTTTTTATGACCCTGGGGCAACCAATTTTCTAAAAGTCATGCATTGCGCATGGAGTTCTTGCAGGATGGATGATTTAAACGACTAAGTTGAGATATGCTATTGATTGACAACAACTGATACTACTCGGAAAAAAATTGCTAGACCAACTCCAAGCGAAGTTAAGTGGAAAACAGTCTACGAGTGAAAATTGATCCCATACAACGAGGCAGCTTATCGCAGATACCAGCGAAATGCTGAGATACTCGGAATTGGAGGTATATCCATGCGACCAAAGACTACAAAGCCATACAGGTGACGCACTGCATACAAGAAAAATTGTTCTATGGAGGGTCGCCAGCAGCGCGCCATATCTTTGGATCTGCTTTCTCATGCAAGTGGTATGAAGCTGAACAAAAGTTTTTGTTTTTTGCTCTCAATGCGTCGTCTGTATGACTTTACAATCTTTGATTCGTACAGAAAAAAAACTAAGCGGGAAACGCCCACTACTTCTGTCAAAACAAGGTGAAAACTCTATCCGAACCGTTATCAAAGAGGTAGCCGAATCTATCTTTGGATAATGCATACGAGCAGCAAAAGAATGTGACAGCAGATGCAAATGTTATACAAAGCAAAACAACTGAACATATTCAGAATAAAAAGGACACCAAATCCTGCTAGGATAATGTAGCCACCTCTAAATGGATGTCAAGGTTATGGTGGTTTTTAAAAAAGGGAGTGTTGGCGCAGTACAAAGTAAAAGCCCCTGTAAGCGCAACATATTTAGGGTTATCGGAAATTCTCTTTCCCACGGAATTTTTCCCATTCAGAAATGTAAATTGATTGCTGAATAGGAAAAATTCCGTGGGAAAAAGAATTCCCGATAACCCTTATTAAGGACAAAACAAGTAGCTCAATCAAAGTGATTGCCAAGTCTTCAATGCTAACAAAGTTACAAAGCCATCATCCGCTCTAGATGAGCTAGAGCAACAAAACCAAATGCAGTTAATTCACGCCACCATTGTATGATGTTCCACAACGTTGCATACTCGGTCAACTAACGGGTGATTTTTTAGCTGGTTTGGTTTTGGCAACACTGGTTTTGACAGCTGACGTGTGTTTAGTACCTTGTGTCACTGTCAGTTTGGTTTGCAATTTAACCATGGATCGTCTTACAAATGAACAACGCTTGCAAATTATTGAATTTTACTATCAAAATTCGTGCTCGGTACGAAATGTTCATCGCGCGCTGCTTCCATTTTATGATCGGCATTCTCGACCTTCTGAGCAGTCTATTCGGAAGATTGTGACCAAATTTCGCACCAAATTTACTTTGTTGGACATTAAACCACCAACACGTTTACGTACTGTGCGTAGTGAAGAAAATATTGCGGCCGTATCAGCTAGTGTGACAGAAGACCGTGAAATGTCGATTCGGCGACGTTCCCAGCAGTTAGGCCTTTGTAACAGCACTACGTGGAAAATTTTGCGGAAGGATTTGGGCGTAAAGCCTTTTAAGATACAGCTGGTGCAAGAACTAAAGCCAGCCGACCTACCACAACGCCGAATTTTTGGTGAATGGGCTCTTGGAAAGCTGGCCGAGGATCCGCTTTTTTATCGAAAAATTGTGTTCAGCGATGAGGCTCATTTTTGGTTGAATGGGTACGTAAATAAGCGAAATTGCCGCATTTGGAGTGAAGGTCAGCCAGAAGCATTGCAAAAGCTACCAATGCATCCCGAAAAAGCCACTGTTTGGTGCGGTTTATGGGCCGGCGGCATTATTGGGCCATATTTCTTCAAAGATGATGCGAATCGCAGCGTTACTGTCAATGGTGAACGCTACCGAGCGATGATAACAAACTTTTTTTTGCCCGAAATGGAAGTTCTTGACTTGCATGATATGTGGTTTCAACAAGACGGTGCCACATGCCACACAGCACGCGAAACAATGGCGCAATTGCGAGGCGAGTTTGGTGAACAGTTAATTTCAGGTTTCGGGCCGGTCAATTGGCCGCCTAGATCGTGCGATTTGACACCATTAGATTTTTTTTTTGTGGGGGTATGTCAAGGCTAATGTCTATAGGGACAAGCCCGCTTCGATTGACGCACTGGAAGCCAACATCCATGCATTCATTCGTGAGATACCGGCCGATATGTGTGAAAGAGTATGCCAAAATTGGACTCAGCGGATGGGCTACCTGAGACGCAGCCGCGGTCAACATTTGCATGAAATTATCTTTAAACATTAAATTGCAAGGTTCAAACTATCGATTCAAATAAATATTTCATTCATTTTTTCGAATTTTTTGTGTTTTTTTTTTTTAAAAAAAAGTTCTAAACCTCTTAAAAAATCACCCGTTAGATTTCCGTTGTAATAGAGTACCCACCAATATTTTAACAATCAAACACCAAGAAATATCAAATTTCCTGCAACTAAATGTCTATCATTAATGTATCTGTGGCTTCCTTTGATAACGTCAGAAAACGATTGCAATCAAAACTTCATAAAATATAGAATGGGTAAAAAAAGGACCTTATAAATTTCCACTTGCATGACTTTTGTCGTTCCTAAACGAATCTGCCAATTCTCCCATGAATGGATGGGTGTGTTTCCTCCTTTGCCAAAAACTATGTTTCATAAGAATTCTAGAGAAAAATATTCTCTTACAAAGGATCAACAAAATAAAAAGGATACGAACAAAAGACTAGAAGAGGGGGAGCAGAAGGAAGAGAGACACACACAAAAAATTGCATATGCATCAATTATCAAAGCTCTGTTCTTGTCTAGATATGTTCGTCAATTGCTTCTGTCAAAGAGAAGAACCGCAGGAAAATCAACAGAAAATAGTTTGTAAGCGGAAAAAAGTGCACTTAGACATGTGTACGTGGACGTATCCTTTTGGTAAAAACGGAAAACATACAACCAACAACAAAAATAGCCCTCTGCGGTTGGTAAATTAACTAGGAACGGCGTGGGGGGGACGGCTAAATGAAGGCAAATCACAAACACAAGCATTCTTGGCAATTTCATGCAACAAAAAATAAACGAAAAAAAAAAAATCTTAAAGGATGGAATTTTCTTTGGTAATCTGTTGATATCCCTTCTGCATCCTTGGAATAAACGAATTTCCAACCGAGCTGATGAAAAATAACATCAAGGCAAGGCAAACTGTTGCCTCAAGAATATTGCATTGCTTATTGAAATGGAAAATTATTTACTGCATTTGCATGTGTGCATGTTGGGGGTCCTTGAAGGGATATCTTTCCCTCTCATGTATTTTGTATTATTTTTATTTTATTTTCCTCGAAATGTGATTGCTTCGCATAAAAATCAACCAGCCCAATATCCGTACACATGATTACATGTTGCGTAAGTGAGGAACGAGTGCCTATGAATCTATCCTTTGGGGTGGGGTGGTGTACGAGTATGGGTATGTTATCGATTGGGAAGCCATATTCACTCATATATAACCGATGATTATTACTAGGAACGTTTATGAGTTGTGGAAATTCCCATTTGATAGCACCTTATAAGTTCAATTGGGCTGGATGTCACCGAATTGGATTATGTTCGAATGTTAGTACAGTACAGGGATGTTGGGGGTATACCACCGGAGGAGCAGGATGACGTTTGAAATACGTATTTATTGAGCCGTTGATATTTAATTTCGCATGGCAATTGCCATGTGGGATAGGTTTGGAATAAAGTGGATTATATTTCGGATGGGAATTTAAATTTTCAAATGTCGTGATAAAGTATCGAAGATAAGGATGGGGAAGGACTGGATAAATTTATTTTCGATCTTTAGATGGGCGCACGGGGTTAGATTTGTTATTGCTAGTCAGGATCAGAGATATTTTATGTGATTGTTGGATGAGAAAGGACTTCTATTCAGAGCTATAATATGGAGAATTCCCCAAATTACTTCAATTCATGGAGAAGAATAAATAAAATTCAAATCGATATCCAGCATCTGTTTATTGTTGGGGCTGCTTTTCGATTAGCTTGGGTTATAGTAAACAAACAGGACCGATACGTGAAATAATCAATACTAGGTAGTGGCCATTGGCATGAACCGTTTCATGTAGTTTTGGCAATTTTGGAAAGTCTATTACACGAAGGTGACGATTGAGAATGGGGAGTGGAACGCGTTTATGGAAGGGATTTGATGATTCATTCAATTTCATGAAGAAAGGGGCATACATCCAGTTCTTAAGGCAGCTTATTTATATGGAGCACACTAAAAGCAATGAGCTAGGGGGATAATAACTTAAAATGCTCAATGAGACAACATTCTCATCTCCGATTGCTAAGGGATTTAATTGGTGAAGGAACTAGAACCACCTGCCGACAAGTCAAACAACCTCAGCTTGTTAACAGCTTGTTTATTAGGGCCCTGTTTGAGCACAAACTGGAGCATCGAAAGAACAGAATCCTGTCGAGATTAACAAGGAAATATCGTAGTTGAGACACAGTCGATGCTGGGGATATGGAAGAACCACTTCTGCAGACTGTTAAACGGCGATGACGAACAACATTCCACTGTCAGGCAGAACGAACGATTCAATATTGACAACGACAGCGAAAACTACCAACCACCCGACCCGAGTGAGGTGAGGATAGCAATATCTAAACTCAAGCTTGATAAGGCTGCCGGAAATGACGGCCTTCCCGCCGAGCTTTATAAAGCCGGCGGAGATGACTTGGTAAGATACATCCACCAGCTCATAAGCCAAATCTGGTCAGAAGAAAGTTTGCCTAAGGACTGGAACCTCAGCATTGTTTGCCCGATCCACAAAAATGGAGACCTCGTAACTGCGCCAACTGCAGAGCCATAAGCCTCCGCAACATCGCCTACAAGATCCTATATGCCATATTATGTGAACGCCTGAAACCGTTTACCAACAAACTGATCGGCCCTTATCAGTGTGGTTTGGGCCAGGAAAGTCCACAAATGATCGAATTTTCACACGTTGGCGGATCTTAAGAAAAAAAGAAAAAAAACCAGAAGTCCAAATCGATACCCAAAACCTATTCATCGATGTCAAGCCGCATGCGACAGAATTTATAGAGATGGAGTCTATGGAGACATGTCTAGTTTTTGGTATACCGCCCAAACTCGTGTATGCCGACCGTTTGTGTACGATGAAGATGGAAAATTCTCGCTGCTCCATCAGTGTCGGGTAAACGACCTCACCGATACATTCGATACCAAAAAAGGGTGTAGGCAAGGTGATGCGCTGTCATGTGACTTCTTCAATTTGGTTCTTGAGAGGATTGTGCAAAACTCCCGAGCCAACACTAGAGGCACAATTTTCCAAAAATCCGTACAACTACTAGCATATGCTGACGATATTGACATCATTGGTAGGACCCAACGTGATGTCATAGCCTCGTTTGCCAGTATAGAGAAGAAAGCGGCAAAAATGGGTTTAGTAGTAAATTAGGGCAAGACGAAGTATACGCTGTCAACACGAAAGGACACACAACATCGACGAATTGGACAGAACGTCACCTTTGACAAATATAACTTTGAGGTAGTACGGGACTTTATCTATCTCGTCAGAAATCAAACAAAGAATCACTCTTGCCAACCGCTGTTTCGTCGGGCTGAGAAGGCAATTAAGTAGTAAAGCCCTCACTCGAACTATTTAGAAGATCCTATATAAGACCCTGATCATCGCAATTCTGGTCTACGGCGCTGAAGCAAGGAACGTCTCAAAAGCGGATGAAGATATCCTTGGTCGATTTGAGAGGAAAATTCTTCGAAAAATCTTTGGTCCTATTTGCATTGACGGGCTATGGAGACGAAGATTCAACCAAGAACTATACGAGGTGTACAGCGACATGCCCCGGGTCAAAAAACTCCGCATTGGAAGTTTAAGATGACTAGGACATGTACAACGAATGGACACCAACACTCCGGCTCGCAGAGTCTTCGATTCCCAGCCAGACGTGGGACGCAGTAAAGGAAGACCTCGCCTTAAGTGGTGCGCACAAGTAGAAACCGACCTCAACCAACTTGGAGTGCGCAACTGGAGGCAGTTAGCTGAGGACTGGGCTAATTGGAAAGAGGCATGTTGGTTGAGGCCCTGGTTCATTTCGGGCTGTAGCGCCACTTAAGTAAGTAAGTAAGGAGCATCGAAAGTACATTTTTAGTGTCATGTATGCCTTGCCTCGGGGTACACCGAAGGTTTTAAAACACCCCTACACTTCGACCGGCATTTAGGTGTTCAAGTTGATGGCTAGGCCTCCCGCTCTCAGATCGCAATGCTACTGAATTCAATCAGCTTTAGTGAAGCATGATTTTTCTGATCGAGATATTTAAAAGGAAGCAATCTATGAGAACGGTGATTCCTATTGATCATTTATAGATCAAGGGTATATTAATTTGGGAAACACTTATCCCTTACAAATAATTTCTGGTAACAGACCGAAGTGAATGCAGGAGGTGCAAGACAGTTTCATTGATTTTTTCTTTGACTAATATGATTCTCATAGCGCTATCTGAAACATACATCTATAGATCAAGTGCTGATTGAAATAAATTGATGGGCCTGATTTCGCTACTGATTGCGACTGCAATTCAGCTGACACCTGAATTGTCATTATAAATGAGGATCGTAGCAATTAAAATGAAGTCCGATTTTGTATGCCTTTGAAACTAGTGCGACGAATGCCTCGTATCTTCAGATTTGCAAATGTAGACCCTGAAATGTTCTCATTGCAGCTTGTATCAAAATTCGATCGTCTAACGAGAAGGAATTTCGAATGTTAGCATGAGAAGGGAATTGACATTAAGGGCATCCTACCATGAAACTCCACTAAAGTGATGGAAGGCACTATCAAAACAGAGAGGTAGGTTGCGTATATGTTGCGTATAGGTAACAACCACCTTCAAGGAGGTATTTGTAGAATATGTCAGGTAATGCAAAATGTTATACTAAGTGTACCGGGAGATATGTGACGATATATCAGAAAAAAAGAGGTAGCCGAACCAGGTTACTACAGCCAGCTCCAAAAATATGTCCAGGATATGATGCTATGGTTGGAAGAGATTTATGATATGGAATTTCAGAGCAGCAGCATCTGTTAGGGCACAAGAACGCAACATAAGGTAAAATACGGAGCAAGCATTAAAATGGTTGCTGACGTGTTATGGTTACACGTCTTCTTCTAAGGAATGCTGTCAAGCAATACCGCGCCAAGCAAAGGCTAAATAAGGTAGACGAAGAAAATCCCTCATAAAAAAAAGAAAAAGAGATCAGCAGTCTTCCAGGAAATTAGCATGGACAAGCCACCGTAGGCTGGCAGCAAAAGCTAGAAGACCGAATTTGCCCTTCCAAGGGCTAAAGCAAGATCGTAATATGGTGCAGTATAAGGCTTAAGAACCACTACTGCGATATGTGTAACCCTAGACATGATAGTTCACTAATTAGCGCCAAATGCTAAATGTTAACCGGCGCACATTTTGGCACATGATGATGACATATAATAAGCCGTCGACGGTTTTTATTGTTTGAAGAGCGAATGAAGGATTCTGGTAAACCTAATGATCGTTGATGATATCTTCATGCAGAACAAAATCCAGAATATCGAGCGAAGGAGCAGTATTTCTATAGTCAAGAGAATCATCGAATCTTTACCACTACGTTGGAATTGATCAGTCTAAGGTTAAAGTACCAATCAATCGTGAATATCGGAGCGGTTGGACTGATTAGGAACCAGCGAGGTATCCGTCAGAGCGGCAAATTTTCCGATTTCGTGTCATTCGGAGGATTTTAGCTTCGAGGTATTCTTTCAAAAAGCTGTTCGGAATATTTCTCCGACATTTTGTAACGCACCCCGGCGAAGTGTGTTAAAAATGCGTTCAGGTGCATTTTTCGTGCAATTTTTAACAGCCAAGTGCAATTCTTTTTCCGATTTCCTCCGATACAAATTATTCGCGGAATTTATATGCGAATTGTAGTGAAGTGATTATTCTCGGATGACACATACCACGAATAAAATTTAAACTGCCGACGAAGTATGCGTTGTGGAAGATTGTCCGCTCCTACGGATACCTTGCTAGGGAAGAATAGCTCTAAGCATATGTGAACCTTATGAATTTTGGCAAGATAAAAGTCGCGCACTGCCTCTACCTGTGTTCGAAATGACAAAAGGACCTAACCTCGAGTTTTATGACCAATCGATCGTGGTTGTACTGAATATCTCAACCCATATTCGAACCTTATAAACTTTGGCAAGATGTTGATGCAGTAAAAAAAAAAAAAAAAGAGACTCTCGAGCGAATCCCTTGCCCCACCTACGTTCGAAATGGCACCGAACAACGAGTTCTATGACCAATCCATTGTGGATGGATCTGAATACCTTGAATATCTGGAAGCATACGCCCATTGAAATTTCTACATTTGAAAGGACGAACATTTGCTCCAAGGGGTGTTGGCAATCATCATATTATGAGAGTGGCCCTTAGCCGTTATTTGCATGTGAAAGGTAGCTTCTATCCTCTTATTGCCACACTAATTCCTCCATCCCAACCAGCGTTAAATCAATTCGACAACCTACCCAAAGCGCTCCTCTCAACCCTAGTTCTAAAAAAGTAAAAAAAAAGAACACCAATATCTGTCATCCTTCCACCAACTACTTTCAGGATTCGTAGCCCCTCATGCTACTCCCATTTATTATCTCAATTTACTGCGTCCATCACAGCAGTCCGCAGCGTTGGTTTCCCTTCTCAAAATTCCACTTTCAACCGAAACACGCTCTCAGCCCTCCTTATATCGGCATAGTAGTGCGCACAAATGAAATCCCTGATTTTATGCGATGCACTTACGTTGTTTGCACTTTTCGTATCCATCCACCGAGGCATCGAGCACAGAGGGCATTGCAAACATCTGCGTGTGCCCCACCATCAGGTTTCCATTATTCTTCCGTGGTTCCGGTACACAACAACAACATTTGCACGCCCGCTGCGCCCGCCTTCCACCATCGGCCGTCATGTGAAATGTGTGCAAACACATTTGCGTTTCTTGCGCGCTTCTTCTACCTAGGGGCACCGTACTACTACCGTCCTCCAGCTAGTTTAGCCTGCACCCATCATCATTGATTTTTGTAAATGAATATGCACACCGGATAAGTACGGTTCTACTTGGTTCGCTCCGATAGTAGGTCATGCCCCATGCCAAAAGTCCGGAACTTTTCCAATTTCCAACCGACCGACGACGCACGATACCACCACCACCATCATCACCACAGGGGATTCATGGAGAAAGATGAGCCCTCAGCTTTGGATTTTGGTGGATTTTATTGCACTGGGCACACAGTGCATTTGACTATCTACACAGCCCCGCAGACCACGATGAGGAAAGGCAAGGCTCAGCTGTGTGCTGTTTTAGTCCTCCTGCAACACTGCAGATTGCGTTAAGTCAAAGGGATTTTGAATGCTGAGGGGTGGCATTTGACTAGAACCTACATGATACTGAGGGACCCATAAAAAACGCCGGTCAATGACGATGGTGTATAGTGCCACTTAGTGTGGTAGCTAGGTTACGTTACCTTCACATGGTGCGATCAGCCCTACAAGCCATGCCAGGGTAATTATATCCTAGGGTATGAGTAAAAGTTATGGACCATCAAGTATTTCGACTGAAGGTGCCACCAAATTTCTGGTACGCAGATGAAATTCATTGGACCATGAGTTCCGTTCATCAGAATTAGCTCGGCAGAATGATACGTGAGCTTATATGACCTAACTTTGTATAGCATGACGACGACCAGGACGACGAAGGACGATAATGATTGTAATGAGTGACGTATGAGGTGGAAAATTTCGCTGACAAATCCCTGAGCTTGCAGGACTTTGGAAATGCAAATTTTCTATATAAACGTTTTTTTTTTACCTAATTGGAACGGCACACATCGGAAACTGGAGCATGCCAGACCAGGATAAACAACGAATCCATTTCAAAGAATGTCAGATGCATGGTTATGATGAAGGTTATTGTGAACATTTTGATGGGATTACCATTACCAAATAGGGCTGTCATGGTAATTTCGCTGCCATTAAGATGGACGAGGGCGAAGGTTAGGCTTTTTGTATTTGGAATACGAAATCAAAGGTATCCATACAAATAATAGAGCGGAGCAGACATGTTGGCTGACCTAATTCTTCTGGTGATAAAAACTCGTATCCAAAGCAAATACCAAAAGCCAAAAGCAGAACAGGAGTTAAATTCGACTTGCGGGACTGCCTTCCAGAAGCAGAAGATTCCGGATGGCGTGAGACACGTTCTAAGGAAAATCGTAGTCATTACATGGGGCTAGAAATGACTGTAAGATAATTTTAGGAGGCGATCATTTTTTTCGTGACCAAAAAGTGAGGCAAAAATACTGCCATGACAGGAAGCAAGACTTTTTGTTTATTCCTCAAACGAATATGAGATTTAAGGTTCAATCGGTTGCCTACAATGATAAAAAATATTACGGACTACCAGGATAGAGTAAATCTTCTAGTTTCACTATTCAGAGCTAGTTCCACATTTTCAAGGCAGGTCTTGTTTATCAAGTTCCCTAAATACGATTTAATATTGCTTCGAGCCCACTCAAAGAAAACGCAGTATACAACTTTTACAAGAAGCAACAAGTCCATAGTTTCGCAAATCGAAATGGAGAATACTGTCCTTAAATCAGAAAAATTCATACATGTGCTGGGCATCACAATTGGGTCATGGCAACAACGTGTTACCTCTTTGGCCAATTCAGCGGCGTCCAAACTAAATTACACTTTCAGAGCTGAGAGATGTTTTACACAAGCCCAGGTTCATCTTCTCTGTAAAACCCAAGTACGACCAGATCTTGAATACTGTTATCATGTTTGGAGTTCGACTTCGAAACATACACTGAACTGACTAGACTCTATCCAAATACGTGCACAATCTACCTAAAAGAGGATTCTTCCCTTAATTCAAAGCTTTAACCTTTGGGACAGTAAAGACTTGTTGGATATCTATTGCTGGATGTCTATTTATTACAGATATTATAAGGGCTGATGTTTGGAGGAGATTTGAGGAATCATCCCTAGACTCACGATCGCCTCAACACGCAGTCTTAGCTCGCATCCACGAAGAACGCAATACCAAAATTCGTTTTGTTACAAAACAAGCAAACAACGGAACGAACTCCCAGAAGACATATTTCCACCGATATAGAAAATCTAAAACAATTCAAAAGAAGAATCAAAAAACACCTACAAGCATCATATCAGGGCGCTCTAATAGCTTTATAAATTCGCCTCACATGAGAAAAGTTTATAAAATCGGGATCGACATTTTTCCGAAGTCGTCCTGTTGGTCGTGTCCTAGAAATCTTAATCTTAATAAATAATATTTCCAGGTGGAATTTCTCACCTTGTTGTGAAGGGGTAGTTTAGACTCTGGCCAAACCTCTACGCAAACTCTACGCAAGAATTCCCAAGATGGGAGTCCCAGTTAGGATGGACCATATAACAACCGAATATGCTCGCTATAGATCACCCAATTCCAAAAAGTCGATAAAACCTCACCTCCAAACTACTCACCGACAGCTCTAATGTACGTACTTTCAAAGGTCATGATGAGAAGTCATTTACTACCTCATGAGCTATCTCGAGAAAGATTATTTGCCTATCTGATCTGACCATCTGATGGTCCTTCTTTGTGAAAAGTGGAACGATTCCATGCACCTTTATGGTGAATGTCCATTTTCGTAGAGACTTCCAAGCATTGCATTAGCGCGAGAAAAAAATCTTAAGAGCCGATAACTCGAAAGGGGTGTGATGTGATATATATCGACAGCCAGGCTGCGATCAGATCCCTGCAATCCCAATCGCCTAGCAGCATATTATCGGGCTTTGTTGGTCAGATCACTCGGTCATTCTATTGTATGTGACGGATAAATTGGACAATCAAGGTACTCTGATAGTAGCAGAGATTTTGACAACAGCAATTATCCAACCCTATCAAGATATCCGTTCGGAAGAACAACTTCGGCAAAAAATTTAACGAGTAGCTGCCAAAATTGTTGACTTAAAGCATTTTGCTGCTGCGCGATCAATTTCGTCAGAAGATCTTTTCGAAATGATAATAGGAACGGAAATTTCGGTAGAGAAAAATTATTTTAATTGACACCGAGGGTCTGGAGTTGCTAGTCTTCTATCGGACGAGTCCCTCGGGAGGCAGACAGAGGAACCCCTGCTGATATGCGGGGTGGTTGAAAATACAATACAAAATATATCCCATATGGAAGCCGAAGAATTCCCAAGATGGGGTTCCCATTTAGTATGGACAATATAACAACCTAGTTGAGCTGTTACTATACATTCGGACAACATGTAACTTAGGAATCTCAACTGTTGCTTTACATATCCCTTGAACTTCCTATCGGAAGAGCTGAGAGGCCAACGGCGGCTCTCAATCTCATAGTGGATACTGATTACCCCGTGTCTAATAAATTTGAGCTGAACCTTGAGGTGGAGGGTGTGCTTTAGGTTAACTGCCCTCTTCAAATCCAACGGGTGACTTGACACTCATATAATTCTTGCAGATCGACAGTAAGAGTTCAAAGAAGAAGAGGGACTACCTTCCATAACTAACATCCTTACTGGAGACTGCATTCGAGGCAGGCATGCTCTTTGAATTTGGATTGTCTGTAACGATTTTTGCAGAAGACTGAGAAGAGAAAGAAGGAATATAACGCCTTCTTCCTCTCAAGCATCAGCAAAGCTAGCCTAGGGATAACAACGATCAAAGCAGTAACAACAAGTAAAAACTCGAGCGAATCCCTGCCCCTACCTACGTTCGCAATGGCAAAACAAGCCGAACCACGAGTTTAACGACGAAAGAAGGTATATAACGTCTTGTTCCTCTCGAGCATCAGCAAAGCTAGCCTAGGGATAACAATGATCAAAGCAGTATCAACATGGCATTTCTGATCTAGAGGACCGGTTCCAAACTTACAGACAATCTAAGACGCAGTATTGGAAAAGTTAGTAGCTTTTCTTGGTTGAGTCAGTATGCTCGTGTACGCGTATTGTTTGCCAGGACAAAACAACTTGAAGATTTGGAAATTGCTAACACGGTCTCACGGGAGTGACGGATGTGCCTTAGCACATCACATATCTGCTTTAAAGCAGCCTTTATAAAGCCACGTGTAACCACTTCCACCAAAGTCTCTTCCACGGAATACAATCTATTTGAAGCCCAACCAACCAACATCGCATCACATTGCCACTGCACTTTGTTTGTCACTTCAATTCACTGGCGTCACTCATGCACTACGGATTACTGTCATACTCGCATCGGAAGTGATTCCAAACACAAAAGTTCGCCACCCGAAAATTGCCAGGATATGGTGTAGAGGTATTCATATACTCATCTTACGAGTATACACAGCTAATAGGGATTTCAAGCACAACTCTTCGTCTTGATGTATTCCAGCGTCACTCTACCCGTCGTCAGGGAAATTTTCTACGAATCAACAAACGAACTGAAGACGAAGAAATCCTTGAGAAGTTGTCATCCGCAAGGATTACCAGAGTTTACTTTTTATTTTTTTGGTCTCTCTATGTGTTTTTTTTTTTTTTCGTCTTCATCGTGTATTTCGCCACCCCCTCTGCCTGTTGTGCTCGGAAGTTTACTCTTTGAATGCAATTTTTTTTTTGCTAAAAAAAAAAAGTTTTTGCCCCCGCATGGCATTCTCCAGTAATGTTGGCAATCCCTTATCGAGGTCCTTCGATTATTTTGGAATGCTGTATTTTTTTTGTATTTGGGGATGAGAGTGATCTGCAGGTTTTTTTTTTTGCTTCAAATGATTGTGTGCTTTACCGCCAAAGTTAGTCCATTCCGGTGCCTTTATTTTTGCTAGCAGTTTTATTCCTTGCAGGATAACAAGGTTCCTCCGCACTTTGCGTTTGTTTGTCAGAAACTTTTACGAGAATTTGATGGACTTTTTCATCTATTTGGCAAGGATAAGTTGGACCTTAACCTCGTTTTTTTTCTCCAAGTACTAATTACTGACTTGACGGAGTTGGTTTTCAAAAACTCCTGAATGTGTGTGTGTGCGTGCAATGGCGAAAACTGTTTCACTTTAAATGAGTGAGCATTACTTTTGAATGTCCGGGGGCTAAATCACACGAAAATACATCATCACACACAGGGAAAGCTGATGAAAAAGAAATTCTCATCAAAAGCCCTGCGGCTGACGTGTGTGAGAAAGTGGATTTCTTATGACGTGTGTTGGTGTTTTTTTTTTTTTTTATACTCTTAATGTGCGTCCTTAATGAGGACTTTTTTTGTGCACGAAATAGTTTTACTGTGGGTGAACTATAACCTTTTTAAGCACACGGTTGTGATGTAGACCCGTGTTGATGTCGCATAGTTGAGTTTTGGAAATGAAAAACATATGAAGAGGCTACAAGGCGGTGTGGGAATCGTCAAATGCCCTATCCCATATCATCTTTAATATGCAAGTCTTAAAAGAGTCCACGTGGCTGTAAGTTTTCTAAAGACGAAATTTAGAGGACAGTAAAGTAGTTCTAAGCAAAGTTTGAACAAAAAATGTTTAGAATCGTATTTGACAATGGTGTCCTTCGAATTTTATCTTTAGAAATCTAAAAGGCACGTCTGCATTTTTTTGGGACAAAACATAACATAAAATGTCGCTCATCTCCTAAACACGAAAAGTGAAGTGTCAACGTATTCAGATTTCTTATTCGCATTTCTCAATATAAGCATCGTGCTCTCAATCCTTAATGATGAGGCCTATAGTATGGCCTTCGGATCTTATTGAAAATAATATACAAATTTTTAGCGTAACAGGCTCGTTAGTACTCAGGGCCGAGCTTTCTCATGACCATTCATGTGTGCGTCACGATGGCGGGACCTCCTGTTTTATGCCGACTCCGAACGGCGAATTTGAGAAACGCTTTTCTTGACAACTGATACTACTCGGATGATTTGTCAGATAATCACGAGAGGGGGGCCAGTAAAAAATTATTAAGGTGTTGCTACGGCTGGGAATCAAACCCAGACCGTCGCGCCACTGAGCCCGCCACCTTATTGGAAGGTCTTTATATGTTCAATAGAGTCTGTAAGGTATATTCTCCGCAATGAAAGGATTTTTTTGAAAGTTAACCCCATGATACAACTATACAGATATCGTGTTATAGTTTTCATTTTTGTTTCATTCTGCGCATAGACGTCATCGACGCTCATGGTACATGTGCAAAGTCAAAGTATTTGTTTCATCAGTTCCAATTACCTCATGAATACCAGATTCTGTCGATTTGCCTTTCCTTCCTACCTTGGTTTAAGAGCAACCAGGATCCTACACCACTTAGGTTGAATGAAATAAATTTGTTGGTATTAACGACCCATAAAGGGCTCAAGCCGAGCCACTCCCTTAATTTGTATGTGAAAAGTTACATTTGTTCCACAAGAAAGGAACTCCTCAGTTTAACCGCCGATTCCTATGACAAATTTAGAGTCTTTTTGCATGAGATGGATCAGTGAAAAAACTTGAGGCTGTTCACGATTTGAACCAGAGAATACAGGCTTTTCCCATAAGGGTGGATTAAAGTTTGAAACTTCTCTAAATCGGCAGTAGACGCTGTTCTGTGTGATGAACGTACTCAAGCAAGATTAGGAAAATGCCGTCTAGGCGAGATGGCTTATAGATAGAAAAGATGATAAGCCCAAGATTTGTTTACTTTATTCGTGTTGGATTCAATTAACATGGCTGGTGGGACGGTAGTAATAGAGAACTCTGCAGGATTTTCATTGTAACTGGGCAAGTATCTGCCTTAAGTAGGATCAACTGAGTTTTTATATAGTTCCTGCCTAGCTTTCACATGGCCGGATTTAAATAGCCGTTTGATAAAATGTTGGTAAGTTTGGAGGAGTCGATGCACTTTCTTGGGATGACCAAATAGCCCTTTTGTAGATGTTCAGACAATTTGTATATAAAGCTGTCTGAACTTGTATTTTTGGATAGACATTGGAGATGGGCCTGTACATTTTCCTGATGGGAAGACAGTCTTATCCCTAAAAGGAATTCGTCTCGCCTTTCAAATGATTCGATGACGGACTCACCGGCGCGATGAACGGCCGAAATCAACCAATCAACCTCGCCTAACCATGATCTGATAAATCATCCGTTTAGTATAAATTGTGAACTTGGCCGTTTCAGATTTGGCATGTTCATGTGTCAATTACGTCTTCCCGTACCGTGAAACAAATTGGTCGGATAAAAGTATTCCCGAGGATTAAAGCTGTTTCCCCAATCTATAAGAATGGTTACATATTTTTAACTATTCAAATTGCAGAAGCCGTTATATGCGAATGCCTAACCATTTACTATGAAAGTAATACCCCCATGGATTTAAGAAGATGGAGTTTAGGTCGCAAACTTATTGCTTACATAGAGATTGTTCTGGAAAATCAAATCAAAAGCAGACTCATCTCACCATTTGATCTTCAAGCTACTCAGGGTGGCCGTAAGTATACCAGACCTGAGTCAAATTAGACTTGTTTTAGCTTCGGTAGCGATCACCAAGCTATTTTCGGAGCTACATAGGGTGTCCGTTGACCTTGGTCATGTTTGTGTTCTAATTTACTTTGGCGGTGCAAGCTTATGAGTCATACTTCAAGTCTCGATAAAAATAATATTTAAAGCGTTGCAGCTTGCAATGGTTCTAAGGAAAGTTGTAGTAGTAGTAGTTGTTTATTTTTTTTAATAAAAAAAAGTTGAGATCAAGACTTTACGTTTTGCCTTTCGATGTTGTAGATGAGGTTGCAGTCCTTTGATGTTAGGATTCTTATGTATAGGTATTGTCAATGTCATTGTCAATTCTAATGCTTGGGAAGACTAAAAGCCACTTAAGTACTTGAAATAATGTAGGTTAACATGAAAGGCTCTTCGCATTTCAAGTGACAGGGTATCTAGCCACATTTCTTAAAATCCTAATCTACATATGCTTACGCAAAACCAAAGTCTGTAGTTGGTCTTTTCAAGAGCTTTTAGAAATTCCAAATGATTAAAACGAAATATAAGGCATTCTGTCCTAGCGAGGTATCCGTCGAAGCGGAAAATTTTCCGCAACGCATACTTCGTCGGAGCGAGGTTCAAATTCCATTCCATTTCCAGAGGAAGGAGGAAATCGGAAAAATAATTCCAATTAGCTGTCAAAAATTGCATGAAAAATGCACCTGAACGCACTTTAATGCCAGAAATATTCCGAACAGTTTTTTGAAAGAGTACCTCGAAGCCAAAAATCCTCCGAATCGTACGAAATCCGAGAAATTCCCGCTCCGACAGATACCTCGCTAGGGCCGAGTAATACTATACAAACATTTGTTACTGCGAAGTCATAGTTTCAAGAAAAAGAATGGACCCTACCCTCAACACCGATACCGAAAAGCCGATTTTGAGAAGCTGCTCATGCAGCCATTCGCAAGACGTGAACGAAGTTGTCACTCTTAGATTTTGAACCAGTGACACCCCGCTTAACAATCTAATTAAATCACTACACGCGCAAAATCTCATTTATTGGAGCGCGGGAAGGCTTTGTGTGTGAAATTGTTGCCTTAACCTTGAGAATCGCAGGACTGGTCATGGGGATTACATGGCTATCAGACCTGTCGAGGTGTCCGTTTGCTTATAAGGCATCCGTTGCGGAGCGAATTGAATGAAGTTTCCAATAGTGTTTAATGGATTCCATAACAATTCTTCGCCGGACAATTTTGGAAGAAATTCAAAGCGTAGCTGTCAACAATTGCTGACTCTCCGCATTATGTCATCACGCGATCATGTGCGATCAATTTCTTTGGGAGATCTGTCTGAAATATTAACCACAACGGGTCAGAACGAGATTTATCCTCTGCCAAGCAAAACGGAGGAAATGTTCTCTAATGAAGATCTGTCTGAAATATTAATCACAACGGGTCAGAACAAAATTTATCCTCTGCCAAGCAAAACGGAGGAAATGTTCTCTGATGAAGATCTGTCTGAAATATTAACCACAACGGGTCAGAACAAAATTTATCCTCTGCCCAGCAAAACGGAGGAAATGTTCTCTGATGAAGATCTGTCTGAAATGTTAACCACAACGGGTCAGAACAAAATGTATCCTCTGCCAAGCAAAACGGGGCAAATGTTCTCTGATGAAGATCTGTCTGAAATATTTATCACAACGGGTGAGAACAAAATTTATCCTCTGCCAAGCAAAACGGAGGAAATGTTCTCTGATGAAGATCTGTCTGAAATGTTAACCACAACGGGTCAGAACAAAATGTATCCTCTGCCAAGCAAAACGGGGCAAATGTTCTCTGATGAAGATCTGTCTGAAATATTAATCACAACGGGTCAGAACAAAATTTATCCTCTGCCAAGCAAAACGGAGGAAATGTTCTCTGATGAAGATCTGTCTGAAATATTTATCACAACGGGTCAGAACAAGATTTATCCTCTGCCAAGCAAAACGGAGGAAATGTTCTCTGATGAAGATCTGTCTGAAATATTAACCACAACGGGTCAGAACAAAATTTTTCCTTTGCCAAGCAAAACGGAGGAAATGTTCTCTGATGAAGATCTGTCTGAAATATTAATCACAACGGGTCAGAACAAAATTTATCCTCTGCCAAGCAAAACGGAGGAAATGTTCTCTGATGAAGATCTGTCTGAAATATTTATCACAACGGGTCAGAACAAGATTTATCCTCTGCCAAGCAAAACGGAGGAAATGTTCTCTGATGAAGATCTGTCTGAAATATTAACCACAACGGGTCAGAACAAAATTTTTCCTTTGCCAAGCAAAACGGAGGAAATGTTCTCTGATGAAGATCTGTCTGAAATATTAATCACAACGGGTCAGAACAAAATTTATCCTCTGCCAAGCAAAACGGAGGAAATGTTCTCTGATGAAGATCTGTCTGAAATATTAACCACAACGGGTCAGAACAAAATTTATCCTCTGGCAAGCAAAACGGAGGAAATGTTCTCTGATGAAGATCTGTCTGAAATATTAACCACAACGGGTCAGAACGAGATCTATCCTCTGCCAAGCAAAACGGAGGAAATGTTCTCTGATGAAGATCTGTCTGAAATATTAATCACAACGGGTCAGAACGAGATTTATCCTCTGCCAAGCAAAACGGGGCAAATGTTCTCTGATGAAGATCTGTCTGAAATATTAACCACAACGGGTCAGAACAAAATCTATCCTCTGCCAAGCAAAACGGAGGAAATGTTCTTCCGAACGGATACCTCGATAGGCCTGCTTATTTATATAAAACCTGTATCAGCTTGATCCTGTCCATAAGTATGTTTAGTAGTAAATAGGCTCCCAGGTGCTAAGGAACTTCATTAGATGGGATAAGTTGAAAGGTTAAATCTGGTTGTTTTTCAGAAATCTTTGCAAGGACACTTGGATAGAAATCTCTCCGAAAACAGGTCGGAACATTTGACCACCCAAATCCCTACTTTTTCTGAACCCATCTCATCCATTTGTCCTCTGTTGTTCAGACTCCTTGGTAAATGTTCTCAAAGCTTGACCAAAACCAGCAACTTTCTGACAATGGGCGTGTTCCAAAAGTAGATTAAGCTTGTACCACTAGTTCAAGTGTCAAATTTCATGATTCAAGTTAAAAATCTTTAAGTCCTCTGACAGTCAGACAATCAGATGCACCTTATCAAACAGCATTATTTCTTTGTGTTTAAAAGTATGCAGCAAAATAAATAAACCCCTATGAGATAGGATTTAAAGGACCATGACTCTTTTGTTAGCGTTGAGTAGGTGCACAAGGATTTTTGTGCTGCCATTTGCCATCCTGTTTTCGATTACTTTTTTGTTCGTTTTGTTTGTATGTAGGTGGTAATAAACTAAAATGAAGTGGCAATAAAATACAATTTTATGAGGAGCTTTTGAAGCTCGCAAGGATTTTTTTTTATTTTTTGTTTGGTTTGCTTTTGTTAGTATGTTATGGGTTTTTTATTGACAGGACAACATATGGTTCAGTTAAGTGCATGTGGTGTTTAGAGGTTATTTTTGCAACCATAAAAACATAAAAAGTTCTCTCTAGGGAAAATTGCATACAAATGTTTGCAAAGAACAATTTTTAAAAAAATATTTGATCACCCCTTGGGGTATTAGAGTTTGAGCCATGGGGCTTATTGTAATGCAGCAACAGGAACTTGTGGAGGTACAAGTTTGTCACACATGGTGACTACAAAGGTTGAGCTTTTAAATGGATATAGTGGGTGGTAATTGGAATATTCGAATTTTTTATTAAATAAAGCATTAAACCAGATCCATATCCTTTTCTACTTCAAAAGGTGGGGATGGCATTGATTGAATTTTATAAAACTCTTCGTAGAAAAAATTTATTTTTGTTTAAATTTGTGACTAAATCGTACAATATTAAGGGGGTTGGGATATAACAATGTCAAATCCATACATACACATCCCGGAAAAAAGATGACAACAAATTCTGCAACATAAACGTTGCAAAGGAGCAGGTTAGTTGCAAAAATGAGTTCGCTGTACAAATATTGGAAAACAGTAACGCCCTTCTATCGAATCCGATGGAAACTTCAACTGAAATTGTTGCTGCTTCGCAACTAATAGGTAACACTTTAGTCAAAGCCTATGAAAAAGTATGTCGCCTAAGGATAATCAAACCACAAAGATCATCGATACGGTTGAAGAAAGAGCTTTAAAGCAATAGAACGGAAAGAAGCAAACTTTATAACGCTGCAAGAAACTCGAACTCGGAAATCTACTGATGTCTATATAATTTTAACCAGCGTTAGCTCAAAAGCGCGGCCAACATTGCCAATCGCACCTTCTGGCGTAACTTTTATTGTTGTGTTTAAAGCACTACTGAAACAACCAGTTTTAGAAATTTAAACGCGAAGAAAACGACTGCGATAGGTTAGCTCAAGCTCCACAATGGAGACTGCACACAGTCCACCCTAGAATCTTTAACAAATCTACTTAAAACCCGGTTTCCAAGATGTGATTCATACTCCAGTAGGAATCTAGACACAACTGTCTCTAATGACAACTCTATGAAAGCAACAACGGAACGGAACGGACATGGAAGTGTCGAATGATTCATTTGGACAATTTACTCCTTCTCTCCCTATAAATCACACTAAACAATGGTATTATCTCACTCAAGCTTCAAAAACCGAAACACCTCGTAACATAATTCCCACACAAATTGTTTCTTGGAAGTTAAAAATGCGGTTAAGTTCCAATGTGCTGGCGGGAAGTAAAGGCAGTCTTTGTCCCTAAGCCGGCAACACTAGCCACACGACTGTGAAGATTTTTAGGCCTATAAGTCTGACGTCATTTGTATTAAAAGCCTTTGAAAAACTAATGGATATCAAGTGACTAGCCCAACCCCAAAGGTATATTTTCGGCACAGCATGCCTACACAAAAGGAAAGGCAATCGAAAACGCCCTTCACAATATCGTTAGTACCATAGAATAATCTCTTTATAACAGCTTTCTATGCATGTAACTGAATATTCGGAAAAGGCTTTGGACCCAACAGCCAGGGTTATCCTATTACAAGGCCATTGTAAGGCCTGTATGAACATAAGGAGGACTAGTCACCGATCGGAAAAATAAGACAAAGGTACAAAGCATAGCATGTGTGTGCGCTTCTAGTAAAATGAGAACCACACCTGCTACCGCTAGACCATTACATGCAATAATCTGCAGCCAAAGCTGCAATTAATATCAGAGAGCTCAATTGCTGGAAAACGAACTCAATACGTTCAATTTATTAACAGATATCTGGGCTCAGCTGTATCCTCTGACAACATTCTCCTGCATCTTTCCAAGTATAAAGGTAGAGGAAGGAACTGGACACCATAAACAATCCATCTATACTGATGATTCAAAAATGGACGTAGGCGATGGGACGGTATTGTTTTGCAAAACACTCAAGTTTAACAGCACCTTTCGTCTCCCTGAACATAGTAGGGCTGAGGTTTTGGCGGTAGCAGAAGCAGCCATAAGGTAACCTCAATGCTGGAAACGCTACCAGATGATGTCAGCATCTTCATTGACAGTCAGACTGCAATAAAGCTATCTCTTCACTCTTCACCAGTTCAAGCGTCGTCAATAGTCAGAAAAGTGGCAAGAAATAGCAACAGTGGGTGATCAATTTTCGAAGAAAATCATTTTCAGTGATGAGGTACATTTTCACCTCAGTGAATTCGTCAAAAAGCAGAACAGCCCCATTTGGGCGAATCCAAGAGTGATTGTCGAAAAACCAATGCACCCACAAAGAGTGACTGTTTGGTGCGGTTAACTGGCTGGCGGCATCATCGGGCCGTATTTTTTCTAAAATGAGTCCGGTCAGGCAGTTTCTGTGAATGGTGTTCGCTATCGTGAGATGATACCAAACTTTTTATGGAACGAATTGGAAGATATGGATGTGGATGGACGGTATGTGGTTTCAACAGGACGGTGCCACTTGCCACATAGCTAACGAAAAAATGGCTCTTTTGAGCGACAAATTCAATTGCCGTGTTATCTCACATGGTGGCGATGTCAATTGGCCGCAAAGATCATGTGATTTGACACCATTGGACTTCTTTGTTGGAGTTATTTGAAAGAAAAGGTGTACGTCGATAAGCCAGCCACAATCAAGAACTAAAGGATGAGATGGTCGGCACATTAACGGCATTGAACCTCAATTATGCCTCAGTGTCATCGAAAATTTGGACCATCGGATGGAGGTTTGCCGCTAAGGTCGCGGCGGACATTAGGCAGATATTTCGTTTCACACTTAATTGAACCAAACCAATATTATCATAATAAAAAGAGGTGACGATAATTTCTTAAACAATTTGTGTTTTATTCAAAATCAACATCGCCCTATGAAATTTAACCACCCTTTGTGACAAAACTCTGTAATTTTGAAATTTACTAACTTGAACTAGCATGAACAATCTTCCATGGTTTTTTTTACTTTCGCCTAACACGGACCAGCACGTACCAGCACGGACTAAAGCGGACTAGCTCTGAAAGGCGTGAACTAGCGCACTCGCTTACTGGTGTTGACCGTAACCACAGACTTAGTCTATAGGGGCAATGTAATCAAATCTTTACCTCTATAAAGCACTTCTCCTCCCCCCAACAGGAACAAAAAAAAAAAACACCTGGTTCAGAGGTCGGTTTCTTAAAACAGTTAGTTAAAAAGTCATGCTAAAATACAAAACCAGAATCCCTATGCGAACCTACCTCTGTAAGACTATTTTCCAAAATCATGGATCGAAATGAAATCTGTAAGCTCACAACCTTCAACTAATGCTCCCCTAAAAATTAACAGTGACAACTTTTTAGGACCAAAAACTACCTTTCTATTGAAGATAAAGTATACCCCAGCCAATTAAAAAAAAAAACTTACTGCTTTTAAAGATATAAGCGTCATCATAAATAAATATTTACCTGCAAAGAAACAAAAAAATTGTCAAAATTAGTTTTAGAAATTTAAAGATTTTGAAAATTAAAAATAATTGTATGCCTACATTTTGAATTAAAAAACAAAATTTGTGTCATTGCCCATGGGCTGCATATCGATCACCCTTAAATTTGAATCTAAATCACTATTTCCATCAAAGGCAATCATACGCCTTTCAACAATCAGTAAGCCAGTCTGTTCGATATTCCATCTGTCAAAATGGCAGGCAGGACGTATTCCGGATTTTAGATTTCCCAAGTTAACTTTGACGATACACTGTTCTGATTGGCCCATTGACCATGGCACGTGACTTAAAATGATCGATTGACCAATGAGAATAGTGCCCCGACGAAGTTAACTTTGTTAAAACTAAAATCTGGAACGTAGCCAATGCAAATGTGTGGAAACAACCTGTTTTAAACCCAACAGATGCCTACCAACGAAGACTCTCAACCCTCTTCGCGGGGACCGCTGAGTGACTAATACCTTGACCGCAGATAGGGTCAGATTTCCTATGTAAAGTCTTGGCTGCAGTAAATGAGAACAGGCAAAAGAGTGTAGCCAAATTGACGCACCTATTCCTTTACCAAGACGGCAGTGGAATAATTCCCAAGATTGAGTCAACTGCGTTTCTAACGTCCCAGCTAGGATAGGCGAAGTGAACAACTTATATGAGCTGCCTTGAAAAATTTGTACATCAAGTCATCTCAGAACCTTAGGAGTTAGTCAGAGATGGTGGCGGATGAGCCGAAAGTCAAACGGCAGCGCACAATCCCCTAGTGGGAAAAATTGGTACCAACAAAACCACTTCTGTTACATATCAGCTAAAAGCTTCGGAAAGGAATGACAATAATGTTGACAACCGTACTAAAGGAAATAAAATGACAACGACAGCTAGCGGAAGCTCTTATTTCCATAAGCAGTCAAAAAATGCGGTTGGGCGGGCTGGGCGAATTGAGAAAAATCATCTTCCACTCCATGTTATAGTTAGCAGAAGCAAAGCCAATTCGGGGGTGGATTTGTTATAAGCGACAGACTTGGGCAAGAAGTATTGAACTCTGAAGGCCTTAGCGACAGTTTGTAACAATCCGCATCAGGGCGCAATTCGTCATCATTAGCCGATATTTTGTTCCACACATAATTGAACCATACCAATATTGTCATACTAAAAAGAAATGACGATAATTTCGTAAATAATTTGTGTTTTATTCAAAATCAACATCGGCCCTTGAAATCTAACCACCTTTCTCTATATATGTATATAGATCGATGATGAAATAGATGCAATCACAGCTAAGTGTGTTTGAAGAGAATGATCAGTTCTATCAGCAACAATACAACGTCTGGGGGTAGGACCACCCTTACAAAACTACTAAATATGATCATCAAAAGTAAGTACGCTGATAGGTCTTACTATCTGGTGTACGAGAGAATGGCATATCATAGGTTAGAAGTTCAATAACAGCATTTGCTGCTTCGCGGGTCAAGAAATAAATAGTATTCTGATCTCACATCTAAGCTGAACCATTTATCGTGTCGTGCCTATGCCACTTCCCGTCGTCTTCTTCCATATCGCCGAGGAGCTTCATCGATACCGCCTTAGACGGAAATTTTGTGAAATCTGGTTGGAAATAGTTTTGTGACCTCGGCAGTTTTGATACCTTCAGCCACTTAGTAGACCAGCACCACCGGCACCAACAATCATCATAATATGACAATAGGTTACTTTTCGAAGATGGCATCGGACCTCGCGGTCGAGTTCATATTACTATGATTAATCTTGCCAATTAGAAATACTAAAAAGGTCCCGTACAAGATTCAGAAAATCTTTAATCTACATTTACGGCGTTAAAGCATGAACTAAATACAAGGTGGCGCAAAAGTAATCCTCCTATCAGAAAATGCTGTAAATTTTGCGATTGGCCCCTAATGTCAGTTCTGTTTTGACATTTGTGTAGTAAACACATGCGAAATACACGTTAACAAACAATGTTACGCTACACTGCTCCAGAACGCGAAATATTTGTGACTATTTATTTGAGCAATAATCGGTAGGTGACTTTGGCACAACGTGAATTTCGTCGCAGATTTCCTAGCCGTCCAACGCCTACTGGTGGAACACTGCGACGTTTAGCCACTCGCCTCGAAGAGACTGGCACAACACGAGATGCTGCCAGGCGTGGCAGACCCCAGAGTAGCCGTTCTGCAGAGAATATTGCTGCCGTAGCCGGAGATGTCATGGAAGCGCCGTCGACATCGACCAGACGACGTGCCACGCAAATGGGTATCAGTCGACGGTCTTTACAGCGAATTTTGGTACGAGATTTGAAGATGTTTCCGTACAAAGTCCAGACGGTGCATCAGCTGTTAGCTGCTGACTGCCAATCGCGTCTAACATAAGCTCAAGCCCATTCCATCTTAGCGGGTACGTAAATAAAATCCACGTGTAACCCACGAAGAGCCATCACACCCGCTCAAAGTCACTGTATGGTGTGCTGTTTTCGCTGGAGGAGTCATCGGACCTTTTTTCTTCGAAGACGTCGCGGGCCAAACGGTTACTGTAAATGTTGAGCGCTACAGAGCAATGATCAACGAGTTCTTTTTGCCGCAACTTGATGAATTGGGATCGGAAAACATGTGGTTCCAACAGAACGGTGCAACGGCACACACTGCACGTGCCACAACCGATATGCTGAAGGATGCATTTCCCGGGCGCCTAATCTCCCGTTTTGGCGATTTGCACTGGCCAGCAAGATCGCCTGATTTGACCGCTCCAGACTTCTTTTTGTGGGGCTTTTTGAAGTCGCGGGTTTATGTCAACAAGCCTCAGACTCTTGCAGCTCTTAAAGACAATATCCGTCAAGAATGTGAGGACCTATCGCCGGAAGTTTTGGCCAAAGTGATGGAAAATGCCATAAAAAGGGCTCAAATGACAATCAACTGTGGCGGCGGCCATTTACATGACATCATATTCTCGACTTGATGTTAAAAAAAATTAAAAGCCCAAATAAAAATAATCCACAAGAAGAATCAAAATTTTTCTTTTTTTTTTTAAATTACAGCCAAAAAACATCGGAAGGTTATTTTTGCGCCACGTTGTATATCAAAAGGGGATGAAGAAATGCTCGATCGATCTTAGTCCAAGATCTCCAGCCCCTTATGCATTGACCATTTTTGGAGATGCTGATTCTACGGCGAATTTCAAGAGCTACATAGTACTAAGCGACATAGTTCAAAGCAAAAATCTACTCATAAAGTTCGGCTTAGAAAGAAAGAAAAAAAAAGACGTTGAGTCAGTACCCCGCACATATAGTGTCACATAACCAACCTTCAACAAAATGTATCGAGTTGACGACAACATCGACAATCAACAAAAAAAAAAATCCTTCGATATTAAATCTCAATAAGGGACATCATGCATGGCAAATTTTATTAAATTCAAATCACTACATAAAATTTCAACGCCTCCAAGTCCATGTTTCATCGGCTTTCTTCAATTCATGGAATAACATCTATCCAACTGGAGATAACAAACAAATCTTCCGCTGGGATGAGCATCACCAGTCCGATTGACTGTCATCGTCACTCTTGTCTGATAATTCTCACAATCGACTGACTCCATATATTTCCAATATAAAAATATTTTTTCTCAATTCAGGAAAAAACTGTATTTGTTGTTGTTGTTGTTGGTGCGACTGCTACCCCCCGTCTTTTTATTGTAAAACTGGTTCAATTTTCAATAAAAGCCGAAATTGAAAGCGATACGTAAAAGTATAGGGTGGGGGGCTATAGCCAAGCCCATCATCCATATTGAGGAAAGCATTCATAAAAATGAAAAAAAAAAAAAAAAACGGTAGTCATCCTCTCGTTATGACTGCCTCTTCTCCTGATGCCATATGTGACGGAAGGAAGCACTTCAGTAATATTTTTGAGCACGTGACCCATTTCAAAAATAACAACGGCGATGAGGATGACTACGACAGGAACGACGATGCCAGCACGATAGACAGAGTTGAATGGAACACCGACAATGCCACGAGGTGATACCGACATGATACACCTACTTCCATATCGTATACTCGTATTTCGTCTGTAAGGACGAGCATTGGAGTCATATCCTATACGAGTCGTATCCTACACGAATTCGAAGTGATAAACACTATTAACTGGGATATTTCATCCATTCAACGAATAAATTCTATGCACGGGGGGTAGACATGGGGTTAAAGTCCCGCTTTGTGTGTGTATATTTTTTGGACTGCTATTTTTGTGGGTCGGTTATTCAGAGTCCTTGTGTGTGTCTGGTCTTTATGCAAACGGATTTTATTGTACACTCGAAAGCCGGATGAAAGAATGTTCTTCGTTCGTCCTGTTTTTTTTTTTTTTTTTTTTTTGGCAAACTGTATGCTCCGCAAGGGATTATTATTAAAAATCAAATCGGATTTGGAGCTGTCATCATCATGTTTTGACAGCACAGGGGAATTATTTCAGTTTGATTGAGATTTGATGAGTGAAACAAAACAAAAAAAATAAATGTGTCCTTTTGCTGTCATGTGGATAAGTGACGATGGCGTTGATTTGACTTTATTGTTATATTTGGGTCAACATCAAATTTAGCTTTAGGTCATGGGTGGTGGGCAATAGGCGTTTTGAGGAACAATGAGAAGGTTAGGTCTGTCAGAAGCAATCAATCAGCGGAATAGACATTCGAAACGTGTGTTCCTAAAATTGGGTTACGTGGGTGCAAAGTATAAACCGTATTTAATAATGGCTTTGAGCAGTTCAAGCTTGTAGGGCGAAAAACATTTTATCACGTGGTTTTATGGCACTCAAATGTCGATGCTTTTGTCTTTAACAATCTTTAGAACGGAATCTATAGATCATGAGCTGTCCTCTAGAGAGCTTGTTAATGCAAAAGGTTTTTTGATTGACCTATGGTCAGGTTGTTCAACTCCATTAATTTAATACAGAAAATACCATCACAGTAGATGCAAAGTACAATCATAATAATCGACAAAAAAGGGAGAAAGGATGATGTAAATAGCGACAGACTGATAAGCATAATCTACGCACTATATAAACTGTTATATACATATGGAAATGAAACACAAATAAAAACATATGAGAAGACTACGTTGATCGTTTTATACCCTATCCTATTCCATCCTTTTAATTTATATCCCTTAAATGCGGACTTTATGGAAAAGATATATTAAAATTGAAATTGTCGCAACATATTGTTAAGACAGTTTATCAAAATTTTGTATGGTTCGACCAAAAACAACGTTTTTCTCCTGAAACCCTGGCGTAGGGTTTCAAAATGGTTTTTGTGGGAAAACGCCTCCGAAAAGTGGGCGTGGATAGAAATGATGTAAAGGAGAAATGTTTGTATAACCAAAGCCAATTATTTTGCATAAAATTATCTTTCGAAATGTTTAAAATTTTAGCGAAAAAATGTTTTCTTTACGGAAAAAGCCCCCAAAAAGTGGGCGTATAGACGAAATATAGGCATTAGGATAGTCAAGATATCTTCTTCAGTCACTTTTTCAAAATCTGTAACGTTTTGGCCTAAAAAGGTCAAAGGTTTTTCTAAAAATGGGTGTGGCAGTATGCGATTTTAAAAAAAATTTTACACTTGTTCGAACAGCACGTACAAGGATCAGATGTACCAAATTTCATTATTCTAGCTCAAAATTTAAGGCCCAAGATCCGGTTACTTACAGACTGACGGACGGACGGACAGACAGACAGACATGGCTTACTCGTCTCAGCTAGCGATTCTGAGTCGATCCATATACTTTCAGGTATACCTAGCTCAATTATTTCTCTATGTTGCAAACTATGTATCAAAACTTATATAACCCTATCGGATAGGGTATAATGATAAACAAACAAAGGAGCAAGCTGGCTTTCGAGAAGGATATTCGACTCCTGATCATTTACGATCATCAACGAATTGATCCAAAAATTCAACGAACACGAAAAACATCCCTACCAGCAATTATTCCTCTATAATGCAATAAATGCTTGGTCGATTCGAGAGGAAAATTCTTCAAAAAATGTTCAGTTCTGTTTGCGTTGACGGGGTATGGAGACGAGGATTCAACCAAGGACTATACGAGCTGTGCATCAACATACCCCTGGTCAAAAAACTCTGCATTGGACGTTTAAGATGGCTAGGACATGTAGAACGAATGGACACCAACAATCCGGCTGGCAGAGTCTTTGATTACCAGCCAGACGTCGGACGCAGTAGAGTAAGACATCGCCTTAGTGGTGCGCACAAGTAAAAAGCGACCTTAAACAACTTGGAGTGCGAAACATGCGAGAGGCATGTTTATGGCATTATTCAGAAAAATTTACAAGCATAACCGAAGTTATGATGATATAAACCTTGTAATGCTGTTTTTAAGCTTCCGGAGATTTGTGTACATGTACCATACGTTCTTATGTTTCGCATAAAGTTAATCCGAAGCATAGCATATATAGAAATTACGAATAAGGGCTTAAAAAAGCTATTGTGTATCTAAGGCGATGAGCGATTCCCAGTCGAAGCATCACAAAGATTTATCTATGGTAGAACACAAAAGTATTTGGATGGCATGTAAACAATACTGGAGTACTCAACAAACACTGGATTGCAATAAAGGAGCAGACACGAGAAGGTATACATTCGATTCGACGATCCTACTTGTTATGACATATGCACTACAAACATTAGCAATGTCAGCAAACAAAACCGAGAAGATACGAATTCGCCAGACAAAACATATGAGAGTTAAGATACCCTATCCCATCCCATCTTTCATATATCCGCAAAATTTCGGCTTTCTGGCAAAGAAATATTGAAAATGACACTCACAACTTACAGTTCAGGCAGTTTACCGAAATTATTTATGGTTCAACAAAAAACAACGTTTGATCCATGATGGGTACGTCAACAATGCTCGTCTAGATCTTTCTGTTATATCAGATATCAGATCATTTTGAAATTCACACGGAATTTCGGTAGGTCGATCGAAAGCATCATGAAGGATGCAAATATGAAATTACAAAACGCTCCTAACGAGGTTAATGAATGGACAAAGTCCTGGCGGATTGCACTTAACGAGAGCAAATCGATTCATGTAGATTTTTCGTAAAAACCGACAAACAATTTGCCAATATTTCTCAATACGGTTCGAGTCCCTTTTGCAAATGAACGATATATCTCGGAATGACTTTCGATGCAAAATTAAAATGGAAGTCGCATGTAAAAAATAAATGCGAAGAACTTAAAAATAAAGACAGAGAACTATTCTGGTTACTCGGAAAATATTCGAAGCTTAACCTCGATAACAAGCTGCTATTATACAAGCAAGTGCTAAAGCCGGTCTGGACATCTGGTATACAACTATGGGGTTCTACCAGTGAAACGAATCTAAACATTCTACAAACTTTTGAAAACAAAATGTTAAGATCATTCGTCAATGCGCCGTGGTATATAAGGAATGAAGATCTACGCAGAGATCTGGGTATTCCCGGGGTTAAAGATGAAACGAAAAATTTTGAACGCAAACATAAAAAACATTTATTGGGACACGTTAACAAAACGGTCCTCCAAATTATTGACGAAAAAAAATTATTGCGGCGTCTTCAAAGAACTAAGACCTTAGAAAAAAAAATGTATGGCGCAACAGGCTCGTTAGTACCCAGGGCCTAGCTTTTTTTCTCACAACCATTTCATGTGTGCGTGTGTACTTCTTAGCACGATGGCGGGACCTCCTGTTTTATGCCGAATCCGAACGGCTAAGTTGAGATAAGCTTTTCGTGACAATTGATACTAAGCGGATGATTTGTCAGATCATCACGAGAGGAGGGCCAGTGAAAAATCATTTAGGTGTTTCTACGGCTGGGAATCGAACCCAGACCTTCTGCACGGCAGTTCATCGCACTAACCATCGCGCCACTGAGCCCGTCATCCTTGAGCCCTTAGATTAGGCCCGATAATAACAAACTGCGCTATAAATTGCGGAAAAAGCAGGAACTCACACAGGGAAGTTACCTGCCAAACATTGATTACTAGTGATAAAAAAATTGCTAGATAAGTCGCATACTTAGTTGCAATACAAATACAAAAAGGGGGGTGGTTTTAGTTAGGGTTTAAGTCCCACACTACTTTGGGCACGTGCTCATCGTGTCTTTTGAGATTTCCACCAGCCCACGGAAAAAAAAACAGTATCAAGGGCTAAATAATTTTCCACTGGGCTTGCTCCCGCGATTATCTGAAAAATCATCCGAATAGTATGAATTTTCAAGAAAAGTATAAAATAGGAGGCCCTGCCATTGTGCAAGAAGTACACATGCTCGACTGAATGGTTGGAGAAAAGGCTATGCCCTGGATACTACCGAGCCTATTGCGCAAAAAGTTGTATTTCTAGTTGCCGACAATATGACTCAACCTCATGTTGGCCTAGTTTTGAAATCCTCTTGGGAGAATAATGGCGCGTTCATTCTGAGGTGAAACATATGAAGAACCTTATCCTTAGATTTGGATTTCAAATAGCTGACATAAGAGTCTAGTTATAGATATCATTGTCAACTTCATTGGAACACTAAACATGATGGAAATGAAATTTCACTTCGGCAGCTGGTTATATGAATCGTTGGAGAATTTGGGTGGAATGAAAATAAAAAAGCCGCAAGGAGTAAAAGTAAATGTCCAATGAGGCTTTTCAATAATAGCTAAAACTGGACCTTTTTACAATGAACAGTGGAACTGGCCTAGTTTCAACGTGGGTCAACAAATCTCCTAACATATCTATCTAGAATGTTCGTTTGAGCGCGGTTACTTATGTTGTGTAGGATTTCTATTTATCGCTGAGAATCCTTATGGAAGTACCCAAGGACATAAATTTCCAATAGATGTACATGCAGCATAAGAAGACCTCGATTTTAGTGGCGCGCACAAGCAGAAACCTACTTCAACCAACTTGAATTGCACAACTGGAGTCAGTTAGCTAGGAACCGGGATAATCGGAGCGGCAGCTTGGTTAACGGCCGTGTTCATTCTAAACAGTAGCGCCACCTAAGTACGTAAAATACATACACATGTGTGTAAAATTTATTCCCGGATAAAGTTTTAGAATTAAAGGAGTAACTGGTGGGATTTCTTGCCTAAGAAGGCTTGCATCTAAGCGAGTGGATCTTGAAAGGCTGGTCCATTACTCAAGGTGTGGAGTGTGATGAAACTATATCTCTCAATGTACACAGTGAAGATAATTGGGATAAGTTGAGCCTAGATTTGACATCCATATCTTAAAATTGAGTCATCAAACTATCTTTGGGAAACCAACCAACCTTAGCAATACGGAAGTAGTGCAGATATGCAACCTAAAGGTTTCCTGAATCCATCTACTGTGAAGAAATTGTTAATCCCAAATAGGATTTGGCGATGCTTTGCCATTAAAAATTTTCCCGAAAAAGGGCATGTTTTTGCCAGCAGGTAGCCTGTTTCGAAAACATTTTTATTTCCAGAACGTCAATTCTAAAAGTTGCATTAGATAAGATTCTACGAATCCTCTGAAAAGTCCTATTTGGGAATTCGGTATCTATTACACTGGGGCCATCGAAATTCAACTTGTTGCAGGATGGGACGTAACGTTTCTGTCATCCATCCAAAAATATAACTCTGAAACTTCACACACGCAACTGAATGGAGAAGCTACGTTGTTGACCCTGTATGGACCGATAATCCCATTCCATATTATTTCTGGTCTTAATCAGCACAATGGAATTCAATAATTCAAAATGTTGACCGCTCAACGAATTTGTGAGAAGCTGCCATATCTCTTCTGACATTCGATGCCAACACCATCCGGCATGATTTCCCAATTCAGAGGCAAACAAAACCATCAGTCATTAGCAGACCTAATTGTGGTATCCCTTATATAAACCTGGTAAAGCATCTTTCTAAATTCTCGAAGTATTTTCATCCCGGCAAATTTAAACGAATTCCAACAACAATGCATCTCCTACCCAATTATGCGCAAGCACTCACTGACATTCTACCGCAATGACAGACAATCTTCAGACAGGCATACATACTTGCACAACCCACCAACCCCCCCTACATGGTACGTGTCGCAACCATTCGTAGCAAATTAACCGTAAACGATCAATTCATCTCTCCATTGACCACAAGGATGCAATTTATCATTCGTCGATGTTGTTTCGCAGTGCCGACCGGAAGCCCACCGTGTTTCCCCCCTTTCTATTGGATTCCATACAGCACAGCAGGTGCCGTTCGGTGCTTTGTTTTTTTGGTTTGCAAACGGGGTAAGGGAAACTAACGAGGACAACGAGCAAACCGACGACCAACAGCAAACACCCAGCAAGTGTCGACAAGACCATTCTAAACACCATCACCGCCGGTACCACATTTCATCTGCAGATCAGCCAATTCTTCCACATCGTCGTTGTCGTTGTCGTTGTCGTCATCGCATTGGACCAACAACGACCGGTGGGATAACCATCTTAGTCCATGTATGCGGTGGCATGCTTATCACCTGCACACACACAAACACACTAACATTTGAAATTTTCTGGCAAGGACACTGCCAAATTCATTCGCCATCGCCGGCCACCCAATGGGTAACAACGATTGCACCAGGACTCGGGAATCAGATCCTCTCTCTCTCTTAGAAGAAAATCGCCTCTATGGCCAACTTTTTGGGAGGGTATTCAAAAATCCATTCGGCGCACATACCTACACACTCTCGCATAGATATGCAGTTGAAAACTTTATCCTGCACTATTTCTGGGTGGAATGCAGTACAATCAGCAGGCCATATGTTGGCTCGGGTTGTCGGTCTCCTTGCATCTAAAATTTTCGGGACGAAAAAGTTAACGAAATTTGTTCGGAAGTCTCTGTTCCTGGTGGCCATGTTATAAAAGTAGACAAAGTGCTTTGGGATCGAATCCGCTCCACTACTCCGATTTCTGGAATAGGTGCGGCGGAGGAAGATTGGAAAATTGAAAGGGTGCACTGACCTATTCCCCATATACGTACATTCTGTTGAAATGATGGTGTGGACCGGGGGCAAGGGCGATACCGCACACTTAAATGTGGAGCAAACTTTTCCAAAAGGGATATCTATTATCCTTCTTCTTGGTCGGGAGGGGGGTTTTTTTTCGAACAAATTATTTGGATATTTGAATGGGAATTGTGTAGTTTTTAGTTGAGATTGAGGTTTTGTTGTGTGTGGTGAATGGGAATTGGATTGTGGTAGACGGTAGTAGGTCTAACAATGAGATGGGTATCATGTTGCATCCTGGCGGGAGTTTTCGATGTTATCGCATTGAGCCTGAGGCGGATTGCAAGACGCTAGAGATTGTGATTTTCCAAATATCCTTTTAGATGATTTTAATTGACGGTTGTTTGTTTAGATTTTGGTATTAGATGAGAAAACTTGAATACAAGAAGTTTGGGTATGGTCTTCTTCAAGAATATTCTATTTAAAGAAGCTGGGGATAGGCTGCTGCAGCAGTGGACGTTTATATAAATGAACAATCAGGTGGCTATAAAGGGTCTAGCATGTCATTTTGTAAAAAAAAAATCGTCTAAACTGTACTCTGTCGCACATAGATTTAGTCACGTATTATTTGGAAACAGGACCTATTTTTCAGTGCTAAGTAAACTCTGAATTAAACTAAAATATTAAACTTGGAGTGAACTCTGTATAACAATCGACTTAAGAACATGTCTCTGGCCCTGTAGGTTGAGGTATATGCTTTGGGCTAACATCCCACTCAAAAATGGTTATGAACTTAACAAGAGCCCGAGAAATGAGTGATTTTACTGTTGAAGATCTTGATAAAAGGACAACGATGTTCGTATCTGCACCTGAAACGTGAGAATATTAAATAATAGAGGCACAGCCAAACAGCCAAACAGGTAGCAGATGCACCTAGCTGCCATAAAGTTGATATTACTGACATCCAAAAAATACGATGGGATGGGATGGGGAGGGCAAAAAGAGGATAAAAGACTGACGTTATATTGAACTGAGACATCCAAGAATTCTTATGCTTTGAAGGCATTAGGAACGCTTTAAGACTGACCGCATCAATGCTAAATAAGCCTCACTCCCTGACAGGGAAAACAAATGATACGGAGTAAGAAAGTTTCAACGAGATCCTGGTCAAAACTTATGACGGTCAACCAAATTACGATGTAAAAATCGAGCTGGGAGAGCACCTTGGTTCTATTGTTGGACGACAAAACGGCTGGCAACGGACTTTGGCTAATTGACTTCGCTGCCGAACGAAATGTCACTGTAGCCAGTACATGGCTTGCTCACCTCGATATTTATAAGGGATATGGTGGTCTCCAGATTAACGAATGGTCATTCAAATTGATCACATTCCGATAGACAAGAGGCACGTATGCAGTATGTTGCATGACCGAACATTCCGACGGGCTAACATCGACTCGGAACACTACTTTGTTGCAGCCAAGGTAAGAATATCCACCGGAATTCCACCACGCCACAATAAATCAGAAATACTACGAAAGAAATTATTGTCGAACGACTGTAATCGCAAGACACCACCAAGGCATTTGCCGAAAATAATACCATCAGCAACTGATGTCGAAGAACAATGGCGAACGATGTCTACAAGCCATCAGATTAGCCAAAACTTTTCTAGCGCCCACCAGCAAGAAACCGTTAGTTTGATGAAAATTCGTGATATATAGTCAAGGTGAAGTTGCAGGTGAAGTTGCAGGTGAAGACAAGAGCTTCCATTGAGCTCTAATCCCAAAGAGTGAGGGAAGAATACCGGCTTTTCAGGAGCAAGAAAAAAGAGCAAGAAAAGCGTGCGATCGAGAATATAGAGAATTTCTATTCCATTAAAGGTATTCGCAAGTTTTACAAAAAGTGTGAAAAGTCAAAGCCAGATATACAAGGCGAAAACCGACTCCTGTAGGGATGAACAAGAGGATATCTTAGTGGAGACACAGTCGATGCTAGGAACATGGACGAACCATTTCTGCAGACTGTTAAACGGCGGTGAAAAACCGTCTCCAGCTGTGAAATCTACCAACCAGACAACCGTATTGAAGTAAGGATGGCAATATCTTAACTTAAGCTTAACAAGGCTGCAGGAAATGATCGCCTTCCTGCTGGGCTTTATAAGGCCGGTGGAAATGTCTTGGTAAGTAGCATTCTTCATCTCTTAAGCAAAATTTGTTCGGATGAAATTTTGCCTGAAGAAAGAACCTCAGCATCGTTCGCCCGATTCACGAAAAGGAGATCAATAAACTGATCCACCTACAGAGGGATGATTCTTCTAAACATTGCCTAAAATATGAGTGGTTGAAACCGTGTATAAACAACCTGATCGACCCTTACCAGTGAGGTTTTAGCCTAGGAAATTCGACAGCTTTTGAAATCTTGTCATTTCGATAAGTCCCGAAAAAAAGCACAAGTGGTCCAAATCGGTACCCACCACCTGTTCAAAGATTTCAAAGCCGCATATGACAACAATAATAGAGACGATCTATACAGAACCATGTCTGGTTTTGGTATACCGCCTAAGATCGTCCGTCTGTTCAGTAAGATGATGACAGTTCGATACCAAAAAGGTGATGCCTAGCCAATCTTGAGAGGAGGCACAATATTTCATAAATCACTGCTAATACTAGAATACGCCGATGATATTGACATCATTGGTCGGACTCAGTGAGATGTAGCCACGTTTGCCAGTGTAGAAAACGAAGCGGCAAAAATCGGTTTAGCAGTAAATGAGGGTAAAACCAACAGTGCAGGGATATAAGGCCAAGCGTCATACGGACAAATTCGCATTTTAAGAGTGAAATTTATAACAACAAATTCTAGCATTTGACATTATGACAGGATAAAGCAACATTAAACCTAGTGAGGAAAATGGCATTAAGCCAAATGGAGCTCAAATCAACTTGTATAGTCTTAAAGCAAAATTGACCTTTTGACACTTCATCAAAGTGTCATAAAACCAAATGCTAAAATTTGATCTTATGTCACAATGCGTCATAAGAACAAATGTAGAGATTTTGCCATATGAACCTTGGCCTTATGTCACGGCACTAAGACCAAGTATATACTGTCAACGAGAAAGGCCACACAACATCGATGAATTGGACGGAATACCACCATTGGCAAATACAACTTTGAGTCAGTAGGAGTGTCTGTCTTCCTCGGCTTCTTTCGATTTTAACTCTGACAACGACATCTGGCTGGAAATCAAACGAAGAACTACTCCCGTCAACCCATCGTTACTTCAGGCTAAGAAGGAAATTAAGTTGCAAAACCCTCACACAACCTGAACCGAAACAATTCTGTTCAGGACCCCAGCGCAGAGGGCTTCTTACGATACCAGAAAAAACTGGAAAAAAAAATGGGTATCATGGGACAGCATGGACGGCCGTTGGCGGTGAGGAGTGAAGTCAAATACCTTGGCATCTGGCTTGACAAGTTTCTGTATTTTAATAAAAATGTGGATGCTTGTCTGGCCAGGGCTAGGGGGCTTATGCTCTGACAAGAAGATTGTTTCATAGCAGTCAACTTGATTCAAGGGTGAAAGTCATTTGCTGCATGCCCTCATAAGGCCGATCATCGCCTACGGTTGTCCTGTGTGGTTCAATGTTTCACCTGCCTACATGGAAAAGATACGGCTGTTTGAGAGGCGGTGTCTCCGATCCTGCTTAGGATTGCACCGAACGCCGGACTCCGAGTACATAAAACATTATCGCAACGAGGTTCTATACAATGGGGCTCAGTTGAATAGAATTGACAGTTTCCTAATTAAGGTGACTCGAAGGCACGCTGCAAGGGCGATGGCTAGCGACAACAGCCTGATCTTTGGGGCTTATTACCCCAATGATTTATACATGGAGAGCACGCTCATATCAGGCTTTATTCCACCAGAGGCATTCATTTACATCGATTCGTTAGGGTTAGTACAAGACAGGAACGGTATCCCGGTTTTATACCAACGCTATCGTAACGCGCGGGACAAACGGCTAATCCGCGACGGGTACGTCGACAATGCTCCGGAGCTCCTCCGCTTAAGCACGGCGGTATCGGATCGCGATAGGATAGATGCTGCAAAACAGCGCACTGAATTCTGCTGGCTATTTGAGGAAGGTGATTCTGTACTTCCTCAGGACTTTGAGGACTTTTAGTCCAACTCCATAGATAAGATTCTTAAATTAGGAACAAGGTCTGGGGCAGGGCTTGTGCACCATATTGGCGTACAATATGGTTGAACGCAGGCTGCCGTGGACCGAAAGACGTAATCAGGACGGCGACCCCTCGCGGCATGTGCAACGAGGGCTCGCCACCCCTATTATAATTAAGTAGTCTTAAGCTAGGTTTAAGTAGCTGAAGTAGTCTTAAGTTAGGCTTAAGTAGTTTAAGTAGTCTTAAGTTAGTTATAATCTAGAATAAGCTTTTTTATAAAAAAAAAGTCACTATACAAAGTTTCCTATATTTCTTTGTAATTAAAAATTAAATATAAAACCAAAAAACCGACAAATTTAAGCCTAAAGGCAAAATAAACAGCTTAGTATAAGCTTACAGCGCCCACTAAGGGCCGATAAGTTAGATTAAGTAAACCAGTTATTGATAAGTTAATTTAAGCATTTTTGTAGTAGTAAGTTAATATTTTAAGTAAATAAAAAATGAACTTAAAAGTAAGTAAAGATTGAACAAATAAGCTCATGAGCTGTACCACAACATATAGTTGGTAAAAAAGAGACCGTAGAGTGCTACGAGGTTAAAGTGAAACTTCATGCACCAACGTTTCTCAGATAAAAGAAGTCCTTCCCCATCAACAAAACCATACTTTCACAACAGATTTCGCTCTCATGCTTACGCTTTCAGCCTCTTTTGCTGGAAGAGGTTTTTGTTGGTTGTTTACCCGCGGTTGTCCCACAACACTAGCCTTCCCCTGCCCTGACTTTCATTTCATGAATGTTTGGATTCACCCCAACGAGCCAATACAGGTTTCACTTAATAAAAAAAAATGTCGCATCGGACGTTTAAGATGGTCAGGATAAGTAGAGCGGATGGACACCAACACTCCGGCTCGCAGAATCTTCGATTCTCAGCCAAACTTAGTAGCAATAAAACAAGACCTCGATTTAGAAGCGCGAAAAAGTAAAAGTCGACCCCAACCAACTTGAAGTTTCCAACTGGAAAAACCGAGCTAATATAAGAGGCATGTTGGTTGAGGCCTTGGTTCATTCCGGCTTGTAGCACCGTTTAGGTAGGTATGTTGGCTAAGTTTTTAAAATTTCTCTCAATTGAGTGGAATGTGAATGCTGAGTCAGGAAAAGACTACTCTTCCCTCAGGCTATGAAGCCAACATTTTCTTCAACCACAACCGCCTCATTGGCTGCGCTGTTGGTTTCTTCGACCGCCTAGTTTCTTATTAAGTCATCTTGCCGATCTGATTAAAATACACCAAAGAACTCACTCCTCAAATATCCAAATCCTGTCCACATACCAAAGTATAGAGATACTTACATCCCTGCCTTAGAAAAACAAAACACCCAATTATGACTTGATAATAACAATCCTGTCATGTCTTTATAATAACATCCTTTAAAATGTACTTATCTCATCATTAATTTCCTCTTTCCGGCCACTTTGGGACGCCACTACCACATAGAAGTCTACCGTCTTCAATTTGCCTCTCCACTATGCCATTGCACATTGTATCCATTTTCCACTCCATTTTCATTGTTCTTCCTTATTTTCGTTGGTTCTCATTTAATTAGAGAGACAATTCGGTTGAATCCTCCAAGGAGTACACGTACACACAGGACATTTACCAAGCTGCACCAATTCATTCGGAATTACTCAAGATACATCACCATCATTGCCCAAGAATGCGAGCTGTGCTCCAGATGAGTGCAGTACTACCAAGCCGGGAGAACATTGTTGCTGCTAGCTATACAATGGAATTGGACAAATACAAATGACGACGAAGGAAGGCAAAGGATCTTATCTCAAATGTTATACAGTTCTTAGAGTGTTTGTCCAGTCATATTTTTTCTCCGTTTAAATGTGCAGTGTCTACACGTAGACGACGAATCTTTTTGGGTGGAAAATCCTTCCGCAATATCCTTGCTAATCGTAGTGCATTGGGTGCACCTTTGCAAAGTCCTTTTACGTTCTTCGTCTAAGAGTGTCATCTGTTATTTTCTTTCTTGTGGACGAAGGGGAAGAGGAAACCCTGACTAAAGTGGTGGAAGAAGACGTCGACTATAATAATAATGATGATGATGATGATGATGATGACGATGATGATGATGTTGTGCTCGCGGAATGGGATATCATTGTCGCGGAAGATGAAGAGAGAGCGAAAAGGATTTTATTGTCATTAGCGAGGAGGTGGCGGCTAGACTCCAAGGAGTCTAGTTTGGCGAGTGAAGAGGCAGAGGTTTGGGTACATTTTTCGTTCGGTATGTCTTGGTTTGATATCGCGAAGGCAGAACGGAGATGAAAACGACAACGATGGTGATAATGATGCTGATGCTGAATATTCTGTTGGTCCATGCAACTCGATACCATCGCCTAGTTCTCATCGTTTCATTGTTTTTCTAGTTAACGCCATGTCGCCGAATTGTGGAAGACCGCGAAAAGGTTGCAGCCACATCAGAAATAAAAGCGACGGTTTTACAAGATAAAATAATCAACAGTGCGGTCGGCTATTAAGTTTGGGGTTGCATTGTGGCAAATGGTCACTAAAATGTTTGAGGAGGAATTCTAAAACTTAACTGATAAATATCGATGACTTTAAGAAGTTCTTGAAATAGACAACGAATATATAAGACATATAGGGCAAAACACCTAAATATTCCAGTCACTTGTGAGCACCAAGCTATATGGTAAAAATCAAGGTTGACTTTGAACGTCAACCTTATACTCTTGGAAGTTTGTCAGAATTTCACAAGGGGTGAGGTTGCCAAAACAAAGCTTCAGGCATTATTTCTTTCGAGATTTAAACAACGGGCCCTAAGCTTAGTAGTCGAAACTATTAACCATTGACACAGTGTACCCATTATTTCACTTCAAGAATGATGAAAACAAGTGCGGGTTTACAGACATTTAAAAAAGATTTGCTGAGATTCAGATGGTACAAAGCTGCTTTGAGAATTTTACAGCATTCTGCTTGAGTTGCACAACTTAACATATGATAAGAAAATTAAAATACTAAGGCTGGTAACAGGAAATAAAAAGGTGTGCACCACCAATTCTTTGGGCTCTTATCTTTAAGACAGATATTCAGCGCAATCGAAATATCCGTTCGGAATATTTCCGAAACAGAAATCAGTTCTAAGTCTAGACTCAGTTTGCTTTTGAGGTATGCATTGCGGAACAAAACAAATGAATCTAACAATCATATTCGATGGATTCCGCAACAATTTTGTGTCTGACAACTTCAGAAAAAATGTGGACTGGACATGTCATTATGCCGCCGCGTTATGAGGGAGAGAGATTACCTAACGGATTTCCACATGAGAGAATTTGTTTTGGATTTCCCTATGAGGGATATTCTTATGGATAGGAAATCCTCAAATAGCTCGATATTTTCCAAAAGTAACAACAGCAACATGTTTTTCACGATTCATCCTCTCACAACGACCCAACAAATCATCCGAATGGCATCCAGAAGAGATTATCCCAGGTCATCTGTATAGATTCGGCATAATACTGCAGGTCCTGCCATCGTGTACCAAGATAACAAGCAAACATTACTGGTTGTCAGAAAAAGCTAGACACTGGTTCCTAACGATCGTCTTGCGCCAAAAGTTTAATTCGGATTTTAGTTCGAAAAATGTAAACCAAAAAGAGAGTGGAGGCGGGAGAGAGAGAGAAAGAATTACAAGCGAAACAGAACTCACAGAACAAAGTCTCACAACGACCTGACAAATCATCCGAATGGCATCCAGAAGAGATTATCCCAGGTCATCTGTATACATTCGGCATAATACTGCAGGTCCTGCCATCGTGTACCAAGATAACAAGCAAACATTACTGGTTGTCAGAAAAAGCTAGACACTGGTTCCTAACGATCGTCTTGCGCCAAAAGTTTAATTCGGATTTTAGTTCGAAAAATGTAAACCAAAAAGAGAGTGGAGGCGGGAGAGAGAGAGAAAGAATTACAAGCGAAACAGAACTCACAGAACAAAGTCTCACAACGACCTGACAAATCATCCGAATGGCATCCAGAAGAGATTATCCCAGGTCATCTGTATACATTCGGCATAATACTGCAGGTCCTGCCATCGTGTACCAAGATAACAAGCAAACATTACTGGTTGTCAGAAAAAGCTAGACACTGGTTCCTAACGATCGTCTTGCGCTAAAAGTTTAATTCGGATTTTATTTCGAAAAATGTAAACCAAAAAGAGAGTGGAGGCGGGAGAGAGAGAAAATATTACAAGCGAAACAGAAATCACAGAACAAAGTCTCACAACGAACCAACAAATCATCCGAATGGCATCCAGAAGAGATTATCCCAGGTCATCTGTATAGATTCGGCATAATACTGCAGGTCCTGCCATCGTGTACCAAGATAACAAGCACACATTACTGGTTGTCAGAAAAAGCTAGACACTGGTTCCTAACGATCGTCTTGCGCTAAAAGTTTAATTCGGATTTTAGTTCGAAAAATGTAAACCAAAAAGAGAGTGGAGGCGGGAGAGAGAGAAAGAATTACAAGCGAAACAAAAATCACAGAAAAAAGTCGTTTTGCTTCGTGTGAACACCTATACAAGAACAGTCAAGACTTTTAGGGCGCCCGCATAGGGCAAGTAAGTTAGTTAAGTAGTTGATAAGTTAGCTAGTTTTTTCATTAATTTTCCTCTAGCATGTAAGTTAGTTTAAGAAAAATTAAAATAAAAATGAATTTAAAAAAAAAAAACAGTCAAGACTTAGAAAGTGATTGAATAAAAGATATTAATACAACGAATAGTGTGATCGCAGTTTTTCTGCACTTAAGACTTGTCTTCGAAACCTTTGATCCAAAAATATTATTAACTAAATTTACAAAATAAATTGTGTTCGAAACACTTAACTATAATGGTTGAAAACATTTGTAAGAGAGAGAATACAACGAAAAACATTCAACGGAAAAATAGCAAGCGTGATTAGTGTTATAAACCTAGGAGTCCCGCAGAGCAACTACTACCATAGAAAGGGTAATTTCTTAACATATTTAGCGAACTAGACATAAAAAAGAACAATTAATTCGTGGTTTAAATGATTAATAACTAAAATCCACAAAGCAAAATATATACTTTTAGTCCCAGAGTACCCGTCCCCATATCAAAAAGAATAGAAAAAAGAAATAAGAAGAAATTTAGTAACATAAGTTAAACATCTTGGAGTCATATTGAGTGATACATACTACTTTGAGAATCAAATTGGGAATGTTCGCAAAAGAGTGTCAACAAAATTATATATCGGTATTAAGAAAATTAATTTTTTTTTTGTTTTTTGAGATAACATAACGCGACTGTAGATCTTATTTTCAATATTAAGCTAGACTACACTTCTCTGTAATATAAGACAAAGAAATCGGCCATGGAAACTCCACAAAAAGCAACGCTTGTACTAAAGTGCGACATACATGTCCCAACTGTTTTTTTTTAACTCTCTTAACTCGTTATATATAAACCAGATATTGTACCTAATTATCGTGACTGTTGTCTACAACATTAAAAATGATGTCCCAAATATTTTTAGTAACTAACATTCCTCTCAATAGAGAACTGAACTATGACTTGGCAACTATATCTGAATTTAACTTGCAAGGAACCAGAGCAATAAGAGCCGACATCCGTAAAGGAGAAAATATAAATCAGAATAACAACTAAAAAATAAACTAAATTTAAAACAGAAACTAAAACTAAGAAAAAAAACTAAAACTCAAATATAGAACTGACTCTAAAACTAAAAATTATAAAAAAAAATTAAAATAAAAATAAAAACTAAAACATAAATTAATTTACGTATATCTTAAAATTGATATTGATAGACCAACAAAAGCCAAAACTAAAAAAAAAAAATTTAATCTAAAATCAAAAGTAAAATAAAAATTAAAAATTAAATAAAACTAAAAAATTAAAATAAAAACCAAAACTAAAATAAAAATAAAAATAAAAAAACGTAACAAAACAAAAATAATATAATATAAGATTTATAAATAACATTTAAATAAAATAAAAATAAAATAAAAATATGTGAAAAATAATAACTAAAACTCAAATCAAAATGAAAATCATAAAAAAAAAATTTCATATGTGGAAAATAGTAACTTAAACTCAAATAAAAATGAAAAATAAAAAAACTTAAACTAAATAAAAATAAAAATAAAAAAAATTAAACCAAATAAAAATAATACTAAAATAAAAGTTCAAACTAACAAATAAATTAAAAACTATGAAAATAAATAAAATATGCAACAACTATAACTAACAAAAACTAAAACTAAAATAAGTTACTTAACTTAAACTTACAAAAAAAAAAATTAAATGAAAATAAAGAAATAAGATAAAATCGAAATAACAAGTTAAACTAATACAAAAAAATTTAATGAAAATAATTTAATAATAATACATAATGACTATATATCCAAAAAATTAATAAAAATGGGAAAAATAGTAACTAAGTAAACCTCTCTGAGATCACTACCTAATCAGTGAAAAATAGCTGGATTGCAGAAAACGATCGCCTAGATTTGTTATGTAAATCTTAAAAAAAAAATAATATATAAGATTTATAAATAAAATTTAAATTAAATAAAAATAAAACAAAAATATGTAAAAAATAATAACTAAAACTCAAATCAAAATGAAAATTTAAAAAAAAAATCATATGTGGAAAATAGTAGCTTAAACTGAATTAAAAATGAAAAATAAAAAAACTCAAACTAAATAAAAATAAAAAAAATTAAACCAAATAAAAATAAAACTAAAATAAAAGTTCAAACTAACAAATAAATTAAAAACTACGAAAATAAATAAAATATGCAACAACTATAACTAACAAAAACTAAAACTAAAATAAGTTACTTAACTTAAACTTAAAAAAAAAATTTAAATGAAAATAAAGAAATAAGAAAAAATCGAAATAATAAGTTAAACTAATACAAAAAAATGAATGAAAATAGTTTAATAAATTAACTTAACTTATAAAAAAAAAAAATAAATAATACTTAATAAAATAATGACATTATATCAAAAATAAAAAATTAATAAAAATGGGAAAAATAGTAACTAAGTAAACCTCTCTGAGAACACTACCTAATCAGTGAAAAATAGCTGGATTGCAGAAAACGATCGCCTAGATTTGTTATGTAAATCTTAAAAAAAAAAATAATATATAAGATTTATAAATAAAATTTAAATTAAATAAAAATAAAACAAAAATATGTGAAAAATAATAACTAAAACTCAAATCAAAATGAAAATTTAAAAAAAAAAATCATATGTGGAAAATAGTAGCTTAAACTGAATTAAAAATGAAAAATAAAAAAACTCAAACTAAATAAAAATAAAAAAAATTAAACCAAATAAAAATAAAACTAAAATAAAAGTTCAAACTAACAAATAAATTAAAAAACTACGAAAATAAATAAAATATGCAACAACTATAACTAACAAAAACTAAAACTAAAATAAGTTACTTAACTTAAACTTAAAAAAAAAATTTAAATGAAAATAAAGAAATAAGAAAAAATCGAAATAATAAGTTAAACTAATACAAAAAAATGAATGAAAATAGTTTAATAAATTAACTTAACTTATAAAAAAAAAAAATAAATAATACTTAATAAAATAATGACATTATATCAAAAATAAAAAATTAATAAAAATGGGAAAAATAGTAACTAAGTAAACCTCTCTGAGAACACTACCTAATCAGTGAAAAATAGCTGGATTGCAGAAACCGATCGCCTAGAACTGTTATGCAAATCTTTAAAAAAATTAAGCTGTTACAATGGAGGCAATGTGTGAAAAAAAAACAGAAAGAGGAAAAGCTCAATAATAAATTAAGAAAACTTAACAAGGTTCTCACATACAACAAAAATATACCGATGAATAATTAAAGAGAAAACAAATCACAAAAAAAATCGTTACAAAATTCATTAAACGAAATTGATAAAAAATAATTTATTTAAAAAGAAATTCATTAGACAAATTTATTAAGAAAATTAAAAAAAATTTTTAAAAATTTAAAAAAATTTAAGAAAATTATTTAAAAAAAATATTAAACAAAATTTTTTAAAAAAAAATTATTAACAAGACTATTAAAAAAAAGAGGAATAAAAAAAATTTCAAAAAAAGAATTAATTAATACAAATTCAATAAAATTCAATGCAATAAAAAGCAAATCATTAAAAACAAGCATTGTAAACAAATTAATTAAATAGAAATGCATCACAAGTAAATGATTGAAAAAAAAATTAATTAAAAAAAAAAATTAACTGAAAAAATTGATTAAAGAAAATTTTAAATAAAAAAGAACCGAATAAAAGGAAACCTTATTAAACAAAAGTACCCAATAAAATTAATTTTTTGAGAGCCTATCCAATATACATAAATAACATACGAAGAGTAATACAGTTCGTCTAGAATTTTCCTTACAAATCAAACCAAAATACATTCAGAATGTAGGAATTGAAAATATGAAATATTACTTTAATGGCATAACTAAAATAATAAAAAGTCAGAAGAAAAGACTCACCGTAAAAAAAAATCATAAACATGTTGGGACATGTATCACTTTCTGGTGGAATCGATTGCGGGACCACGTCGGCACTATTCACAAATTAATAGAAAAATTTTCGAAGACGTAGAAGTTTTACTGCCTTATAGACACAGACGGAATTAAATTAATAAACACTAATAATTGATCATTTATAAATAAAATGAAAACAATTTTAAAATAATAATACACTTGACTTGAAATAAAACAATAACTAGATTAACTTTATATAGAAAAAGAATACTGAACCGTACTGCCCATTGGACATCGCGAACCGCACTCGACCACATATTACGCACAAATGAATTTGTGCTAAGGCTTCTTCTACTGCATTGTCCTATGGCGATCTTCTTCTCGGAGAAAGTAAGGGCAAATAGTTGGAAAACAAATGCAAAATAGTTGCAAAATATCAAATAGTTCCAAAAAATATATGCAAATAGTTGCAAAACAACTGCCAATAGTTGAAAAACACTTAACAATGTTGTTGCTGCATACAACAAAACACTCACACGGCTCCTTGAACATCTGAGCGAAGGAGTTAAATTTTTGGAAGAATCATGATAACCATAATCTCTCCATTACTCTCGACCTTTTCTCGCAAATTCCTAGAGATCTTGAAGAAAGCAGAGCCAAACATTGTAAACCTACACTAGGAGCTCTTAAAAACTTAGCCAACTTAACTCAGTCACAACGATCAGTCCTGTGTGTGGGTGGTGGTAGGCGTAGGAGCATACAAAAGGTCTACTAGAGAAAGTAAAGGCAAACTCTACAAAGTCTCTGGGAGAGTTTGATTGTGAAGCTAATATTTGCAAAGCAACTGCCAAGCCAATAGTTTGAAAACACTGTTGTTGCATACAACACAACACTCACACGGCTCCTCGAACATCTGAGCGAAGGAGTTAAATTTTTTGAAGAAGCATGACAACTATAATCTCTCTATTACTCTCCACCATTTCTCGCAAATTCCTAGAGATCTTGAAGAAAACAGAGCCAAACATAGGTTAACCTACACTAGAAGCACTTAAAAACTTAGCTAAACTCAGTCACAACAATCAGTCCTGTGTGTGGGTGGTGGTGGGAGAAAACAAAAAGGTCTTGGTGAGTTGGGTGGTGAAAGGTGAATTTTACGAACAACATGTTCGGATTCAAGGTCGTCTGCAAAATTATTGCAAAGAGTTGCAAAACAACTGCCAATAGTTGAAAAACACTTAACAATGTTGTTGCTGTATACAACAAAACACTCACACGGCTCCTTGAACATCTGAGCGAAGGAGTTAAATTTTTGGAAGAAGCATGATAACCATAATCTCTCCATTACTCTCGACCTTTTCTCGCAAATTCCTAGAGATCTTAAAGAAAGCAGAGCCAAACATTGTAAACCTACACCAGGAGCTCTTAAGAACTTAGCCAACTAAACTCAGTCACAACGATCAGTCCTGTGTGTGGGTGGTGGTAGGCGTAGGAGCATACAAAAGGTCTACTAGAGAAAGTAAAGGCAAACTCTACAAAGTCTCTGGGAGAGTTTGATTGTGAAGCTAATATTTGCAGAGCAACTGCCAAGCCAATATTTTGAAAACACTGTTGTTGCATACAACACAACACTCACACGGCTCCTCGAACATCTGAGCGAAGGAGTTAAATTTTTGGAAGAAGCATGACAACCATAATCTCTCTATTACTCTCGACCTTTTCTCGCAAATTCCTAGAGATCTTGAAGAAAACAGAGCCAAACATAGGTTAACCTACACTAGAAGCACTTAAAAACTTAGCTAAACTCAGTCACAACAATCAGTCCTGTGTGTGGGTGGTGGTGGGAGAAAACAAAAAGGTCTTGGTGAGTTGGGTGGTGAAAGGTGAATTTTACGAACAACATGTTCGGATTCAAGGTCGTCTGCAAAATTATTGCAAAGAGTTGCAAAACAACTGCCAATTGTTGAAAAACACTTGACAATGTTGTTGCTGCATACAACAAAACGCTCACACGGCTCCTTGAACATCTGAGCGAAGGAGTTAAATTTTTGGAAGAAGCATGACAACCATAATCTCTCCATTACTCTCGACCTTTTCTCGCAAATTCCTAGAGATCTTGAAGAAAGCAGAGCCAAACATTGTAAACCTACACTAGAAGCTCTTAAAAACTTAGCCAACTCAACTCAGTTACAACGATCAGTCCTGTGTGTGGGTGGTGGTAGGCGTAGGAGCATACAAACGGTCTACTAGAGAAAGGCAAACTCTACAAAGTCTCTGTGAGAGTTTGATTGTCAAGCTAATATTTGCAAAGCAACTGCCAATAGTTTGAAAACACTGTTGTTGCATACAACACAACGCTCACACGGCTTCTCGAACATCTGAGCGAAGGAGTGCAATTTTTGGAAGGAGCATGGCAGCCGTAATCTCTCCATTACTCTCCACCATTTCTCGCAAATTGCTTGAGGTCTTGAAGAAAACGGTGCCAAACATAGGTTAACCTACACTAGAAGCTCTTAAAAACTAAGCTAAACTCAGTTACAGCGATCAATCCTGTGTGTGGGTGGTGGTGGGAGAAAACAAAAAGGTCTACTAACGCTTAAGAGAAAGTAAAGAAGTCTCTGGGAGCGTTCGATTCTGAAACCAAGTTCGAACCATCGAAGCTCATGATGAGTTGGGTAGTGAAAGGTGAATTTTACAAACAACATGTTCGGATTCAACATGTTCAAAATTATTGCAAAGAGTTGCAAAACAATCTCACGACTCGACTAGGGTCTGAGAGGGCGAGAGAAACTCTACAGAAGTCTCTAGGAGAGTTCGATTCTGAAACTAAGTTCGAACCATCGAAGCTCATGGTGAGTTGGGTGGTGAAAGGTGAATTTTACGAACAACATGTTCGGACTCAAGGTCGTCCGCACAATTATTGCAAACCAGGTGGAAAGAGTTGCAAAACAATCTCACGACTCGACTAGGCTCTGATAGGGTGAGAGGGTGATAGGGCGAGAAGGTGAGGTACTGAGGTGTCAAAGAAAGTTACAGAAATCAGTAGAAAGGGCAAACAGAGACCGGGGTTCTGTTTTTTTTTTTTTTCAAAGAAGTATTCCATGTTGCAATTATCAAAAAAAAAAAACATTTACTTACCAATAACTGAAACACCATGTTGCTTGTAGCAAACTGTGGTTCGATGAATATGAATATTAATTCGAAATCGCAATCGCAATCGCGCTCCCCAACCAAACGATTTATTAACAGAATTACGCGAGGGGTAACAACAAACGCATTGCTACACATTATAGCCTATACACCTTTACACATGTGCACCTTTACACACATGCACCATGATAACATAATTTTCACTTCATAGGATTGCACTAAAAAACACAAAATGCTTGATTGACTAGGCTAAATATGAGCTTGGGATAGAACTTGGGATAGAACTCATTAACATGGGACACCAGAACAAACGGGAAGAGGGACCAACACAAAAAAAAACTTGTGAGAGTGTCCGTGACCATGACCTATATTGCTACAACAAAAGTCTGAAAATTTCCAAGAACCTTTTGTCTGAGAGATCTGCTATGAGAGATTACACTTGTTCTCCACACACTGCTGATACAAGTAGTGAATGCGTTGGGAGGCGCAGTGGGTGGTTCAAAACTGAGATCGCTGAGAGCAAGCCCACGGGAAGTGGTCAAACCAATGATCTTGTGTGTGTGTAGAGATCATTTTCGGCAATTGACATACTCAGAGCGAATGCATCATTGGAAAACTACAGAGATGGGCTGTATATCAAATTTGGTCTCTAGTCAGCTGGAAGGCAAAGAACAATTGCTAAGTTCGGTCTCTCGAGGCTCATCTCAAATGACGATCTGTTTTGGTATGAGGCGGAGTGTAGGGGAACTTAAAAGTGTCAACAATTTTCTCGCTTCCAAGGAACATGAGGTTTGAGCTAGCTATTCTCTAGAGCAAATAGAGAGGATTCGATGGAATTTGGTAAACACTTGACTGCAACTCCTTACAACATGTTCTTCTGGATAATAGCGCTATCTGTTGGAAACATGTATATCAAAACGATAGACATAAATCGCTAGAAATGCTCCACATACTGTTGAAGTGAAAAACATGTTGTGAGGATTTTTTTTAAATTGCGACAGCAATACAAACATATGTACGTGTGGGTAGCAATGTAAAACCATACTTATACGATTAAAAAAAATTAAAAATGTTATTGCTAGTTGCCGCCGCCAATGTTGCTACCCCTTTTGCTGTTTTTTATGGAATTTTCAGATTGACTAATACATTTGGCCGATATGGCCTCACTTCTTGGCGCATGATCTCCTTGGTGGGTATCAAAGTTTGTGGGATTTAATAACTTCGTAAAAATAATCACCAACGCATTTCATGATGAATTTTGAGCAGTTAACCAGTGGTTAGTTTAATAAATGCGTTCAAACAAGTAATCAAATCTTGTGGCCTGCTGAAAAAATAGGCGGAATTCAGAATGTCTATTGTGGCTCGTGCGCCTTAGCGTCTGCCTTGCTGGAAATACATAGCTTTCACGTTCCGTGCATTCAATTGTAAAAAGAAAAATTATTGGACATATATTGCTTAACAACGATAGGAACGGCTTGGCCAGTGCTGTGTCATGTTATGACTAAGTGGATATAATGGTTGTTCGTGCATTTCTCGCGGATTTTCAGTGCTCCAGAAGAGCAAAGTCTTTCAAAGAAAACTGTGAATCTTTTTCAGTGTGGTTTTCTGCCAGTAAAGTACAATGTTGATCAAAACTAAACACTTCGGAAGTTATGAAAGCAAAATGTAAGAATGCCAAATCGATACCTACTTTCTATTCATCGATTTTGAAGCAGCATACGACAGGATTTATCTGTTACGATGAACTATACAGAGCAATGTTTTGTTTTCATTTAACGACCAAACTCATTCGTCTACGTAACATGACGATGGAGGATTCTCACTTCTCTATTAGACTCGGCAACGACCTCACTCAAACATTCGATGCCAAAATAATAATTTTGGGTAAGACGACGCACTGTCATGTGACTTCTTCAATTTAATTCTTGAGAGGATTGTGCAAAACTCCGGAACACGCCAGAGGAACAAAACTCACTGCCATGTGAGTTCTTGAACATCATTCTTGAGAGGATTAGTCTCCCGAGCCCAACCTAGGGGCACATTCTTCCATAGCCACGTTTGCTAGTATAGAAAACGAAGCTGCAAAATTTGATTTAGCAGTAAATGAGACAACTTCGATGAATTGGACAGAACGTCACCACTAGATGATTCAACATTGATGCATAAGGGGACTCTATTCCTCGGCTTCGCTTTTAACTCTGAGAACGACATTTCTTCAGAAATCAATTGAAGGATTACAATCTTGCCAACCGTTGTTTCTTCTGGCTAAGAAGACAATTAAGTTGTAAACTTCGCACTCTAACTACTACGAAAATCCTTTACAAAACCTGATCATCCCAGTCCAAAATGGCACTGAAGGATGAAGAAATCCTCGGTCGTATAAAAATCAAGTTTTTCAGAAAATACTCTATCGCGTTTGCGTTGACGGACTATGGAGACGAAGTCCAAGAAAGAATTCTAAGAGTTGTACAGTGACATAGACGTAGTATATAAAAAAAAACTCCGAACAAAAGGTTTGCAGAGCAAAAACACACCAATACTCCGCGAGTCTTCAATTCCCAGTCAGGCTTCGGAAACGTCAGAGAGAAACCTCGCCTTGAGTGCCACGCTTAAGTAGAAATCGGCCTCAACCAACCCAAGGAAGCAACTGGAGGGAGTTAGGTAGGCACCTGGCTTATTGCAAGGCGTGTTGGTTAGCCACTTTAACTTAGACCTGGTTTGACTGAGTAAAACAAGGAATTTGTAGATACTAGAGCACAAATTGCTGATTGTTCACCAAAATGGTTTCCGAAAATAAGGATTGGTTTTGTAAAATGATAGTTCTTGGCAATCCATTGAGATCAGCGACCATCGACACAAGCTTACATACGCGGTCGATATTGAATTTGGGGGTAGAAATCACCGAGGTATTGTTGCCACCTTTGCCAGGAAGCTTTTGCGAATAAAGAAAAGGATTCATCAGCAATACGTTATATAAATACCGTAATCAAATACATGAAGGGACAGAGGATCAAATACAAATCAGACCTTATATTGTAGTCGACAGCTAAAACTTTGGAGTAGAAGCTAAATGGACAAATGATTTTGACAATCGCTGTGTATTTGGAAAAAGGCAATTCAGAAAATTGGTCTCAACTCGATGGACCAGAGTTCCACACCTTGAATTAAGATAAACCCAGAGATTGACTCTCCTTATTAGCACAACCGTGCATTTTTACGCCGGTGTTGAATAGTTCATTGCAGGGGCACTTATAGTCTTTAAATCAATCCCCTTGCAATGATTCAACACCAGCGTTAAAATGCAAGGTTGTACTAATAAGGAGAGACAATCCCTGGATTTATCTTGCAGTAAAATTGAGCTGATAGCTGACTAGATGACTGAAGCATCTTATCAAAAGCGCTCAGATGGAAGGTGTTAAGAAGGCTTTAGCTTGTTATAGTTTGTTCATCGATATGAATAAGGAGAAATCCTTGTGATCCATGGAGTTATACTACTTTCGCAGACTGTTCAATTTAGATGCTGGGCCCGACACATCGCATTTGCCAGCAATGTCCATTCTGCAGCATTTAAGGAAGCCCAATAATATTTGACTGGATCCATTCTGCTCATTCCAGGTGTATGCGCAAAAGTCATTGTTGTTCATTTTTTCTGTTAACATGTTCATTCACAACAAAATCGGTTCATTCTGAGAATTTTGGTGCGAAGTACCTAACACGCAGCATAACCCTAATCAGACTCGTTGTTGGAAACAGTAAACCAATTGGTAATCCGGTCATTATATGCCAAAACAGCCCAAAATAAGCTGATCTACAGCTTATTTCCGTGGAACTTAAACTGTGTGATCGTGAGAACCACGAGGGAAACAACATCAGTAATACTTTTTGACCTGTGAATCATGAGAGGCTAGTGGATCAATCAAATAATAAACAGCTGGGTTTTGAGTCGGTTTAGACACAGATTCTAAAAAAATTGGAAAACTTTGATAATACTGATAACATATCCCTCATAGGGGATAGAAATAGATCTCAAAAAATTATTTAAAGGTTAAGCGACAACGGACCAACCATTGGCCTGCCTTTTTGTGAACATGTAAGTCGATATACTTGCACTCAGATGAAACTTACTGACGACCAGACTGAGAAACATCGAACGCCAACAATCGATGCAGAGTTGCACAGACAGTTTACTAACAGAAGACAAGACCCGGAGATTCGGATATTGAAGTCACTTATCACAGATCTCCAACAGTTCATCTCGGAGAATGAAGGCAAATCTGTAAGTTTGTACTGGGGCGATGAACCCCAGCCTATAAAGACCTGTAACCCGAATATGTTCCCAAAAATAAACAAAATATTCAGAAGGATGGGTTATAACGCGACATTCCAAGGTTCTGAATTTCCTTGGCGACAGAAAACAGACAGGCACTCTCCGTTGTTGGTATAAGTCTCGAAAGGATTCACTCGACGGACGGTTTTTTTTTCCACAAAGGAAGATCCCCAGAAGAAGACGCATTCGAAAGGGGAATTTCCGAGAGCGAGTGTACGGTTCTCCCTAATCATTTCTAAAAAGGAAACTCGGCACATGTTGGACAAAATTTCGTCAAACAACCATGTTAAGGAGCATAGAATGGAATAAATTATAAAGCCATGGCTCTCGCATCTTTGTAGATCGTAAATGACAATGGAAGTCCAATGTGAAGACGATGAAGTATGGATCTGATAACCAATCGACAGGTATCCGTTCAGAAGAACATTTTCTTCGCTATACTCGAATTCGGTGAATTTACTACCGAGGTATCCGTTAAGTATTTCAAACAGATCTTCCGATGCCCATGATCGCGAATCGGTGATATGCGTTAACAATTTGTGACAACTACGCGTTGAATTTCTTCCAAAGTTGTTCGACTAAAAATCGCAGAGAACTCAAACGAACGCGATTTTATGCTTTTTTATTGGAGAACTCGAAAGCAAATTGAGATCTTCCTTTCGAATAAAAAAAATCCTCTTCTAGGAGAATATAAGGTTACGATCATTAAAATTGGTGCAGTGATGTCGGCTTTGTGAATAAATATTCTCGCATGGAATATTTCCGGAACTACAACTGACCTTGCCCAAAAGAGGCTCTCTACCGTAATGGAATCGATCAACAACAACCTGGTCGCTTCATTTACATTTGGTTTTAGAGCAGTCCTCGACCGATAAAATTGTTGGCAAATTATGGAATAAACCCACGAGATCCAAATGGAATCGATTACTCAAAACATATAATGTGGTCTTAGGGCTGTCAACAACTGATCAACTTTTCGGAAAATCCTGAAATAAACCCACGAGATCCAAATTGATCCTCACCACCTATTTGTCGATTTGCTGCATAGGGGGACTTTTAAGGGTCATAGGTTAGACAAAATCGGCAAGAAACCCTTCCATACCAACAAATGGTTTTCGACAATATGACGACACATTCTCATGTAATTCCTTATTGTTCTTGAGATGACTAAGCAAAACTCCAAAGCCAATCATGTAATTCCTTATTGTTCTTGAGATGACTAAGCAAATCCCCAAGGCCTACGTAAGGTATGCGAATGTAGGCTAAGTTGGCCTGAAATCCAGAGGTTCGCCCAGGATCGTACCGCCGTTTAAATAATTAAGGGCTTAGGCCGATGGCCTCAGTCGCCAGTGCTGTTACGTGTCTGTAGTTCGTTTCATTCATGTGCGAAGTACTGTGATGTCCAAGTCCAAGTCCAAGTCCTAAGGGCTTAGGGTTTTGTGTTTATTTTCTCAAGAGAAGCGGTAGCACACGATTTTGAAATTTGTTTGCTTTGCATTGAATAAACCAATATGGTGGCATTGCCCAAACTTGGAAGTGCATGACGAGTTACAGCATGAGTCAACACTAAGGAAAACAATGAAATATATGTCACGATGGGCTCCATAACGATCCGAAAAGCTATCTTTCTCATAGATTTGTGTTTGCGAAGTTATGTCTGTCCCTTAAGTAATGGGACCTCCTGTTAAATGCCAATTTCAACGCAAAATTTAGGAAGCTTCCCAAAGGCAGCTATATATTGGATGTTTGTCAGAAGAGCTAGGGCAGTGAAAAAAACGTAGGTATTGCTATTGTCATTTTCGGGATTTGAATTGTGGGGCCCGGCGCTAAGTAGCCAAATGCACCAATCACAAAGCCAGACCACTCGCTATTTTCCAAACATTACAAAAAAAAGGTTTCTGCTGGCGAGTTAAAGTAGACAAGTCCGAGTGATTCCAGAATTTGGAAACCCTAAAAAAAATAAAACCCAATACAGTCCCCTGATCGTCACCACAGTGTATATAGGACAACTAAAAACTATCCATATCACAAAAAACAGAACCACTACCCCTTTGGGAAATATTTCACTTTGTACAGCTGGTTTAGTACCTCTATCAGCACCAGCTTACCCTTATTGTTTGCAATTGTACGACTTACTTTCGCAGCCCATCACAAAAGATGTTTCACCAGCCACTGGTGAGGCATCACCAACGACGATAAGGAGGGGGACGACCGACACAGACACCAAATCACATTTTATTTTCCTCTCAGGCTTCGGATGCACTTGAGATGAAGACGACGAAGAAAATGAGCAAAACTGGAAGACGACGAAGGATTCACTTGGTGTAAATTGCTGGAGCAACAGTAAACATAACCGAGAGGAGCAACACAAGGATCCCAGTATTGTATTGTACTCGTACAGTGAATTTGTAATTGGAGCGATGCTGGTTAATTAAATATGGTCCTGACTATACGCGAATCCTCTTTCCTCTCTACAGCGCCGCTTCCCCAAAAGCAATTCCATGTAATTCCTGGCGCTACTTCTTTTTTATTGCCAGACAGAAAGATAGAGAGAGAGAAGAGAGAGTTGGAGGCGGTCTAATAACCGCCCAGGATAATTATGTCCGACAATTAAATGTGATAGCATTGGGAGCTAGGGAGATGAGAGTTTTGGTGAATTTGCTAATTTCTAGGGCAACGCATAGTGCACTCATACAGAAACCTTTCGGTGGCTTGGTCCTTGAGCAAACATTAATCTAACAATGCTAACAGTTAAATCGAGCAAATAGCAATTTACATCATTCGCTCCCCGAGGACACTTGCTCGCATCATCCGTAATCCCAACCAATCGACGACCCAAATTCATCCGCGCACCAAAAGCAAACACACCACCACCGTGCGGGGACAATTAAAATTCATAATTACCCTTGGAGTTTTCAGTCAGGATGAGTGCAAATATTGGAAATATCCCTCAAAGCAGATTCCGCATATCCTGTCCAAAATATTATCCGTCATTTAAAAAAAAAAAAAAAATGGAAAACCAAACCCGCCCGCTTCACTGGGGGGAAATGACAACTTCAATTAAAAGATGACTCTCTTGCGAGGTTAAAGTGACTTCACAACCTTACCAGAGTGATTTCCAACTCTTGCCGCAATCTCAAAGGACTACTGCACACACTACACACCGAATGGTAAAAGATGAACAAGAAAATGATTTGAAAAATATAGAGTACGGGCAGCAAACAGAATATCCCTTCCTCCTTTGGGGAGAATTGCAACGGGAACGTACCAACTAACGACCATCGACATCATCGCCAGTATATACGCTCCTGAGCATTCCAAACCACGACTCTGAAATTAAATCACATATCAAATATCAATTTAAGGGATTTTTTCCCGTCGCACGGTTTTTGCTTCCTCCAGATGAGAGTCTTCCAAGGAATCGTCGATATATGCGACGTGGAATGTGCAAGAGTGATTTATCCTCACCGATTGTAGTGGAGGAATTTTCGCTCCAAGCAAGGATAATAAATTCGTTACGGGACGAGCATGAGGCAAAAAAAAAAAAAAAATGGGTTTGACTGAATTTCCATTTGATTTGGATTTTTAATTTTATTTTTAATTTTTTTTTTCTTTTTGCCTTACTGTTCATTTTTAAGGAATCAAATGTGATTTGTAGCGGAAAGGAGTTTCTCACGGGCCGATGAGTACTGCCGGCGAGAATTAGTTTACTTATTGCAGTCAAGTATGGTGTTTCAGATGATTGGACAAGCGAATTATCAGGAAATGCTTGACTTGTTTGAAATTAAATTTGAAGGGGGGACATTGGAAGGAGGTTGGGAACATTTGAAAACGGCTGTGGTGGTCAGACGGAGTAATGTTAGCAATCTGGGATGTAATTTATTGTGGATTGACGGGCTTCTCATTTGGTCGCTGATCGTGGAGGAATGTTTTTTGTCGAAAGTAGAAAAATCTAGGGGTACCTTGTTTCAACGATTTTAAGATTGCCGCTATCCGGATGATAGCCTTGTCTATACAAGTCCTGCAGTAAAAAAATATTGGATTCTTAATTTTCACACAATTGATCTGAAGATTTAGGAGTCCGATCGTCTCAAAGAGATCCCTAACTTTGCAATAAGTGCAATCATTTACAGTCCATTAAATCTTGTGGTCAAAAGCCAACGTTCATGTCAAGGACGATATCATCGTCTAAGTGGATAGTAGAATATCTAGAAGAGCTCTGGTATCTAATATTCTAAAATAGCATTAATTCGACGTTAGTAGCATATAGTTAGAGGATCCGTACAAACAGAATAGTGTCCAAAGGGTACCAGAAATAGAAGCAAACAAATAAGGTGCAAAGCTGTTGTCTTCACGTTGCATTTCTTAAAGCAATAAGAGGGTGGTGCGTGATAAACCCAAGCTAGTATTTCAAAAAAGCAAGTGTAAAGTGACAAAACACAAACTTCTAAAAAAAATTTAAAGCGAGAGTGTAGGAAATTAGAAGTTTTATAGTAACAGAGGGTCTATCTAAGTAGCGAGGAGAATTCCAACAGGATAGAACCCTCCAAAATAGCCCCTATAGCTTAAAATTTGATGTGACATCAACAAAATATTAAGCCTATGATGATGGCACTTGCGTTACAACCCGCCGAACACAAAACAGAGCCAATGTTAGTAAGAAGTCGAAGGAAATGTAGGCAACCACAATATAACGTCAAACCCTGCTTTAACATACCTAGATGCGATGGAGACGGCTCGGAAGATTCCGAGAAAGCAACAAAGAACCCTCGGCGTCTGCTTTGGAATCAAAAGTGGAAAGAAGTGCTTCAACAGCTTTGCGAAATAGAACCTAATACGGGAGAAGGGTGTAAGCTATTTCGCAGGCGCATTCCTGAACACTTGGGTTTGACTGAGACTATCTTTCTATTACACACCCCTTGTCGCAGCCATACAAAACTATATCCCAAGACTGACAAATTTTAAAGTTCCTGAGGAAAACGGCTTTGCGAAATAGAACCTAATACGGGAGAAGGGTGTAAGCTATTTCGCAGGCGCATTCCTGAACACTGACTAGATATTAATTTACTACAACAACCCTAGAAAATAAAAACAAACACAATTTTTTGACCGCAACAGGCTCATTAGTACCCAGGGCCTAGTATTCACGATCATCACGAGAAGCAACATTTTAGGTGTTGCTACAGCTGGGAAACTGCGCTGCAGTTCATCGCACTAACCATCGCGCCACTGTCTTATAAATTATCTGGCATTATTCATATAGGGCTTCACAAACCAGGACTCTCCATTCATTAGAATTTCTAGTTTAACAAAAATTCAGAACGGCAAATTTTAAAGTTTCTCAGGGCAGTAGTGCATTGTCAGACTTTCACAAGAATATGAGTAGTACAAACAAATTCGGCTTGGAATCCAGGGGCACTAACCACAAGGCCACTGCACTCACAGAAATGAGTCCTATAGACTCATGCATAATATTTTTATCCTCGGCACATCAATCGCAAACTTAAACTAGTGGTGGGTGCACGACTGGGTCGTAAGCAACTTTCTCTTTCACAGCGAGTTAATTTGACGTTTTTAACTTTATAAGAGAAAGTTAAAAACAAGTTTTTGTCAATTGATAGAACTACAACTGTATTGGGCAGATCTGCAACTTAATAAAGTCAAAGCTGGATCACCGAAACAATGTCGTCTAGACATGTGCGATGATATGATCTTGCAAGTGAAACAAGGGGCAAAAATCGACAATATGGCGTCTTTATATCGTTTTCTTACTGCGCGATTGAAAACAGGTAAGTTGTTTATCTTTTTTTTTCTTTACCTGTTTTCATTAACTCTGCACAAATATCATACGCAAATGAGGCAAAATATCTAGGAATGACTCTAGACGCCAAGCTTAAGTGGAAGCCACACGGTAAAAAAAAAGCGGGACGAGCTCGCAATCAGACTCAGAGAAATGTAATGACTACTTGGAAGATACTCGAAGCTAAGCATATACAACAAACTGCTTCTGTATAAGCAAGTGCTAAAACCTTGTTGGACATACGGTATACAGCTTTGGGGTTGTACCAAACCAAGCAATATTGCAAACATTCCAAAACAAAACCCTAAGAGCAATAGTGAATGCTCCATGGTATATTAGGAATAGTGATATTCACAGAGATTTAGGAATTGCTACCGTGAGTAACGAAGCAACAAACTTTGCTCGCAAACTTCGTACTCGTATATATGTTCATTGTAATAACGAAATAATCCGTACTCTGGACGTGACAAACCTTGAGCGCCGGCTACAAAGAACAAGACCGTTCGACCTAGCGCCATAAGGAAAAACCGCATGTAATGACGGTATAGTAGGTGCGTTCACTGGAATGCTACCTACCAAACGCGATTAACACTACAGAAGCGTAAACTACTTGTTAAGGAAACATAGTCGTATTCACCACAAAAAAAAAATGAAAAAAATGAGAGGAATAAATTCCATACTAGTATGAGCTCGCGCAGCCGGTTCTCATAGTGCCTCTCTGGGTGAGGTTTAGGGGTGAGGTTTAGGGGTGAGGTTTAGCTTAGCCCGTATGAAATTGTCAGGCCCGAAAATATATGAGTCGGGCATAATCAATGGTACGGATCACTGGTATCCTATAAGAATTACTCACCTCCGGACGCACACGAAAAAAAATTAAACGATTAGAAACGTATGTTCCTATGTTTGATTGCCCCCCAATGTCGAAAATATTGAAGAAAATTAAGGCATATGGACTTTAAGTCAGACTTTATCTTTGACTTTTCGAGGCATGCAGCTTGAATGACACTAGTTCAAAACTTTGTTAATCATACAACTAAAGATATCGTTGGACCGATATAGAGATTGCAGCATATGACATCCTACGACCTTCTTTGGATTTAGGAAGCTTTCAGACTTGATGGGGTTCATATTTTTCGGTACTTGTGCAGTACCAATGAGACGATTATAGCAGTGTAATTATCTTGATTCTCGTGGTATGTCCGGAAGCGGGATCCCTTCAAACTGATATACCGAGTCTCGGTACGAATTAGCAGTCCGCTTAACGCGTGTGGTGTAAATCTTCAACAGGACGGCGCCACAAGCCACACAGCGAATGCCACAATCAATTTATTGAAAACAAAGTTCGGAGAACGTGTTATCTCACGAAACGGTCCAGTCGCTTGGCCGCCTCAGTCGTGCGATTTGACGCCGTTAGACTATTTCCTGTGGGGCTACGTCAAGTCTATGGTCTATGCCAACAAGCCAGCGCCGATTGATGAACTTCGTACGAATATCGAACGTGAAAATGCAGCATTATCGGCCGATTTATGCTTGAAGACCGTCGAAAATTGACGCAAGAAAATTGGGAGACAAAGCCGGTATTTACATCCTCTGAGTAAAGTTACCGATTAAGGATTGCGTACCGAAAATCGTCCTAAAAGTAGGTTTTCGGCAAATTCGTGACGAACTAATATAGATTACCATTCGATGAAGATTCTAAGTGGTTTCCTGTCTCATTTATAATGCATGACCAAGGATCTATATTGAACTGAGAGCTACTTGTCTATTCCCAAGCAAACCTAACCAAAAATGATATCTGACAACAGAATAGAACAACAGATCGACCCAATTAATTTGGGTCAGATATTGTGTTATTCACTATAAGATAAATTTGTGCGGTAAAATTAAATGATTTTGTAATATCAAGGCTGTTTAAATGGAAATATGATACTTGTAAGGTCACCTTCATATAATAAGGAGTTATATTTCATAAATAAATACGATGAAATCAACGACTTACCTTGATTGAAACACTATGACAATCTGAAAAGATACAAAAAAAAAGTTTTGTGAAAATTTGTCAAACAAATATATTTGATGGTTTATTTTATCAGTGAAAGTAAAGAACTATAAAAAAAAACATCCAACTTATAAGGCCAGGTCACACCCAAAAATAAATTTTATATGTGGACCCTGGTCCAATACTAATCTGGGGTATCACGAAGTGACAATTCTTTACGTGACAATATTTCCTGCCTTTGGACCGCAAACAACTTCAGTTAAGTTCTTTTGACTTTTGAGAGGCTATGATAAAGGGTTTTTCAATAAGAGCGCAACAAAAGTTTTTATTAAATAAAACAAGAAAGGTTTTGGATATCAGTGATTCTTTATTCCTGTGAAAGTACGTTCGATGCCATTTTGTATGGAACTCGATTTCTTTTGCATGGCCACCACGGGCACGCTTGCAGAAGTCCAGACGCTGAACCCAATTTTCGACGGTCTTCAAGCATAAATCGGCCGATACTGCTGCATTTTCACGTTCGATATGCGTACGAAGTTCATCAATCGTCGCTGGCTTGTTGGCATAGACCATAGACTTGACGTAGCCCCATAGGAAATAGTCTAACAGCGTCAAATCGCACGACCGAGGCGGCCAAGCGACTGGACCATTTCGTGAGATAACACGTTCTCCAAACTTGGATTCCAATAAATTGATTGTGGCATTCGCTGTGTGGCTTGTGGCGCCGTCCTGTTGGAACCACATGTCCTCCAAGTCCATACCATCCAATTGGGGCCAAAAATATTCCGTTATCATTGAACGGTAACGATTCCCATTTACAGTAATGTGCCGGTCTTGATCATCACGGAAGAAGTACGGCCCAATGACGCCGCCGGCCCATAAACCACACCAAACCGTAATTTTTTCAGGATGCAATGATGACTCATGGAGTACGTGTGGATTGCTGTTTATTGACGAAGCCATTCAGCCAGAAATGAGCCTCATCGCTGAAGATAATTTTTCGATGAAAATCCGAATCATTTTCAAGTTGTTGCTCAGCCCAATTCACGAACATACAACGCTTCTGGTGGTCAAGCGGCTTCAGGTCTTGCGTCAATTTAGTCTTGTAAGGATGTAGGCCAAGATCTTTTCGCGAAATTCGCCATCACAGAGAAGCCCAACGCTTGGGAACGACGTGTGAGAGGCACATTTGGGCTTTCTTCAACTGAAGCCTCAGCGGCAGCAATATTCTCTACACTACGGGCACTTCTTTGTCTCACTGGCACGGGTACATTTTGTACTTACTGTGCCTGTGGATTAAAATTTTTTTACTAGACGCTCAATTGTTGATCTGCTAGGACGATTATGGCGACCATAATTTGGACGTAGCGCTCTTAACGTTGAGCTTACTGACTCCGAATTTCGGTTTTAAATTTTAATAATTTCGACTCGTTGTTGGATCGTATATCTTTCCATCATGAAATGGCAAACCTTACTGAAGAGAAATTTCAAAAGAGCGGCAAGAAATATGGCGTCGTTTGCTGTCCCTGTCGCTCAACTTTTGTAGCGTCCCTATTGAAAAACTCAATAGTTTGGCATATCATCGCCTCTTCTACTTTTATCTTTCGACGCGACAACATCTGGACTCGAGACAACATCTGGACTGAATTATTTGTACGTTTAAGTTAATTTGTTTTTTTTTTTATAATAAATATTGAAATTTAAGACACTAAACATTTTATCTTTGAATGTGGGATACCCTTCTCCCACACTAATAGATGGTGAGCGCAATCTGTTGTTGTTTTTTTAATACTTGTCTTGACTTGGTATTTTTTTCTAAACATGATACAGATACCCATTGACTTATTATATAGGGACTGCTAGTAGTCAACTTCACGTATGTTCCAAAGCTACATACACGCCCCTGTTTCACTGCAGAAATCTAAGTAAGCAGACAAATCGTTTGCTTCATCAAATTGCAAAAATAGTTGTTGTAAATTATCATAAAACATTTCTACGAATTAAATGTAGAAGACCTGTTCAGTTTATGGGTCAATAAGTAAAGAAATTTATTGTTATTGCAAAATTTATTTGAAACCACTCTTTGTAGTTTTCATAGCGCTACTTCTCGCTATGGAAATGCATCTCCTTGCTCAAGATGTCGCTCGTTTGTAACATGTTACTATGAAAATTTCAGCTTGCCGGTGCCAATTGTTTCTTTGCTTATCCGCAGTGAAACAGTGGCGCCTGTGCTATTTTGGAACATTTTTTCTCGCAGAAGCGTATGAAAATATGACATTTCACTAGCAGTCCATAAATAATAGCAGATTTCCCTGCAAAGCCTTGCAAAGCAAGCCAAATACCTGGTAATGACACTCGACGCAAAGATAAAGTGAAACTCGCACGTGAAGATTGAGAAATGTATCTACTAGCAAAATGTGTAGAACTACATGAGTACGCATTACAGCTAAGAATTGTGTAGCCGTTTCGAACGCGTGCGGTAAGTGCGAAGGGAAAATTTCGTCGATCGTATGCGTCAACTATTCTGTTGTTTGATACTGGGGTAGCAATGTTAACACTGGGGTATTAATATCAGAACTTCACATTGAAAGTTTTCGTTGTATGGAATGCGCACTCTATGTAGTTCTATACTCTTTGGTACTAGTTACTAGGAAAACATAACATACAAGGAAACTGAGCTACAATAGTGCCGAAAACAAACTGGTTTTATACAACCAGGTTTAAAAATTTCTAGTGTGGACCTACGACATGCAAATTTTTGGTTGTGTTTAAAAAACTTAAAAAAAAAAAACTGCTAGGAGAAATTGACCAGTCACCGACGATATCCATTGGGATCTCGGAATTAATATGATCAAAGCTGAAACTAGCAGTTTTGCATGCAAGAGTAGAAACCGACTAATCGGACATAACGGCAATAAAGTCGTTCAGAGCAATGATAGCAATTTATTGATCATCTTCATTCAGAGACATTGGGTTGGATATTTACCTTCTGGAATTCTTTTCGTACTTCGGCAGATCATTAAAAAAAAAACCCAGAACACTAAATCGATAGCCAACACCTATTTATCGATTTCAAAGCCGCATACGGCAGCATTTATGAAACGAACTATACGACTCGTGTCTAGTTTTGGTTTACCGCCCAAACTCGCCCATTTATGTAGGATGACGGTGGAGAATTCTCGCTGCTCCATCAGGGTAGGAAACGACCTTACCGACACAATCGATACCAAAAAAGGATTTAGGCAAGGCGATGCGCTGTCACGGGACTTCTTCAATTAGATTCTTGAAAGGATTGTGCAAAACACCCGACCCAACATCAGAGGCCCATTTTTTTTTAAAAATCGGTACAACTACTAGCATACGCCGACGATATTTACATCATTGTTAGGACTCTACGTGATGTCATAGCCACGTTTGCTAAAGTATAGAGAAAGAAGCGGGAAATCGGGTTTAGCAGTAAATAAGGGCAAGACTATGTATATGCTGTCAACATGAAAGGACACACAAAATCGACGAATTGGACAGAACATCACCATTGACAGACATTATAACTTTGAGGTAGTACGGGACTTTGTCTACATCGGCTCCACTATTATCTCTGACAACAACATCTCGTTGATGTTGATGTAAAACGAAGAATCGCTCTTGCCAACCGCTGTTTCTTCGGGCTGAGGAGACAATTTAGTAGTAAAGCCCTCACTCGAACTACTAAGGTGATCTTATATAAGACCCTGATCATCCCAGTCCTGCTCTATGGCCGGAGGCGCTGAAGGAAAGCGGTTGAAGAAATCATTGGTTGATACGAGGGAGAAATTCTGTAGATATGATTTGCGGCTGCTTCTCAGCACCTGGTGTTGGACCACTTTTCTAGATAAAGGACAAAATGTGTGCGGTATACTACGTCAACATCCTAAAAACGGTATTGTTACCATTTGCTGGAGATGATATGCCGCTAAATTGGGAGCTTATGCAGGATAATGATTCCAAGCATTCCTTGAAACTACACCCAGAGAAATCTCTGCAGTAAATTTTACAAAATGTGGCTCTTGAATTTACAATGAACGGCAAATTTCTGTATTTAAAAGCAAATGCGTTCAAATTCACAAATAATTGTAAAATTTACAGCGTTTGCTTTCATTTTAGAAATGAAATTGTAAAAGTGATCATAATTTCTCGTTGTAAAATTGACACCGTGCCGTTGTAGAGGCATTTACTGCATTTGAAGCAAAGGCGAAACGCGTTGGAGTTACAGTTAATAAGGACAAGAAAAAAAATATGCGGGTAAAATTGGACAAAGTGTCACTGCTGGTAGCAATCATCCACTTCCGAATCAAGATCCACCCAACGCGTGACCCCACCGACGATATGAGGAATATCGACTTTGGAAACCGATAATACTTTGGGTTGGCGAAACAAATGGCATCGAAACTCCTAACGTTAGAGCTCAAATGCATACTCTACAGATTGCTAATCCTACCAGTCCTTCATTATATCGCCGAGTGCAGGGGAATAATAAGGAAAGCGGAGCAAATATTGGCCACTATTGAACCAAAAATGCTTCATGGAATGTTTTGTGTGCTAGGACGGCGAATGTAGAAAATATCAAGTTGTGGATGCAGTACAAAAGGTAAAAATACTTAGACTACATTGGCTCGGCCACATCGAGCGAATGAACAACAGTGCTCCAGCCAAAATCAATTTCAAAAACCAGCCTTCAGGTTTGTAGCGTGAAGGAAGACCGAGTCTCCAGTTAAACGATCAAGCGATCGCAGATTGCAGAGTGATTGCAATGAATAACTGGCAGCAATGTGCCAGTGCGGACAGTACGTGGGCAAAGTGTAACTTTTGTAAGCAGTCATCCACGTCGGAATCAACATTCGACAAATATAGACCTTCGTCATCGAATTTTTGATCCTGTATGCGAGGAATATGAATGAAGGATCAAATCAATATAGCTGTGAGCTATTATAGTATGTAGGATGTAATACAAAAGTCAGTTCCACCTGTTAATCTCGCAGATATCTCTGAAAAAATCAGTAAATAGATCACGATTCCTCACTTGGCAAAGCGGAAATTCAATCTTCACAAGATTGAGCGAATGAACAGTAATGCTACAGATAGCATCTTCAAATCCTTGGAATTAGGTTCGAGTGGAAAAGGAAGACGGAGGATGCGATCGGTTGAACGATCACGATTCCTCACTTGGCAAAGCGGAAATTCAACCTTCACAAGATTGAGCGAATGAACAGTAATGCTACAGCCAAGAGCATCTTCAAATCCTAGGAATTAGGTTCGAGTGGACAAGGAAGACGGAGGATGCGATCGGTTGAATGATCAAGGGACCACGGATTCCAGGACGTTTGGACTAAGTGGCAGCAACCAACGTACATAGAATCGAAAGAATAAAAGGCTACCTTATCTCAGGCATAAAGCCCCATCGCCTCAGAATCTTTTGAAGCATAGATTGTACGTGTGGCTAGTGACTCCTATTAAAAAATCCCCCAGACTGCTGTTCTAAAATCCTGACGCATAACATTTACTAACACAAAAACTACAAAAACCAATTCCGCAATACCTCAGCTAATACCCTTTCGAAACGCGAGCTGTAAGGGTTCCCTCTAACCATGAGCATCCATCACCCTTCAATGCCAATTCCTCAGTTAATACACTTTCCAAACGCTACCTGTAGAAGTTCCCACTATCCCATGAGCTGATAAAAGCAATTCCAATGCTCCACCTCAAAAGTCGAAAAAACATTCAAGAAATGTGAACACTCCAGCGTTCTTTGGCATAAATCCCTCTCTTGCTCCGGTGTAACGAAAACAAAACTCTTATAATGAAACATCAATAGATCCCTTCACCTATACACACACAAAAAAAAAAAAAAAACCTCCGAGGTCAGTTGCATGTCAAGTAAGAATAATACGGAGCACCCTCACTCGTGTCCATGAAGAGAGATACAAAGTTTTATTATTCTTGCATTTGCATTCCAATAGAACTCTCAATTGCTATGCAACACCCCATGGAACACGCAGATCAAGGATTAATAGACAGCACCAGCTATCCCTGATGTGTACATGATTGACTTTGTATCGTTGCACTCCCACACATTGTGTTTGTTTTTCATTATCCTTAAAGTGTTTTTCTTCGAATAGCGTAATCCAAGCACAATTGTCAAAGTGCGAATCGATAGATAACCCACTTTTGGATAACAATAATATTTGATCACACACACGATGACGTTGCAGGTGCATTGTCACTCCTGCCTGAGTTATCCAAACATGCCCCGAGTACTGCCTGCCTCAATAATTTTTCATGTCCTATCTCTTCGAGTTCGGCAAGTTTCGAAGCTTTATCCCATTTGAATTACAAATGACATCGCTATCCGCTTAGCCATCCTTCACATGTTGGACATTCCGGTCGCATACTCATAATTACACCGAACCGGGGGGGGGGATATATACCCGGACTGTGAAATGGTGAAGAATTATTCGAGAACATATTTCATTGCGGTAATTTAATAACACGATTCGCCGCTACTGGTCGTTCTCGTTGTCCTGCAGGGTGTAGCTGCACACCCATAAATGCCGGATTGATAGATTGATTGATTGATTGCAGTGTGTCACTCAAGTGAGTGGGTTGGATTTTCCAAAACAGAGGGACGAAGTGTAATGCGAGCGGTTGTTGTTGCTGTTACAAGCTTTTTTTTTTGTTTTGTATTTCCATTTTCGGTTTTCATTTTATGCAATCTGAAGTGACTGTCAATAAATAAAAGTCCATGTTGCGAGATAGACCAACGGACTGGATAAGAATGAATTGTTTCGACAGTTGGCGACACTGAAATATGGCCACTGATAGTAAAAGCAGGTCATGCAAACAGGATTCTGGCTTTAGGGTTTTTTTAAGGTCTAATTGAGGGTGGGTTAAGGATGTTTGAAAAACATACAAAACAAAAACTCGGAAAATATGTTTTTCGTCGAAAGTCAATAAGTCATTTTAGTTGATGGATCTGCAATGAATTTTAATTGAAGGTCAAGTGTGACTACGTACGTAAGGCGAAGAATGATTGCAGCTTTTGTCATAGCAGTTGAAAAATTGTGACATTTCTTGTGCCGACCCATAAAGCTCTAGTCAAAGTGAATTTTTACCAATTTTTCTATAAACATTAACGTTCCAGAAAAGAAGAGACCCTCTGAACTGCGCCAACTGCAGAGGCACAAGTCTCCCCAATATTGCCCACAAGATTGTATCTGCCATAATATGTGACCGCCTGAAACCGTTTCCCAACAACCTGATCGGTCCTAATCAGTGTGGTTTTAGGCCAGAAATGTCCACAAAAGGATAAAATTTTCACACTTTGACAGATCTTGGAAAAACCCCAAGAACTCCAAATCGATTCCTACCACCAATTTATCGATTTCAAAGCCGCATACGACAGCATTTATAGAGACGGACTATACAGAGCCATATCGAGTTTTTATATACCGCCCAAACTCATCTATTTGTGTAGGAAAACAAAGGAGAATTCTCGCTGCTCATTAGGGTCGGAATCGACCTCCATTAGGCAAGGCGGTACGCTGTCAATTTGATTCTCGAGAGGATTGTGCAAGACTCCCGAGCCAACACAAGGAGCGCAATTATCCAAAAACCAGTGCAACTACTAAGCATGTGTCGACGATAATGGGCATCGTTGGTAGGACTCAACGTAATGTCATAGCCACGTTTTCTAGTATAGAGAAGGAAGCAACAAAAATGAGTTTAGCAATAAATGACGGTAAGACCAAGTATATGCTGTCAACACGAAAGGACATACGACATCGACGAATTTGACAGAACATTACAATCGACAGTTATAATTTTGAGGTAGTACGGGACTTTGTCTAACTCGGCTCCGCTATTAACTTTAACAACTTCTTGTCAGAAAATAAACGAAGAATTACTCATGCAAACCGCTGTTTCTTCGGGCTAAGAACGTTATTTTGAAGTAGAGCTATCACTCGAACTACTAAGGGGGTCCTATTCAAGACCCTGACCATCCCAGTCATGTTCAACGGCGCTGAAGCATTGGCCGTCTTAAAAGCGGATGAAGAAACCCTTGGTCGATTCGAGAGAAAAATTCTTCGAAAAATCTTCGGTCCCGTTTGCGTTGACGGGCTATGGAGGAGAAGATTCAATCAAGAACTATATGAACTGCACAACGACATGCCTCTGGCTAAAAACTCCGCATTGGACGTTTAAGATGGTTAGCACGTGAATAACGAATGGACACCAATACTCTGGATCGCAGAGTCTTCGATTACCAGCCAGATGTCGGACGCAGTAGAGGAAGACCACGCACAAGTAGAAAACGACTTAAACCAACTTGGAGTGCTCAACTGGAGACAGTTAGCTAAGGACCTGGGTAATTGGAAAGCCATGGTGGTTAAGGCCCAGGTTCATTCCGGACTATAGCTCTGTAGTAAGTAAAGTTCTGAAATATAGAATACGAAACTACAGACGCCTGCCATATGCACCAGGATTCTCCGACAAAGCAAATCTTCCAAACAAAGGGTGTAAAAAAAAATTCCAATAAAACCAACGATTGTCAAAGCTTCTTCCGTTCCCAAGTACTAGACCAGATAAAGTTGCAAATGAACCTTCTTCGAAAGACTGGCCTAAATATTTTGGAGAAGACTATTTCGTTTTGTGTTTATAAAATTATCCAGGAGTACACCAACACGTAGGAATCAGCCAAGAACACAAGGTTTTAGTACAACTAAGATCCCAATAAATAAATAAAATTTTGTCGAGGCAGCCCTGAAATTACATTCAGGAGGTTTGGGAAAAGAAATACAAAATGACAAATCGAACTAAAGTCCAGAACGCAAATGCTTGAAAAGGGTATCGTATTGCTTTTCACAAAGAGGTTAATATCTTCAATCATCACGGAAACTTTTTAATGATCGTAGTGGACCAGTTGCTAGTCCACTACTGATTGTTTGCCATACCCCACTGAAAAGTGGAACCAATAACATTATGGTTGCGAAAGCAAGATCGTTGTACTTGATTTGTCAATGACATTTGGCATGGTTTGGCATTATGCCATTTTGTCAAAAATGCGTGTTTTCAGAATCAATGAAACCTTCTTCTATGGTTGAGGAACTACCCCAAGAAACGTTCAGTTAAAGCTGTTTTTGACGGTTTCTGCTTTCACCAAATAAATGCTGATACACTTCAAGGCAATGCCCGCAAATTGCAACTTTGACTACACATCCATCGTCCTTATTTAACCTACCAATGGTTACCATCGAATATTGGTCTCATACAATCTTACCTGACTTGCTAAACTTATAAAAGATCGAGTGTAGATCCTAGAATGAATAATAGCAACACTATAAAAAGCCCTGTTGGAATGACAGAAACGGAATATCCGACTTTCTGATAATAGCGAAGGCGTAGGGTTGGGTTGGGTTTATACTTTGGGTGAACAACTCAAGCAACGAAGGAAAAACTCTGTTAGTAACCAATAGCCACGGACAGGACGAACTGCATTGTGGACGAACATGGTAAACCAGAAAAGAGGAAAAAGATTTTCGTATCTATATGATACTAGAGGAAGCCCCGAGCTGCTACAAACCAGACATTACTGCCACCTAAATACAATTGGATAGATGGGGTGGGCAAAATGAGGATGAAGAACTGTGACATCTACTACGATCTGCGTTTAGTGAGCAGAGATATCGATTATTCGGATGCGGATACAGGTGGCCATGGCTCAGAGGAATGCGTAGTTGACTGCTAAGCCAAACGCTGCGGGTTCAAGCCCCAGCTTCGGCAGCATTCTTTTTCTACAAAAATCGCCAGGTTATCTGAGGCCACCTGTGCGATAAATCTATGTCTCCTCCTCTGTGCCACGTAGGCTTGTGTTATATGGCTTTCAGTCGCCAATGCTTTTATGTGTCTGTAATTCGTTGCATTCATGTCCGAAGTACTGTGATGTCAATGTCAATGTGAAGACTTATGTTTTGAAGAAATTAGTGAACACTCGAACCATCGGAGCAGTGGAAAAAGATGACATTGCCAAAGACTATTTCTACGAGCTCCTGGATAAAAATAATGAGATACTACCGAGGAACGAGCTTAAAATGATGTTGGGACATTTTTACACAAAGGTAGTAAGACAGAAAATCGTGAGCGGTATTGTCGAAAAACACAGCCTTCATAATACCGGGACACGACATCAGACTTCGTTGCTGAATGAAATGCCACGATATAAATTGAAGAGGCATGTTGGTTGGGCTCAAGATTCATCCTGGACTGTACCGCCATTTAAGTAAGAACGTGGTAAGTGCTTCAATTCAAAATTTGTATTAACCTAATTAAAATTAATCAATTCCACGACGGCGGCTGACATGAATTAGGAATCTCTGCGATTTTTTCCGAAAGATCTTCCTCCACCCATATATTAATAAATTAACTGGCCATTGTTGTGAGATTAGGACAGGGCACGAAGGCATCTTCGGTACAAGTGAGGTAGACGTGGCACGCTGGCGGTTACTCGGCAAAGCGGGACGGGGAAGTTCCTGCCGTCCCACCAAGCATTACATGAACAAACTTTTTATATCGTGCCGAAATAAAACAAAAGCAAGATGAAAGAAAGCTACGTTAACTTCAACTCGGACGGACTAACGGACGAGATATAGAAAATGTAGAAGGATGAAAAGAGGTAAAGAAAAAGAGATAAAGAAGAATGTAGAAGGATGAAAAGAGGTAAAGAAAAACTGATCAATGATCTTGCCATCATATGACGGACAAAGCTTGGGAAAACCTCGCGGAACTAAGCCTAAGCTTAACTTTACCTAAACTAAACTTAAATATAAAAAATAAGTCCGGCATCTTAAAATAAAACTACGCTAAGATACCCTAATACGCGAAAAGGTTTCCCAAAATTGATCCTTCACGGCAGGATCGCTGGATAAACATCCGAAATACGCCAGATTCTATGGCGAAAATTGGCTATGGAACTGAACAAATCTTGATCAATTGCAGCGCCTTTATTTTTCCAATTTAATTCCTCAACTTTTAAAGAAAACTCCTAATTTCATCAAAAAAATCATCTTCAACGATGAAGCTCACTTTTGGCTTAACGACTTTGTCAACAGGATACTTTATAACAGGAACAATAACATCCACAAAAAGTGACAGTACAGCGTAGATCTCAGGCCTGTGGCCTCCTTGGATCACCATGATATCATATTGAAAGATTATTTTTGGATAAAATTGAATGAACTTAATATTAGCAAAAATGGTGCCAGTGACCAATTTACTCATGTGAGTTAATGTGATTTGGAATTTTTATATGTGAAACGTTACGTCGTTGGTTTACAGCACCAATCCAAGAAAGTTAGAGGAACTCATGACCGAACGCAAAACAGCCAAAGTTACGGCCGAAATAAGTAAAACGGTGGTGAAAAATTGGTAACGTTTTAACATTTTTAAGGAACTACCTAAGGTAAGGAATGAAAATAAGGTAAAGTTTCCACAACTCAATCCCTTCCCCCCTTCCCGAAATGAAAAGTATCACCGTACACAGAAAAACCCCAGTATACCAACATCATACACCCTACACTGTACGTGTGGCTTTGCAAAGTAAACATTCGAATGTAAATGATGCGTCGAATGGTATCCTGACAGTTGCACCCCATCGTCCTTCGTTTAAGCTTCGTTCGCTGTCAGTTGTTGTCAGTTCTCCAACTACCGATTTTGGAAACTGTCAAATTTATTTGATATATGGAATTTATCTCCCCGCTCTCGTAGCTTCGAGTCGCTGGCTCTACCCGAACCAGACCACTCCACTCAGCATGATTTATCCTGTCAGCAGCAGCAGTGCCATTGCCATTGCCATACCAATACCATTACCATTACCATCCACCATCGTCGCATCGCTAGATACGATTTTATCGAATATTGCCCCAGTTTATGAGTATGTTGAGCAACAACCATGAAAACAGCTGTATGCATCCCAGAGTCCTTTTGCATGGGTACCCCCTACACACACACACATGCAACACAGTTTGCATAAAATAATCCAATTAAACCAATGGCAGCACTGATAAATTCCACAAATAAATTTGATTAACATGAATGACGAATGTAATCAGTCGGCGAGTTATGCCTGGCCAAGGAGGACCTCACCAACAAATAAAAAAAAAAACAAGTTCCCTTTCCAATGCGGTTTGGTTGCGGGTGAATGCATAACCCACAGTCCCGTTGTGTGCATTCGGAAGTTTTCCCCAACTTTCACGACAGAAATATAAGGGATATCCTCTTCTGATTTAACCACATCCAAGAACACCGAAACGGAGAAAGTTTGCTTCGCCTAGCTAAAAGTAAATCCTTTGGAGCAACTAATGATCCATGTGTGCGCGCGTTGTGTGCATTTCAGTTAAGAATTGATCCTTGGACCGTTTTCATGTCCCATTAGAACTGGAACAGAAATTGAAAAATCATTTTCTTAAAGTGGTGGGGCAGGATATATGACCGAAAACGAACAGGCGGGCGGGCAGGAAATTTAAAAAACTTTTTAGCCAAAGTTCAACAAAGTTTTTTTTTTGTCGTTTTTTTTTTATTTTTTATTTTATTTTAGAAGGACTTTTATTTCGATTTGTCGTAGTGGATGGGTGTGGATGGAATCCTTCGGGGAAACAAGGCATTGCGAATGTAGAAAGTTGACAGCTGGAACATTGGTAATGACGGCGGATCTGAGCGAATGCTGGCGGTCAATGTCAAATGCAGGCTGCGTGAGTTTCATACAAGTGGATTGCAAGCTTATCGTGTGGTAGGGTGGCCAACTGTTTGCAACTGAATGGGAGGTAGATTTTGCGGTTAGTAAATACTATAAATCGCACGTTGGATGCATAAAAAAGATACTTTTTTCGGAAAGTTTATGAGATCGCTTTATAAGGGATGAAATTTAAACGGGGGGTACTTAGAAAACGAATTCTTAATGAAGTGGAATAGTCGAATATGAGCATTTTCGAGTAAGAAGCCTTTGACTTATGGGATAGATAGATAGGATAGTTGGCTATCGCAGTGGGAGTACGTAACCAAATACCAAATGCAGTAGAAGTTTTGGGAGAAATGAACTGTGGAACATATTAACTACAATATAAGGTTCCAAATGGACACAAAATTACGAAAGGTGATTTAGTTCTTGTTGGTGAGAACTATGATACTTTTCAATTGCAGTATCGACCGAAATCATAAAACAGGCTACCTACATGACGCTTCAGTCAAAACATCAAACGGTAGACTAATAGCCCTTATGATTAACTTTTATAACAGCAAACAGTTTAATCTAGTAACTACACCGATGATAGTGAAACAGCTCAAACCCAGCACCACCGTCAGGAACTAAAATGTCATCATATTTAGGTAACCATGTCAGCAGATCAACAACAATGCAAGAAGGTATAAAAGTATTGCAAGGGATTTGAAAAAAAAAAACACTAGAAGGCTACGAACCGATTGCCCCCAACAAAAGGGGGCATGAAAAATAGAAAATGACATTGCCACCACATCTTGTTTAGGCTGTTTATCTATAAAAACCATATTCTATATATTCGATCGTAAACGCCCCTTAAAGTGGGAGTGCGTTAAAATGATCCGTAAGCAAATTGTTGTTTTTTTGTAATTTTTTTTAAAATTTAATATATAACGAATTTTACCGTACTCACTGACAAGAAGTAAAGAAGTGCAAGAAGTGCAAGATGTTCAAGAAGTACCAGAAATACAAGGAGTACCAGAAGTACAAGGAGTACCAGAAGTAAAAGAAGTGAAAGAAGTTCAAAAAGTGCAAAAAGTACAAGAAGTACAAGAAAAACAAGAAGTACAAGAAGTACAAGAAGTACCAGAAGTACAAGCAGTACCAGAAGTAAAAGAAGTGAAAGAAGTTAAAAAAGTACAAGAAAAACAAGAAGTACAAGAAGTACAAGAAGTTCAAGAAGTAGAAGAAGTACAAGAAGTAGAAGAAGTATAAGAAGTATAAGAAGTACAAGAAGAACAATAAGTTATAGAAGTATAAAAAGTATGAGAAGTAAAAAAGTAAAAAACGTAAAAGAAGTATAAGAAGTACAAGAAGTACAAGAAGTACAAGAAGTACAAGAAGTACAAGAAGTTCAAGAAGTATAAGAAGTACAAGAAGTACAGAAGTAAAAGAAGTACAAGAAGTACAAGAAGTACAAGAAGTACAAGAAGTTCAAGAAGTACAAGAAGTACAAGAAGTACAAGAAGTACAAGAAGAACAAGAAGTACAAGAAGAACAAGAAGAACAAGAAGTACAAGAAGTACAGGAAGTAAAAGAAGTACAAGAAGTATAAGAAGTACAAGAAGTACAAGAAGTACAGAAGTACAAGAAGTACAAGAAGTAGAAGAAGTATAAGAAGCATAACAAGTATGAAAAGTACAAGAAGTACCAGAAGTACAAGGAGCACCAGAAGAAAAAGAAGTGAAAGAAGTTCAAAAAGTGAAAAAAGTACAAGAAGTACAAGAAGTACAAGAAAAACAAGAAGTGCATGAAGTTCAAGAAGTAGAAGAAGTATAAGAAGAAAAAGAAGTGCAGAAGTAAAAGAAGTACAGAAGTATAAGAAGTACAATAAGTACAAGGAGTACAAGAAGTACAAGAAGTAAAAGAAGTACAGAAGTATAAGAAGTACAAGAAGTACAAGAAGTACAAGAAGTACAAGAAGTACAAGAAGTACAAGAAGTACAAGAAGTACAAGAAGTACAAGAAGTACAAGAAGTACAAGAAGTACAAGAAGTACAAGAAGTACAAGAAGTTCAAGAAGTATAAGAAGTACAAGAAGTACAGAAGTATAAGAAGTACAAGAAGTACATGAAGTACAAGAAGTACAAGAAGTTCAAGAAGTATAAGAAGTACAAGAAGTACAGAAGTAAAAGAAGTACAGAAGAATAAGAAGTACAAGGAGTACAAGAAGTACAAGAAGTAAAAGAAGTAAAAGAAGTACAGAAGTATAAGAAGTACAAGAAGTACAAGAAGTACAAGAAGTACAAGAAGTTCAAGAAGTATAAGAAGTACAAGAAGTACAAGAAGTACAAGAAAAACAAGAAGTGCATGAAGTTCAAGAAGTAGAAGAAGTATAAGAAGTAAAAGAAGTACAGAAGTAAAAGAAGTACAGAAGTATAAGAAGTACAATAAGTACAAGGAGTACAAGAAGTACAAGAAGTAAAAGAAGTACAGAAGTATAAGAAGTATAAGAAGTACAAGAAGTACAAGAAGTACAAGAAGTACAAGAAGTACAAGAAGTACAAGAAGTACAAGAAGTACAAGAAGTACAAGAAGTACAAGAAGTACAAGAAGTACAAGAAGTACAAAAAGTAAAAGAAGTATAAGAAGTACAAGAAGTACAAGAAAAACAAGAAGTACAAGAAGTACAAGAAGTACAAGAAGTACAAGAAGTACAAGAAGTTCAAGAATTAAAAGAAGTATAAGAAGTACAAGAAGAAAAAGAAGTACGAGAAGAACAAGAATTACAAGAAGTAAAAGAAGTATAAGAAGTATAAGAAGTACAAGAAGTACAAGAAGTACAAGAAGAACAAGAAGTACAAGAAGTACAAGAAGTACAAGAAGTACAAGAAGTACAAGAAGTACAAGAAGTACAAGAAGTACAAGAAGAACAAGAAGAACAAGAAGTACAAGAAGAACAAGAAGTACAAGAAGTACAAAAAGTAAAAGAAGTACAAGAAGTATAAGAAGTACAAGAAGTACAAGAAGTAAAAGAAGTATGAGAAGTACAAGAAGCACAAGAAGTACAAGAAGTACAAGAAGTTCAAGAAGTACAAGAAGTACAAGAAGTACAAGAAGTACAAGAAGAACAAGAAGTACAAGAAGAACAAGAAGAACAAGAAGTACAAGAAGTACAGGAAGTAAAAGAAGTACAAGAAGTATAAGAAGTACAAGAAGTACAAGAAGTACAAGAAGTAAAAGAAGTACAGAAGTACAAGAAGTACAAGAAGTAGAAGAAGTATAAGAAGCATAACAAGTATGAAAAGTACAAGAAGTACCAGAAGTACAAGGAGCACCAGAAGAAAAAGAAGTGAAAGAAGTTCAAAAAGTGCAAAAAGTACAAGAAGTACAAGAAGTAAAAGAAGTACAGAAGTATAAGAAGTACAAGAAGTACAAGAAGTACAAGAAGTACAAGAAGTACAAGAAGTACAAGAAGTACAAGAAGTACAAGAAGTACAAGAAGTACAAGAAGTACAAGAAGTTCAAGAAGTACAAGAAGTTCAAGAAGTACAAGAAGTACAGAAGTATAAGAAGTACAAGAAGTACAAGAAGTACAAGAAGTACAAGAAGTACAAGAAGTACAAGAAGTACAAGAAGTACAAGAAGTACAAGAAGTACAAGAAGTACAGAAGTATAAGAAGTACAGAAGTATAAGAAGTACAAGAAGTACAAGAAGTAAAAGTACAGTACAAGAAGTACAAGAAGTACAAGAAGTAGAAGAAGTACAAGAAAAACAAGAAGTACAAGAAGTACAAGAAGTACAAGAAGTACAAGAAGTACAAGAAGTACAAGAAGAACAAGAAGTAAATGAATAACAGGAAGAACAAGAAGTTCAAGAAGTTCAAGAAGGTCAAGATGACGAACAAGATGTAAAAGAAGTAAACAAAATATTTAAAGAAGTTAAAGAAGTTGAAGAAGTAAAAGAAGTAAAAGTAGTAAAAAAAAGTAAAAGCAGTAAAAAAAGTATAAGAAGTATCAGCAGTACAATAAGAACAACATGTGCAAGAAATAAAAGAAATAAAAGAAGTGGAAGTATAACTAAAACTTAACTACTACAATCCCATCTCTAAGAACACTAAATTAAATTTCACTTCCTCTAAATTTTTGTTTGAAAATCTGAAAAAAAAACAAAAATTATCATTCGCAGGCTAAGAAAGAAATATGTAATCAACACAATAGAATACTTAATATCAAATGAAAAAAGGAAGCTAAACAAAGCTCATTGGTATCAAAGCGATCGGTATACAATAAAGTTATGACAGATTTTGAACCAAGTAGTAATAAACGGCGTTACCAGAGAACGATGGTACATGAGAAATACAAAATTACAACCTAAATATAGACACAGTTAAGGAAAAATTTCAAAGCACGCTAAAGCGCACTTCTTTAAGCTGAGACAGTATATCAACCAGAAAGCAGCAAGCCTATGTAACTCCAGAGTGCAGACAGAAAGATTACAGCATATGAAAGCATGTAAACGACGCGGTACCTTGTTTTCTTTATAAATATATCTACTCCTCGAAATACTTTGCAACGAGTTCAATAATTTAAAAAAAAAAAAAAAAAACAAAATCAATTCAACCCCCAATTTTATTTAAATACATCCTCTGAGAACCTATCCATTAAATAACATACGACAGTGGTACAGTTCGTACTGCAGGCAAAATCCCAAAATTAAAAAAAAGTGTCCTTAATAGACTTACCGAAAAAAAATCTTTATAATGTTTAGACATGCATCACTTCAAAGTGGAATCGATTGCTGGACCACGTTGGTACTATTCACAAAAAAAAATGTTGCGCAGTCGTAATAAACGGTATTAAATTATTAAATACTAACCGATCATTTATAAATAAAACAAAAACACTTCTAAAATAATAATACACTTGACTTCAAGTGGAACAATATCTAGATTAACTTTACATAAAAAAAAAAAAACTTAACCGTGCTGCCCATTGGACATCGCGAACCGCACTCGACCACATATTACGCACAAATGAATTTGTGCTAAGGCTTCTTCTACTGCATTGTCCTATGACGATCTTCTTCTCGGAGAAAGTAAGGGCAAATAGTTGGAAAACAAATGCAAAATAGTTGCAAAATATCAAATAGTTCCAAAAAATATATGCAAATAGTTGCAAAACAACTGCCAATTGTTGAAAAACACTTGACAATGTTGTTGCTGCATACAACAAAACGCTCACACGGCTCCTTGAACATCTGAGCGAAGGAGTTAAATTTTTGGAAGAAGCATGATAACCATAATCTCTCCATTACTCTCGATCTTTTCTCGCAAATTCCTAGAGATCTTGAAGAAAGCAGAGCCAAACATTGTAAACCTACACTAGGAGCTCTTAAAAACTTAGCCAACTTAACTCAGTCACAACGATCAGTCCTGTGTGTGGGTGGTGGTAGGCGTAGGAGCATACAAAAGGTCTACTAGAGAAAGTAAAGGCAAACTCTACAAAGTCTCTGGGAGAGTTTGATTGTGAAGCTAATATTTGCAAAGCAACTGCCAATAGTTTGAAAACACTGTTGTTGCATACAACACAACACTCACACGGCTCCTCGAACATCTGAGCGAAGGAGTTAAATTTTTTGAAGAAGCATGACAACCATAATCTCTCTGTTGCTCTCCACCATTTCTCGCAAATTCCTAGAGATCTTGAAGAAAACAGAGCCAAACATAGGTTAACCTACACTAGAAGCACTTAAAAACTTAGCTAAACTCAGTCACAACAATCAGTCCTGTGTGTGGGTGGTGGTGGGAGAAAACAAAAAGGTCTTGGTGAGTTGGGTGGTGAAAGGTGAATTTTACGAACAACATGTTCGGATTCAAGGTCGTCTGCAAAATTATTGCAAAGAGTTGCAAAACAATCTCACGACTCGATTAGGGTCTGAGAGGGCGAGAGGGCGAGAGAAACTCTACAGAAGTCTCTAGGAGAGTGCGATCCTGAAACTAAGTTCGAACCATCGAAGCTCATGGTGAGTTGGGTGCTGAAAGGTGAATTTTACGAACAACATGTTCGGACTCAAGGTCGTCCGCACAATTATTGCAAAGAGTTGCAAAACAATCTCACGACTCGACTAGGCTCTGATAGGGTGATAGGGTGAGAGGGCGAGAAGGTGAGGTACTGAGGTGTCAAAGAAAGTTACGCAAATCAGAAGAAAGGGCAAACAGAGACCGTGGTTTTGTTTTTTTTTTCAAAGAAGTATTCCATGTTGCAATTATCAAAAAAAAAAAACATTTACTCACCAATAACTGAAACACCATGTTGCTTGTAGCAAACTGTGGTTCGATGAATATGAATATTAATTCGAAATCGCAATCGCGATCGCGCTCCCCAACCAAACGATTTATTAACAGAATTACGCGAGGGGTAACAACACACGCATTGCTACACATTTAGCCTATACACCTTTACACATGTGCACCGTTACACACATGCACCATGATAACATAATTTTCACTTCATATGATTGCACTAAAAAACACACAAAATTCTTGATTGACTAGGCTTTGTATGAGCTTGAGATTGAACTTGGGATAGAACTCATTTACATGGGACAGCAGAATACACCTTAACAAGAACAAACGGGAAGAGGGACCAACACAAAAAAAAAACTTGTTGGGGACAACATTATCGATTCGGAACTACTACTGAATCAGTGAGAGTGTCCGTGACCATGGCCTACATTGCTACAACAAAAGTCTGAAAATTTCCAAGAACCTCTTGTCTGAGAGATCTGCTATGAGAGATTACACTTGTTCTCCACACACTGCTGATACAAGTAGTGAATGCGTTGGGTGGCGCAGTGGGTGGTTCAAAACTGAGATCGCTGAGAGCAAGCCCACGGGAAGTGGTCAAACCAATGATCTTGTGTGTGTGTAGAGATAATTTTCGGCAATTGACATACTCAGAGCGAATGCATCATTGGAAAACTACAGAGATGGGCTGTATATCAAATTTGTTCTCTAGTCAGCTGGAGGGCAAAGAACAATTGCTAAGTTCGGTCTCTCGAGGCTCATCTCAAATGACGCTCTATTTTGGTATGAGGCGGAGTGTAGGAGAACTTAAAAGTGTCAACAATTTTCTCGCTTCCAAGGAACATGAGGTTTGAGCTAGCTATTCTCAAGAGCAAATAGAGACAATTCGATGGAGTTTGGTAAACACATTTTTTTAATATAAAAAAATATGTTTGGCTACAATTCTCTGCAGCATGTTCTTCTGAAAATCGAAGCTACTTCTGAGACTCATGTTTATCATCAAAATGAATATCCCTAGAACCGCAACTCACTTTGGAAGGGAAGTGCATGCGTAAATTCTTTTTACAAAAATTTCCACACTCACAGAATATTCAGAGATATATGTAGTTGCGCAAAACAATAATTTACGGGTGAACCTTATTTCATAAGCCACATCTTAAAAATTGAATAAATAAATTTCCAGCCATTTTTACAACGTTTATGAAGGCATTCATTATTTTTTCAGCATGTTTTCAAAATGATGTTGCAAGTGACCGGCGAGACAATGTGTCTCTTTGCGCGCTATGGTCTGCACTTCTTGGCGAATGTTCCTCGAGAGTTTTGGAGTGCGTCTTTGAAAATCTTGAGGATTTCCGTCAGCTAATCACATGCGGACTTTATAAATGCGATTGTGCAAGTGGTCGCAATGAGGTCATCGCCAAAACGCAGTATCAAATGTGCGTGAATGTATTGCATATGAGGTGAATGTAGATACGTATACAAAAACGAAAAGTTCCCCAACTCAACTCTTGCTTGAAAATTAAGGTTTTGGCTCGGAATCACATGGCCCCGTGTTGCAATCATCTATCCTTAGCGTGTACCTTCGACTTAGCTGACCCTTGTCTTAAAAAGCTTCTGCGGCTATATTGTCCTGCGGAAATTGTTCTTCTCAGAGACAGTATCGGGGAATAGTAGCAAAAAACCGCAAAATGATAAAAATTGCTTCGAAACATATTGTGTCACTAAGGCGCGACGATAGCCGCAGTGACACAAGCCGTATGCCAATGTTTGATAATTTTAGTTTTTATGTGATTTTTGTACAATTTTTTGTCACAGTGTATAAATTCTATATTTTAATTATTATGGCATACCCAGCTCAAAACCGTAAAAAAATGTCGTGACATTTTTGTGCCACTAAGGCGACGCTATGCGCCTTTGCACTGTTCGCAACGAAATGGCCTAATGACTCCTACAGAGTAATCATCACAACACGCTGTGACATGGAGAAGATGTGAGGGTGCCGTCTACTAATCTTGAGTTTTCGGTATCCCAGAAAAGTGAAACTCTTCCTTAATACCTGATGGGCATTTACCAGTTTGGTTTTAGGTCAGAAAACTCCACAACTGATCAAATCTTAACACTTTGGCAGATCCTGGAAAAAACTTAAGAAGTCCCAATCTTTACCCACCACCTCTCCATCGATTTCAAAGCCGCATACGAGAGCATTTATAGAGACGAACAATATAAAGCCATATCGAGTTTTGGTATACAGCCCCAACTGTCCGTCTGTGCAAGATGACGATAGAGGATTCTCGTTGGACTCGGCAACGATCTCACCGAAACATTTAAATCCACAAGAGGATTTAGGTAATGAAATGCATTATCATTTAAATTCCTAAACATTATTCTGGGGAGGATTTGACAAAACTCTTGAGCCCAAGCCCAGGGCCATGATCATCCATTAATCTGTGCAACTACAGCATATGCTGACTATATTTGCATGATTGCCACGATTGCAAGTATAGAGAAGGAAGGTCTAACAATAATTGAAGTATACGCTGTCAATAACAATTGAAGCACAACATCGAAGATTTAGACAAAACGCCGCAATTGACAGATACAACTTCGAGGCGGTGAGGGAACCCTTTTAGGAACAAAAAAAAAAAAAAAACTTATAACTTTTTAGAGAAATTATAAGCAACAAACTTCTCTCTGACTCCTTGGTACAACCGAGTAACAAGACGGAATTGGACAGCCTGGGTGTCAGATCGTCAGCATGTCCTATAAGATGAACTCGTGGGAAAGCCGAGCTTCCATAGCTTAACTCCAACCTCTGCACTTTTAGAAAAAAAAATGCAGGCAACTTTTAAGCAAAGCCAAGAGCTCCAACTTGGAACAGAGGACAGAGTTCTGACATGAGTCCGAAGGATCTCAGTCCGATCAGTCCATCTTCTTTTCTGCTTAAAACCTTGGAGAGATTCATTGATCTACACCTCCGCAATAGTATAGAACCGACTGCACTTTACAACCTCCAATATGAATACTACAAGGGTAAGTCTGTTGAAACAGCGCTTCACTAACCGCTACGCATTATTGAAAACTCATTAAGAGCAAAGGAGTGTACTATGGTTGCTTTCCTGATATAGAAGGAGCTTTTAACAATGTCAAAGCAGAAGCAATTTACTAATGCGCTCTCGGATTTTAATGTTGATGACTTGCTGATAGTGCTAACAAATCAGCTACTCATAGGCAGTATTAGTAACACAAATCTTGGCATCTCATCCGCAAGCTGTGGCACCCCACTAGGGGGCGTCCTGTCCCTTCTTCTCTGGTCTTACTAGTAGCTTGTTGACCACTAGATTCCAGAGAAGAGGAGATGCAAAGTGATTGCCTACGTGGATGAAGTGGCAATAGCTGTATCAGGGAAATACCTTAATACCCGTAGAGACCTATTTCAAAATGGCATCTCTCTAGTTGGGACCCCAAATATGGACTCAGCACGAACTCTCAAAACACTGAATTGGCCCTTTTCAACAGGAAATACAAAGTCCCACACATTGACCCTCCCAAAGTGAATGGCGTCTGTCTCTAGTTCGCAGAATCAGCCAAACACCTGAGTCTGGTTTTGGATAAGAAACTGAACTGGAAAGCCAACATCCAAGAACGCGTTTCTAAAGCCAGCGTAGCCTTGTACTCTTGTTAAAAGCGATCGGAAAGAAAAGCGATCGGAAAGAAAAGCGATATGCAAACACATATCTCTTTCTGGCCCCTAATCCTGTTTGATGTCTTGGTCTGGTGGACGGCTTAAGAAGCAGCCTCCAACCGCAAACTACTAGGTAAAGCTCAAAGATTAGCTTGAATATGCGATAGCGGAGCTCTAAGAACAACCTTGTCCGCAGTCCTTGCTGCTATCCTGCATCTAGTGCCCCTAGGTAATTATCGCAAACAGACCGCAGCTTTTGCAGCTGTAAGACTCTGATAGCCTCGTTTTAGCAGACACATAATCAGGGCGAACACACAATGATACTGAATCACCCTAACATCACAGAAAACACCGACAACCACCCAATCTCAGTTTTGAGCATAACTTCAGGACAACCATTCCTTGTCGCCTTAAATGCTAGTCGGATTCGATCGAAATCAATAACTTAATTCACATCTACACGGATGGGCTTAAAACAGAATCTGGATTGGGTGGAGACGTTTTCTCCGAGATGCCTAATCTAAGCATATCCTATCGCCTTTCATTGCAGTGTTTTCCAGGCGGAAATCATTGCAATCAAAGAATCCTTGTCTTGGCTAAAAATGAACGTAATATCCACGAAGCCTATTAGCATCTTCAGCGACAGCCAAGCGGCAATCAAAACCCTGGAAGCAATCTCTTTCAATTCGTAATCAGCCCACGAATGCCGACTGTTTCTTAACGAGATGGCGAAGGATTTTAACATTTACCTCTTTTGGGCGCCGGGCCACAGAGACATACCTTAGAATTGCAAGGCAGATGAGCTTGCCAGACAGGTCACTACCCTTGATAGTCATCGCCAGTAGATGTGTTAGGTAATCCCCTTGCGATCAAAAAAGCAAACGGCAGATAGATAAACGACACAACGTGCAAATATCCAGGCAACTCTGTCCTAGCCTTAACCTGAAGCGCTCCATCTGCTAAGCAATGCTGAATTGATCAAACATTAGCACCATAAACAGTGTCCTCATAGGACACTTTCATTTAGGCCTGCACGCAAAAATAGTAGGCCTTTTCAGCAATGACTTCTATAGAAGCTGCTTGGACGAGGAATAGGAGGAAAGTATTACTCACCTCAGAGCATACACTTGTCCAGCTATTTTAGAAAAAATGCAACTTAACATGGGAGACTACATCTTCGATAATCTAGGTAAGCTGACTAGTATTAGTGTCAGAAACCGCATTCGATACATAATTTGCTCTGAATGAGCCAATTTGGCGAACGAAGATAGTCGACGGATTACGTGGTACCACCACGGACCTTTATGGACTAAGTGTGCACGCGCATAGCGTGCAGCCACTAAAACTTAACCTACTCTATGGACTTTATTCCAAGGCCACCATCCTACCAATCTTTCGAAACATGGAGCATTTATTTAAAATTGAGTGTCATTAGCCACAAGGGCCATTTTAGTTTCTATTGACTTAAAACTTACGATTGCATTGCCTACTCCTAAACTCCTTTCATTCACCACAATGCGGGCAAAACTATAGCAGGTCTAGAGGTAAACACACATTCTTTGTACGAAGAATCTTTTAGTTTTTTTTTTTTTTGGTATTCAAATACTTAAGCAAACAGGATCCTTTGAGCTGCAACAGCATACAATTAAATAAACACCATCCTTTGAGGCAGAGCAAGAGGAAAAAAAAGAAAACAAACGTTTTGGTTTTTTTTCGAGTTCTAAAACTATCTACCTACATGTGACCAGCTCTGTGTTAAAACTGGCAGTCATACAATCGGCCGTATCCTTTAACGTAGACTTGGGAACTATTCCTTAGCCCACGATAGTTTCTTTGCTAATCATTTGCATTAAAAGTGTACAACGGACCATTTATATGCAAGAACGTGTATTTTTCTATTCATTTCCTTGAAGGAGCGCAAAGGCTTTGTATTCCCTCTAACAAGTTTCCTTAGAGTTTTTTTTTTTTTTTTTGTTTTTGTTGCCTTCTTCGTGTTCTTTGTTCTTAGGATGAAAGCCAGGTCCGGTGTGTTTAAGAGGAATGGGATACTTTCTCATTTCGTTTGAATTGTCAGTGGAGCGTAAAAAAATCCTTCTTTGCATAGAAAAGGGTGGAAAGGAGGCGGCTAGTGCTGTACCAGGAAGTGACCAGTGGTAATTAAATGGATTCAAGGAACGGGAGGAGATTTCTCATTTCATTTGTCTGCCGCCTACCCTTGTTTAATTTCTTTGAAGAGTTTCGACTTTTTTTTTGCATGTATAGGGTGTTGCTTTCATTGCGATTTAAATAGGGATGTGTGCAGAGGATTGAGTGACCATAAAGAGTGGTTGTTGAGCTTAAGATTAAGGGTCAATGTCACAATGAGAGATAATGATTATTTTACTTTGATCAGCTGGGTTATGCAAGAACATAGTTGGATGCACAATGCTTGTAAAACTGTAAAACATAGGCTACAGACCAAACTTTATCCTCAATCAAGACACAAGAATCTCACTCACAAGTTATATCGTTTTCTAACTGTGCCGGTTACTCAAGGCGCGGTATTTTTCTACTCAGAAAACGAGTTGTGAATCAAAGATTCTGTGGGACAAAGGATTGATGGCCATTCGATCTACATATCCTTCCTAACTATCTAGATCTAGGTTTTATCAGAGATTTTATAGCCATACAGATGACGCACTGCATACAAGAAAAATTGTTCTATGCCCGGTCGTACTGGCACAACCCGCTATATGTTTGGATCTTGTTTCTCATGTATGCACGTGCATACCGCCCGCCCGTACCATAAAACTGGTGAGCAAAAGTTTCTGTTTTTTTTTGTTCTCAATGCGCCATCTATGTGGCTTTATAATCGTCGCCGTATATCTCTCAAAATGTGTTCTTAAATCTTCGGCTCTGAGAATTTTCAGCGAAAATCAGTCTGAAGGTGTTGCTCTACAAACGGCTAATCATCAGCCTTAAACACAACGTTTGCCTTCGAGACCTTAGTAGAATTATGATGAAAACAGCCTTAGAAAAGGTTTGCTTAGTAGCTCGAGATAGAGCTTTGTAGTTCTATTAAGTTCGGAAATAAGAGCGAATGAAAAGTGAATGACAAGATCCACTTTGGCCGAAATGTACTTGAGCAAACGGTTATCTTCGTGAACCCCAAGTAGAGTTCTGAAGACCAAATCAATAGGGAGGTGGTTTTTACTGAAAAAGTTTCGCTAAGCCTATTAAATGGCTATCCTATGCAATAAAAAGCTTAACAGTTGCATACGGCTCAGTACTACGAATAGTTACTGTTCAAAGCACAAACTTTATGTAACAGCTACGGAGATCAGAATACCCAAGGCATTCTTAGTGCGAACCTATAGTAAACCCTTTTCCTAAACTAGCACAAAACGGTCTCTTTAAGGCAAGGAAGCTCTACTAAGGTAACGCTGCTTCCAGTGATCCAGGCGAAGCAATCGGTCATCCACGATAACTTAATTCATAACCAGGAAATTGTGTCTTCCCTATCGTCTTGATCCTGAGGATAAGGGATAACAAATCCACCTAAATGGGAGCATTATTTTTTAATTACCTCGGTGTGGCCGAACTAATGATAAAAGGGGAAATATCAGCGAAGTTTAATGTTTTACCGCAAGGAATAGGACCGGCTCTGAACTGAAAACTTGAGAAGCTTTCCATGATAGTTTAATGCTATTGAAGCTTTATCAGGCCAATCAATGACAATAACTTGTTACTCTCGTTATTAAAACAAGGGCCTTGTAGTCCAACTCAAGCCGCAGATCCGCGCAGTGTCACGGATCCAGTGGGTTCAAAATTTAACGACTATAACCGCAAAGATCAGGCTGAATTTAAACAATGAGCTGGATACTCATTCCTAAGCTTTTAAAACGATTCTCATTGATGATAGCGTATGAGACTTGCTAGGTATATATTATATCGTGTGTGCACCACCACATCTTTACAAATTACACGGTACGTATTCAGAAAGTCTCATTCACTATCATAAACTGGGCTAATTCACACGAACTTGGTGGAGAATTCCCGACACCTCCGCGAGAGATAACCCTCTTCTCTTAAATCGTTTATGCTGTATGTCCGTTGTTGCTTTCGCTGTATGAAATGAAGCGACATCCTGCTGGAACCACATGTCGTCTATGTCCATATCGGTCTATTCGGGCTAAGAGAAATCGGTTATCATTGATCGTAAGGTCTTGCCCTCGATGGTGATGGCCTCACTAACATCGTTTTCAAAGAAACAAAGACCAACGCTGCCGGCCCATGATGCGTAACACAAGTTGTTAACACAAGTTGTTATCATTTAATTTAGGGCGCCCGCATAGGGCCAGTAAGTTATTTAAGTAGTTGATAAGTAAGCTAGTTTTTCATGAATTTTTGTCTAGCATGTAAGTTAGTTTTAAGATAAAGTAAAATAAAAATGAATATCAAAAAAAAAAAAAAAAAAAATGATGCGTAACACACCTGGTGAACCTCGTATGGGTTGGATTCGTCCATTTTGCCTGTGAACTTAGTCATTGTTCTAAAAATCTTCCTGGTCGTTAAAGATAATTTTTCGGCCAAAATTGCGGTCCTTTTCCAAACGCACCGAAATCCTGCCAGCGATTAACGGATACTCATTAACCTTGAGCTTCAGAGTCCGTTGGAACTTGCACGTTAGCAGGTCTATGTCCCGATGCAAAATTTGCAAAGTTGAAGCCTGAGAAAGACCGAGTTCTTGTCGATGAATAGACTGTCTTAAGTTCTCTTGCCGACTTTCACGGAAAGCGGCGATGTTCTTGACCAATATGGCGTTACTTTAACGTACTGACTGAGTGCTGGCTGATTGCTTAGCGAACTAGTCATCGTGAATTTGATCACCAAACTTTGGCGAGTCGATTTTGAAGAGCGACCGCTTCTTTCGTGAAATGGGCGCAACTTTTGCATGAACGAACACTCATAAAGTTTTATCACGTGCTTACTCTGTTATGTAACTTGACATTATTTGGCATCAAGGACTGAATAAAAATAAAAGATTTGACAACAAATCAAAATGGCCACCACAGACCGTCAAAATCCACCCGTCCCTGTTGCGAAACGCTTTATTTGTGAAGTAAAGCGATGAAGAAAGCAGGACGACCAACAATATCACACTAAGCGCCTCAAGATCAGGGAATTTTCGTGACGGAATAATTCGTCAATAACTTTGGCGTAGAGTAAAGAAAATTTCGCAGCAGATTTTCTGTTATCATACGCTTACTGGGTGAATATGAAGGCGTTAAGCCGCTCTCTTCGAAGAGACTGTAATAACACGTGACCAAAGCGTAGCCAAAATACTTCGATACTTACGATGGCAGAGAAGAGCAGCCACCGACATCGACTAGACGACGCGCTACATCACTGGCCTTAACACATTTGTGAAGATGTTCACTTGCAAAGTGCAGACAGTCCCCTAGATACCGCCTGCACATCGCCGATTGCGTTTGAACTACTCTTCTCGCAATCTTTCCACATCGGACCACTGCGTCGATTTTCAATAGAAATTCATCATAAGCGACAAGGCCATTTGCAACTGGCCGACCAAAATCCAAGTTTCATTCACGAAAAGCAATTCCTTCCACTGCAAGGTGCGCCATATATACCGTAAGCGGCATTAGGTCTTATTGTATCGATAATGGGTAATATGGTTACTGCAACTAGTGAGCTATTGATAACCATGGTCACTGGCATGGTGCGACATTCAAGCCGTAGGTATCATCGGATTCAATTTTTTTGAGGACTCCAAGGTAACGATGATCGCTGTGGCTGGTCGAAAATGCTAAACCATACTCAACCGAAAATATACGCTTCCATGTCGTCTAATCTCTTGTCTTGGCAAGATCGTTCAGTTTGATGGCAACAGACTTCTTTCTATGACAACAATTCGCAGAATCAGAAAGCACATAAAGAGAAAACCAGAGTACGCCAACTTATCGCCCGATATCCTCACCCAAAAATGTTGAAAATGAAGTTCCAAAAGCCTTAAAAAAAAAAAACTTTAAGGTCCAAACAAACAATTTAATCAAATGATTTAACTTGGCTGAGTGTTTTTGGTTTTTGGTTTAATAATCACCGGATTCGGATGCAATACCAAAATTCAACATCCCCTCCCCACAACAGTGTCCAAAGCTCCCTTAATATTAATTACGAAATTAATCCAATCTAAGAGTTGAATATCTCAAAATTAAATTGCAATCATTTGCATAAATTGAAATGCACATCCTCCCACATCGTGCCGTACGCATACACCAACATAAAACCACCACCACCGTACACGTAATCGTTTCATCTCACCGTAATCTGTTTACGCTTCATGAAACATAATGAAGCTTAATGGTCAATCGCCCACAATAAACTCCAACCCTAATCTACCAATCAGCTTGTATTCGAAATCAATTAGAAGAGAATTAAAGTTGCAGAGTGCAGTCCTGGTATGTTTACGGCATATGTCTGAGTGCAAGGACACACTCACACCTTTCACCTAAGCACACATATCGCAATAAGTTTTTTTTTTCTTGGTACTGACGCAAAATTCCCTGTCTCATGAGAGAGTATCTAGAAAGGGATTTATCAGCCTTATGGATTTCTCAGACGACGAAGGAAGTACACACTTGTAAACGGTCTTTTGTCTACATAATTGACTTTGACATTTTTGTTCCGAAAGGAAGCGTGAACTTTACTGTTATTGGGAGAATTATACAGCTTGCCGGGGAGCTGTAAGTGTATGTCTTTCGATTAACTCTGTCTAGTGCATATTGGACGTTTGTTTCTTCGGAGATTGGTTACCAAGCACTTCAGAGGATGGTTTAGGATTTCTCGAGAATCCTTTTGTTCAGGTATGGAGTCAATCTGCAAGTATGGTTCTAACGCTTATTGCGTTTGTGTGCTACCATACCCACTTGACAATACAGCCTTTGTATGAATTGGAAACCTCGTTGCTACACGCATGTATCGAGGTTGAGGTTGCTCTTTCGTCTATAACCCACAGAGGGCAATATGTAAATGTACGCACACGCTATATGAGGTTTGATAATCGTAAGGACAAAATGGTCGAGTCAACATGGACGAAATTGGATCTAAATTGAATTTAGTGCGGTTAAGAGTGTTTTGGAAACAAACTCAAGTGACAGAAATGCACTTAGATGGCACATTGCCCAGTGGGGACTTACTGACATTAAATGGGGATTTGGGCTTTTTTTTGGAAGTAATAATTGATTGGAACTATTTATCGAAAAAATATGAGTGACTTAATCACATTACAGAAAAAGGAGTTCTGATATATGGGATGGAAGGGTGGTGAAGTTAAATTATTTGGCAAAACCTAGTGGGAAATTAAAATCGAAACTGCTCGTATCTAAAAGTAATGCTGCTGACCTGTTAATTTAATATCCGAAAGCAAGGTTTGATTACAAAGCTGAAGGTGACTTTCAAAAGACATGTTACGAAAACGAATGTCAACCGTACATTACCTCTAATATGTAAGCAGCCCGAAAACATATCGTATAATGCTGTTTACTTACAAAGTTACCAATCTTTTTATTTCTGACCCCGTGTATTACAATTGGTAAGGCCTATGATTTTGCTTACAACAAGTTTGCCATAGATATAATAACATCCCAAGTTTATGTAAAGCTGTAATAGAATTTGCATCAAAAGATTGGGCGTTTCTCCAAAGGTTACGAAATGGCTATACACAGTCGTAGTAAATTCTGATCAAGAATTTAAAATTTTCGAGGCCCCAAGAAAATTTAAAAATGTTGATCAAAAATTGGAAACTGTCGGCAAACCTTTTGAAAAACTTAAAAATCTTTATTACAAATCGAAAACTATTGAAACGACGTTTTAGTAATTTTTTTTTTGGAAAACCAAAACTTAAGATTTCATAAGTTCGTGAACCCAAGGTTGTCAGAAAATTTTGAAAATTTTTAAATCAAAATTTTAAAATTATAGTGAAAATTAACTATAAGTTCTTCAAACAAAATTTTAAAATTTCAATATTTGTATCATAAGTTGAAAATTATTGTGACCACGGGCCAGTCAAAAATTTTGAAAATATTGATCAAAAACCGAATACTTATCGTAACCTTGCTTTTGTTTTTTAAAGAACTTGAAAATTTCAATCAAAAAATAAAAATTGTTGTGAGTCCGAAATTGTCAAAAAAAAAAAAAAAATGAGAAGGCCATCCCAAAAATTAATTTCCCTTAAATGGGGGTTTTGTGGCAAAGAAATATTAAAATTGAAAATCTCGCAACATATTGTTCAGACAGTTTATCAATATTTTGTATGGTTCGACCAAAAACAACGTTTTTTTCCTGACGTAGGGTATACTAACGGTTAATGTAGGAAAACGTCTCCAAAAAGTGGGCGTGGGTAAAACCGATGTATGGAAGAAATGTTTATATTACCACAACCAATTATTTTGCATCAATTTTTTTCGAAATGATAAAAATTTTACCGAAAAAAGTTTCTTACCGAAAACGCCCATAAAAAGTGGGTGTGGCAAAAAACTTTTTATAGACGAAATATAGATATTAGGATTGCGTTGATATGTTGTTCAGACTATTTTTCAAAATATTTAACGGTTTGGCCTTAAATTAGGTTTTTCTAAAAAATTGGCGTAGCAGTAGGCGGATTTCAAAAATGTTTACACTTGTCCGAACAGCATGTAATACAAGGATCATTTGTACCAATTTTCGTTATCCTAGCTCAAAATTTAAAGCCCAAAAACTGGTTATTTACAGGCGGACAGACAGACAGACGGACAGACAGACAAACATGGCTTAATCAAATCAGCTAGCGAGATATACCTAGCTTAATTATCTCACTATATTACAAACTATGTATCAAAACTTATATATATGGAAAAGGGTAAAAAACTTGAAAATTTAACCAAAAATTAATAATAATGAAAATTTCGAAAAGTTTATAAATGTTGATTAAATCGAAACTAAAGTAACTCCTGATTTGTCAGAAAAAAAAATTTTTTTTTGAATTTCGGTCCAAAACTAAAAATTATTGTGAACGATGAAAAATAAAAAATAATAGTCACTGGAAATGTTGATAAAAAATTAGTGTTAAAAAAATGTTGACCCAGATATGGTCCACAAATTAAAATTTTTTACTGAAAAACTAAAAATTGACTTGGCCCTAGGTAATCAAAAATATTAATAAGTGATTCCAAAATTTTGGATCAAAATCTGAAATTATCGTGATCCGGGTTTTCAGAAAATATTCAAAATGTTTATAAAAAAAATGGAAATTATGGTGAATTCAGGGTTGTCAAAAATTTAGAACAAATTGAAAAACTTTATCATACATAGAAAAGTAATGTGAACCCGGGTTGTTTGGAAACGTATAAAAATGTTGACACCAAGGTAGTCAGAAAAACTAAAAAAAAAGAAAAAATTGGCTAAAAAATTACAAATTATCGTGATATAGCTAAGTGTCGTCAGAAATGTATAAAATTTAATGAGAAAATGAATATGAAAAATTGAAAAATTTTTATCAAGAATTGAAAACAATCGTGGGGTCGTTAAAAATAAAAAAACTTCAAAATTTCAATCAAAAAATAAAAATTTTCATGAGCCAGAGATTATGGAAAATGTCGAAAATTTGAAATCGTTGATCAAATATTGAAAAAAAAAAAACATAACAGCCGATTCGTCAGAAATCTTCAATAATTTATTCAAAATTGTGATTATTGTGACGTCAAGATTTAAAAATTGTGATAAAATAAATGTATGCTATCGCGATGTTGAATTCGTCAGAAATTTTAAAAATTTTGATCAAAAATTAAAAATGATCGTGATCTCGGTTTGTCAGACAAATGAAAAAATTTTCAAAAAATATCATAAATTAACAGAAAAAAACTTAAATATAACGTTGGGGTTGTCAAAATTAAAAACAAAAAAAATAGAAGTGTGCAATTCCAGAGCAATGTTTTTCAACATCAACTTATATTTGCACACGCCCCTGCCGATGAGAGTTAAGGCTATAATAAATCAGAATTGTATGACCCCTCGGACGGATCCAACAAGTCCGGAATAACGTGCAGTCGAAAATTCGACTCCTTAGGTCCAACGGCCACTTAATAAATCCTTCCCTTACATAGATGATATCAAGGAAGTGTAAGAAATGTCTAAATTTTGTTTCATTTGAAATTTTCAGTGTTTAAGGCGATGACGTTTTAGTGCAGTCCACACATCATGCATCAAAGGGCCAGCCCATATATCGGAATAAAAATCGGGGAAAAAAAACCACAAGGACTAAAAACGAGTGGAGCATGTCAAGAGGGTGTCTTGAATGCCACCTAGCCGAACAAGGCTTGAGCACTACTACAATCAGAATCACATTTAGATATAATGACGATCAAACTTCCCTTTCATTCATATGCCTTAATTCGGTTGAAGTAGCACATTTCTCTACTGACGTACTGAAAGCTTAAACCCTACGATCCGCATCCACTGAACTTCTCGATCGCCTACATAAACAACAAGTCAAGTAAATTGTAATAAACGAAAGTATTTTTTGGTAATGCATACGACTGGTAGTGAAGACCAAGTGTATCAATGGAATGGTGCGTCACTGCTATATCTTTAGATAGTCTTTTCATAATCATGGGTATGTCATGAAAACCATATCTTGTAAGAAATTTCAATGTTTGGAATTTCAGTGTCGGAATGATCTGCATGGTTGAGACTTTGGGTGTGCTGTGGTTCTTGCACATTGGGCATAACCCCCCTGTTCTGGAACTCGTCAGCTACTTTCCTCGAATTTTTCTTGCGGCGAAACTTGCCGAAGGGTGCGGACACCTCAAGTAAGTAAACTTGAAAATCAAATGAGCTTTGATGTACAAAATCACAAGTGCGGATTAGCGTGGACTAGCGTGGACTAGCTTGGACTAGCGAGGACAAGCGCGAAAGCAAAACGTGTAATCTGCGACCACCCTTTTGATTATCAATTCATTAGATTTACTAACGCACTATCGCGAACTAGCGATAGCGAAAGAACAACCAGCATTCCTCATGGCAAATACCAGCGCTTGGTTCCAAAGTCATACCCTTATAAAATCCCATGACATCAACCAACATTCGTCAGGCACCACTGTCACCCGCATCGGAAAATGTGTGCATTTACTTCAAGTGTATACATATTTAATCGTCACTGTAAAATGTCATTGCAACAGCATCAGGATACACAAATTCACTTCAAAGCAATGCCGATATTTATTTGCAATAATGCAGCAGTGGCTTTGGAACACGTCCGTCGGCTGGGAGAGTGCAAAATTTGATTTCGATTAAATGGCAAATTAATCGATTCACTCAGAAGATGTTGTCGTTTGATGAGGATATCGACCAAAAATACACTCCCAGCAAGGACGTGGCCTAAGTGCATGCCTAAGATGTTTACACACATACAGGCACTCGTTAAAAATGCATATCAGCATCTCAAGCCAGAACGAATGATTTCTGGTCACCTAGCCACATGCCAAACAAATGGATTATTAAATGGATGGGGATAGAGATGCATGGACAGATGTGCCTGTGTGTGTGTGCTTTCGTAAATAGAATTATCCTTGCAGAACTGAGAGTTCTTGGTAGAGTTTCCTTTCCTTTAACCAATTTCGCATCAATTTACTGGCATGTCCTGAGTTCTAATCAAGTTAAGGTGGATGTCAAGGTATCGGTCCATATATGAATCGTATTTGCTGAACACCACATCCATACAGAGTCCTCGAACGAAATCTAATCCTCTGATTGGTATTTGTATTAGTGGTAGGGAGGGAGTGGCCCTCACCCGATTGTGCTACGGTAGAGGTGATGCCCTGATGCAATGCAGATGCTGGGTCAATTCAGGATTTATTTAACAGATCACATAAACGGTTTCCATAAATAACAAATATCAAGTAAAATTGTTGACATTTTGGGAAAGGTTTTCGACAAATATACAGGATCTGTCGCCGTGGATGGACAAACACAGAGTAATGGATGCTTGTGGCTGCACTTTGAGCCGGGTAATACGGGTTAGATATGTAGTGGAATGTGCATTTCAAAGTGAACGAAAGCCAAACATCCTTTTACCAGATACACAACACCTAATGAACACGGTTTGTTAATCGCCTTAAATCGGATGATAAATTCTCGACGAAAAAATGGGCCATCAAATCTAGGCGCCCCATTAAAACAGATTTATGTGGTATGCCTACAACAACAGGATGTCATTTAATAAAAGCGCTCCATTAAATCGCCATTAAACGGGGTGTCAAACAACCATCTAATTACGCGACAAAATAGTCCTGTCATACTTATTTGGGGGAGCGCCATGGCGATCGAATAACCCGCGTGATCCGTTAAAATAAAATAAATGGCTCCATGTCCATTTAAAAGGACACAAAAAAATTACAAAAACCAACATAAAAGAGCGTATTTTCAGAGTGCTAATTGGTCAACTATCTGCCAGGATAAACGACATATTGGTCGTGTGTATTGTTGTTGCTGTTTTTGGGGGGACGCAGTTTTGCACACATTTACCGACGCCAATGTCCGCTGATGAACGCGTTCGAAACGATCCATAAATTACGAATCCAATGGATGGCCTAATAAATCAATTAAGCATAACATCGTGTAGTACAAAATACAACACACGATGTGTGTAAGGATATCGTGTGTGGGAGTGTGGTGGGCAAGGGAGTGAGCCAAAACAATAGGAATGTCATTTTGTTTGTCATAGACCATTATCGCTCGTTGTCGTTGTTCTTGGGGATGGTGTTGTTGTGTTTTTTTTTTATGTTGTTGTGCGATGGTTGCAACAGGACGCACTACACATATGCTTTGATTTATGTCCTGAATTCTGTCTATACACGACGCGACGGCCGGTTGGGCCACAACAGATACATGTTGCCTATAAAAATTAAACAGAGTCCCGCATAATTGTGTGCTGGGGTATGATGCTTCAGACAGTGGGGTCCAAATGAAGGCTTTCACTTTGTGAATGATCATAGAACGGATTGGTTTGTTATTTGGATCTTACTTGAATGATCCGTGAGCAAGCTTTTTATCACCGATTTGAACCCTTTTACACTGGGCAGGACATAACTATTGTTGCACAAGACTTAGGGGGAGAAGGAAGTGATCCCGATAACTAAGCATTTAGCGACACATTGAACACCTTAAAACTTTCCCGCAAGTAGACACACGATTCCGTTGATTTGACCCTTCTAGATCAAAAAATTCAGCGATATTAAACTAAAAAAAAATCATTTCCAACCTTAATGCTAAAGTTTCAATGCCAACATACCTTAAGAAAGCCAATGAGATCTTGTAATAGATCTCGGTCATAAGGCAGGTGATCAAAAGGTAGGCAATACGTTTACATGAAAACAAGTGGATTTTTCAAACTTAAATATCGATTTGCCTGGTCCAACGTAGTTTAGAATTTTTCACAAGTAATGCCTCAGATTCGCCAAAAAATATTAAAATATTTCGAGCAACAGGCATCTAAGTAACCAGGGCCTAGCTTTCTTACAGCCATTCATGTGTGCGTGTGTACTTCTCACACGGTGGCGGGACCTCCTGTTTTATGCCGACTCCGAGCGGAAAATTTGAGATAAGCTTTTCTTGACAATTGATACAACTCGGATGATTTGTCAGATCATCACAAAAGGAGGGCCAGTGAAAAATCATTTGAGCATTCCTACGGCTGGGAATCGAACCAGATCTTCTGCGCGACAGTTAATTTCACTAATCATCGCGCCACTGAGCCGGCCAAGGCAAAATTGATTGTTGAAAATTGCACAATCAAATCAATAATTGGAATCTAATTATTGACACCAATGCAATATTTTCACCGATGGAATATTTTTCAACTCAAGTGTCCTCTTGCCAACCAGGAAGTCAAGTCTGATAATATTCGTTGTTCGGTCCACATCCACAATACAAAGGTTGGTTACGCATAATGTAAACTCGAATAGCTTACAAAGTCCCTGTCTGCACTGCATGAACTCTTCCTTCCGTCAGAAAGTAAATCCGAATCGACCGCGACGTTCCCTTAAAAAAGACACCCCGACGAGTAGCAGTGGTGGTAGTATTGAGGTAGGTTTCAATATTTTGTGACAAAAAAAAAAACCCGCGTGAATACCCTTTGAGCTTGTTGCCTCAATTGAATTGAGTTTACTCCTTGAAAGCATGTTCGCTGGATTTCATGGGGTTTCTGACTAAAAAGAAAAATACACCGGCCATCATTCATTCCATATGCAGGCAAAAGCAATCCGGGAACCGGATCCTTGGGGTGATATGTGTATTTATTGTTCACATCCGGGAAACAAAAAATACCAACACACACACGCACATATATTCAGTTATGAAACAATACAAACAAGGTACCATCAGCTCCATTGTGTTACACACAAATAACAAGGGATAACGCGAGATGACCCAGGACACGAGCTATTGTTCTATCATGTACCCCTATCCCTTCGAGTGTATATACTCATACTCGCCCTCTCCGTCCAACCGGTGTTATCCCGATGTAAACGATTTAATTCAATTTATGGTATTGATAGACAAATTTATTGCTATTAGCCATATTAATCGGTTCCACGAACGCTCTTATGGTGTGTAATTGAATTATAGGCGAGCAGAAACGGATGCACAACCCAAGTTGTGTATGACTACTGGGAAGGCGTGTATGTGTGTGTGTGTATGCCGCGATCGATCAACGACCGATAGTGAGATGAATGATAGTAAATTTATGCATGCAAATCCTCTGTAATTACCGATTTTGTGAGTGACGGAAGTGTGGGTGCGGATGGGTTGCCGCCACCCATGAAGGCGGATTGGGGTGAAGTTTCAATCAAGATTCACAGATGATTAGCAAATTGTTGGTTTGACCATAGATCACTTTTCCGGATGTGTTGTCGGTTGTCGGTGATTAACATCTCTTCATGTGCTGGCGGATGGTAATAATTCAATAAATGGAGGAGGGGCGGTGCTGGATGGAATCTGCTGAGATACCATCACCCAAGGCAGCGATTAAGTGGACATTTGGAACAAAATATGCGAATTTAATTTCCAATTAAACGGGGCAGGAGATGGAATTCAGTTTTCTCTGCAGCCAGTGTTCGATGTGGGGGCACACAGTGGCAAGGATACCCTTGGAATAAAGGAGGAAACATTTAAAGGCGCTGTTCGTCAAAATATGTGTAGTAGAGAAAGTAAAAAGCAGAATCTTTGAAATCACAAAGGGAAGATAGTAACCGACTCATGTGAAGTTGTAGCAGTATATTAGATTGCTACTAAAAAGAAAAGGTCGAGAAGCTTTAAAACGTCTCCAGCCTGACTTATTGGAATATAAAATTTACCCTTAGTTTGAGATGAATCAAATTCTAAAACTAACAAAAACTGGAAAACTTTAAGGACAAGACTCATAATATCAAATTCTGAGAGAATTTCCGAGTGCTCCTTCAAAGTTAACAAATCAAAAAGTAAACCAATGGATTAAACCTTGTTTGACACTAGCATAGGTACTGGAGAAGAGTAATTAAATAGGCAAGAAGGTGTTTATTAAAGAAACTCATTGTCAACTGGGATTTACAGATTAGATCAACAAAATTGGTCGCTCCCAGAGCAGATCACACCTATATACAAGGTGGGCCAAAAGAAGTCATCCAATGTTGTTTGGCTTTCGGAATATCGGTTGTGGCTCGCGCAGTGTGTAAAGAAACTCATTGTCAACTGGGATTTGAAGATTAGATCAACAAAATTGGTCGCTCCCATAGCAGATCACACAATTATACAAGGTGGGCCAAAAGAAGTCATCCAATGTTGTTTGGCTTTCGGAATATCGGTTGTGGCTCGCGCAGTGTGTACCGTTGCTCCGTCCTGTTGGAACCACATGTCTCCAGTCCTAATTCGTCCAATTGCGGCAAAAAAAAAACTCGGTTAACATGGGCCTTCAGTGCGCACCGTCCACTATTGTCGTTTGGCCAGCGGTGTTCTCGAAAAAAAAAAATGGCCCGATGACTCATCCAGCGTGAACAGCGCACCATGCAGTAACTTTGAGCGGGTGTAATAGGAGCCATTACTCGTGGATTCTTGGTGCCCCAGAAGCGATACTTTTGCTTGTTAAAACACCAACTCACCAATGATTGAATTAAAAAAACTCGCAAAACTGAAAATAAATTTTCTAATGAGGCTTTTCAATGAACCCCAAGGCTCACCAGCGTCACTTTTTGAGCGTGATCCATGAGAGGATTGTGAAAAATCGATTTATCTAAGATTATGCATCTGGTGTTGACTCTCACCAGATGCACAATCTTAGATAAATCGATGCAACTGCTAGCATACGCCGACAATATCGAAATCATTGGCAGGACTCAACGTGATGGTATAGTCACGTTTGCTAGTAAAGAATAGAAAGCTGCAAAAATGTGTTGGCCAATAAATGAGGGTAAGACCAAGTACATTTTGTTTACACGAAAGGACACACAACATCGACAAATCAAACAAAATGTCACCAAAAATACAAATGTTTGACGCTACAGGCTCGTTTGTATCCAAGCCTTTCTCGAACCCAGACCTTCTGCGCGACAGTTCATCGCACAAACCATCGCGCCACTAAGACCAAATGTCACCATCGACAAATATAACTCTTAGGTAGTATGGGACTTTATCTACCTCAGCTCCGCTATTAACTCCGGCAACAACAGAAATGAAGGAATTACTCTTGCAAATCGCAGTTTCTTCGGGCTAAGAAGGCAATTCAGTTGTAAAACCCTCACTCCAACTACTAAGGAGATCTTATATAAGACCCTGATCACCACAGTCATGCTCTAGGGCGCCGAAGCATGGACCATATGAAAAGTGGATGCAGAAATCCTTGTTCGATTTGAGAGAACATTTTTTCGAAAAATCTTCGGTCCCGTTTGCGTTGACGGGCTATAAAAACGAAGATTCAGCTGTCGAAAAAAACATTCCGCCTTGGACGTTAATATTGGCTAGGACATGTATGGCGAATAGACAGGAAGGCCTCGTCCTAAGTAGCGCGCACAAGTAGAAACCGACATCAACCAACTTGAAGTGCGCTACTGGTGACTGTAAGCTATGCACCGGGCTAATTGGAGAACCCTGATGGTTGAGGGTCAGGTCGGGGTCATGAAGACCTCGTCTTAAGTAGCGCCCACAAGTAGAAACCGACCATAACCAACTTGAACTGCGCTACTGGATACTGTTAGCTATGTGCCGTGCTAATTGGAGAACCATGATGGTTGAGTGCCTGGTTCATTCGGGACTGACGATACATACTTACGTAAGTAAGTAAGTATTTTTGAATGTGGAGAATTCATTAACTAGTTGCATTCATAGATGATAAGAGCTCCCTTAATCAGGTTGGCAAATAAATTTGAATATTTGCCATTTTGTTTTCATTTAAATATTTTGAATTCATTTATCAACTATTCTTTCAAAGCAAAGTACAAAGTCCTGCAACATGTCTTCATTTTTTCAAAACGCAATAATACTCAAAACAGTGGACCCGTTGCGTATAAAAGTAGTGTATTGCCAATGCCTTTGGGCGTAGGGAGACTTCCTACATAATCCCCAAATTGTATACTAATTTGCTTCACTGAACGGTTGGAAAGTCCAAGGCTAGAGGCATGTCTCACTGTTGCAATGTTTTTATTTTATCTGATGGGGCGACGGACCCCAGTCTTTTGTCTTCTCACACTCGCGCTTTGTCTTAACGTAGAAATCCAATTGATTTCTGGTCCAGAATATGGCCCAGCGAGTAACATTGAAGCGACTTCGGAAGTTACACCGAGCTGCGATCACAGAAAAATTGAATCAAACAAAGTGAAGTTGACTAAAGGGTTCTAGTTTTAACGCGGATTTCAGATATCTGATATCTTGAAGGGTTTTTACAAAGTTTGGCAGTTCTTGTGTGTGTCAATAACTGACAATATTTTAATTTTTTTTTCCATTTAAGTCGATTAAACAAATCGTTCGTCATTTCATTGACAACAAAATTTTGGCAAATGTCTTGGTCAGTTAGAAGACTCCGATATCTATTTGCTCTTACGATTATTTTTTTAATGGAAAATTTTGTCTACGCAGCCTGGAGATCTGATACTGATACTGAATCAGATTTAGGGCCAGTGAAAGACGAAGTTACATTTTTGGTTTGTCAAGTCAGCTATTTCCACTTGTCACTAAAATCCATTGCCAAAGAGGGATGATAGTCGATTCAATGACGGTCGATTTAACGCTGTCTAGCAATTTTTGTAAGTAATGTGAAAAAATGTCCTCCGTCAATTTATTGCAAGCCGACAAGTAAGGCTAAGGACTGAACTAACGGGTGATCCAAGTAGAGATACTTTTTTCAATAGCCTTTTTTGACAGATCACGTGTGAGTCGTGTCATGCTGTCATGTTATTTTGGCTTAGTATTGTTTGGCATTTCATAATGGAAAGACTTACGCGTGAACAACGTTTACAAATTGTTCAACTTTATTATGAAAATTCACGTCCTGTGAGGAATGTGTTTCGTGCACTTCGCTCAACTTATGGTCAACATAATCGGCCTACTGAGCGTACTATTCGCAACACCATCACCCATTTTGAGACCCAGCATTCATTATTGGACAATATTCGAACGAATAGACCACGTCCAGCATGCTGTGAAGAAAATATAGCGGCCGTAGCTGAGAGTGTACACGAAGACCGTAGAGAGTCGATTCGGCGCCGTTCGCAGCAACTCGGACTGACGTATGGAACGACTTGGCGCATTTTACGTCAATATCTTAAATTGAAAGCGTACAAAATACAGCTTGTGCAACAACTGAAGCCGCTCGATCTTCCCAAGCGACATCGCTTCGCTCTATGGGCTCTTGAAAAGTTCCAAGAAGATCCGACGTTTTCGAGGCAAATTTTGTTTAGCCCATTTCTGGCTCAATGGGTATGTAAACAAACAAAATTGCCGCATTTGGGACGAAGAGCAACCTGAAGAGATTGAAGAACTGCCACTTCATCCAGAAAAAACAACGGTTTGGTGTGGTTTGTGGGCCGGTGGAATCATCGGTCCATATTTCTTTAAAAATTATGCTGGTGCGAACGTAACCGTCAATGGCGACCGTTATCGTGCCATGATAACCGACTATTTGATGCCTGAAATTGAAGCTCGTGATCTCGGCGACATTTGGTTTCAGCAAGACGGCGCCACTTCCCACACATCGCATCAATCAATGGACTTATTGAGAGAACATTTCGGTGAGCACATAATTTCACGTTTTGGGCCGGTCGATTGGCCACCAAGATCGTGTGATATCACACCGTTAGACTTTTTCCTGTGGGGATATGTAAAGTCAAAAGCTTATGCCGACAAACCCGCTTCGATTCAGGCCTTGGAGGAAAACATCACGCGTGTCATTCGCCAGTTACCAGTCCAAATGCTCGAACGAGTGATCGAAAATTGGACTCAACGGATGGACCATCTGCGACGTAGCAACGGCCAACATTTGATAGACATAATCTTCAAAAAATAAATGCCAAAGAATGTTCTTTCAAATGATAATAAATATTCTCCATTAAATTTGAATTTTCTGTGTTTTTTTCTTTAAAAAAGTAGGGAACCTCGAAATGGATCACCCTTTATAATAGTCGGAAGCAATCGGAAGCTAATGTCGAAATTCTACGTTACGTTTTGGTCAGTACTGTCATTTACTTAAGTTGCCCATAATAGACTTTTGTGAATTCTACTTCCCGTGGGCTGGTGGAAATCTCGAGAGAAACGATGAGCACGTTGTTCATTAGTTAATTTTAATGAACTCTTTAGGGTCATGTTTTCATTCTTAAGGTGGAGAATTTTTTTCGGAAGTTCTTCGCAGAGCAGTTCGACTTTGTTTAGCCTTGTTCGAAGAACGTCGTTTTCGTCCTAAAGGCTTTTAATATTCACTGAGTCTCGTTTTTCGTGAGCCGACACTGCTGGCGTTGTCGAGCTCCTGAAAACGCATATAATTTCTTGAGATCCTGTTGTAGGTGACCTCGTTACCCTTGAATTTTTCCCAAAAGGGTTACAAAATAGCAATAATTGGCTCTCCCCAGGATCTGTAGAGCCGACCTCCGAAGAGGGTGGATTTTCAAGTGAAACTAGATTGCCTTTTCGTTTTATTCATCGGATTTTTTTTTTTTGTATTTTGTACACACTATAAGCTCGGTATACGGGTGTGGGTTTTAGTCGCCTTCCACGAAAGACATGCCTTACCTCGGGTATATTCTAACCCTTAACCCGAAGGGGTATGGAAGCGATTGTCAGAGTGGCAGTCGTTTTGGCAAAAAAAATTCGTTGCTTATTAAATTATAAATTTAAATGTACACAGCTGTTGAAGTGAAATGTCAAATTTTTGTATGAAAGAACAAAAGAAAGAGAAAGAGCGAATGAACCCGCTTTTTCGTAAGTGAGCAAAAGTGAACGAAAACTGAACGAATCGAAGCTAAAAGCTATTATGGTCGTTCAATTCGAATTGCATTTGTTCACTCACACAGTTACGGAAGTCGTCGTCCGCAACCATCTTTTACTATAGTTCAGCCTTAAGACTACGAAATTTAGTATTGAAGACAGTACTCGAACTACTAAGGACATCCTATACAAGACTCTGATCGCCCCACGCCAACTCTACGGTGCTGAAGCATTAACTCTATCAAACCGCGGTGTAGTGGTAATGTGTTCGTCTGTTGAGTGGAAGGTTGCGCGTTCAATCCCAACCAAAATCCATTTCACTTTTATTTAAAAGAAATAAAAGGTCGGTGTAATACCTAAAAGTATGCACACCATCTTGAATTTCTTCAAATTTAACGAACACAAGAAAAAGTGACTCCCCGAAGCTAGTTCGGACACCACCCATGGAGTTTAAGTCTCCACTACATCCAAAATCTTTCCTATCCACTGTACGTGTAAATTATAAAAAAAAAGCAGATAAAGAAATCCCTGATCGATTTGACCGAAAAATTGTTCGGAAAATATTCGGGCCTGTTTGCGTTGACGGGATATGAAGACGAAGATAGCCCGTATAGTTGAATCTTCGTCTTCATATCCCGTCAACGCAAACAGGCTCGAATATTTTCCGAATAATTTTATAGCGACGCACTTAGCTTAAGACTTACTGATGCAGCAAACAATCAGCTGATGATCTCAGAGCAGCAAATTAATGTTGCTGCACTTGACCAATTCGTTTTTAATGGATATGAGAATATTAACCGATAGATCGATGTCGGTTTATCTATAATGATTTTATGATTAACCAGTTACCAATATGTTAAATAAACATAAGCCCCTTCAAGTGTGCCCACTGCCAAAGGACATTCGGGTTTCCTTATCTCTGCCTTTTAGCAATTTTTCTATTATCCTGTAACAATAAAGCATTCAAAGCCCTCAAATTTAAGAACGTTCAATGGCCCCTTCCCCACATCAACGAAAAAAAAAACTTAAACTTCACTGAGATGATGTCCAACATGAAAATAATTTCCGCTCGCTGTTGCAGTGCAATGAAACCCCAACGTCTGTAGCCGCAGGCCACCAGACTCCTGCTAATTGTTCATGTTCCTCCTTTCTACTTAATCAATTGCGAATAGAGGACTGAACACGTAAATAAAACCAACTACCAATTTTTGTTGTTGTTGTTCATGTCGGCTTCAACTGCTTTGTTTGTCACAACAATAATAATAACCATGTTACCATTTGCCATTGAGGGAAACTTTTTCCCAACATTGTAGCCAAAGACGAAGGAACACGACCAAACTTTGCATTTTTTTTGTGTTCCTTCTCACTTGGCGTGGGCGCAGCACGTCACAACTCGCACCCTGCAAACAGAAGGTTTCACTTGGGTGAGGAGAAGGAAGAGAAACCTTTTTCTCAAAGGAAAATAAATTGTTTATGTTTTCCACTTCTTTTGTGTTCGAGAGCGGAATTTTTTTCCTTCATTTGTATTGGGGTATCCTTTTTCTGTGAAGAATTCTTTTTTTTTTTTTTTTGGAGGACTTTGCGAATACTGCTCTTCTCCTTAACCGCCCATCGAACCATTCCGAGGATAATTACGCCTTGCTACTGAAAAGTATGAAAAATGAAGTTTTGTATCTTTTATGCCCTGCGGGAGCTATATCTTCTCAACATAAATACGAAGCAGAAAAATTAATTTCGCTGCACAGTTTCCCATTTGATTGTGGAACCTAGGACTAAATGAAGTAGTCGACAGATTCCCGACGGGGGAAGCTGGAACAATGGAGACATTCTATTGGACCAAATGAGCTGGATAACATGTTCCGATTTAGAGAAGATAAACATTAAGTAGAAGACATTGTTTCTGGGGAGATATGGGGATTTGTGCGCGAGGACTGTGGTTGATAGGTGGAAATTTCAAAGTCTGCACACAATGGTTGGGTGCAGCCTTTGACCTTGGGATATTGAGGAGGTATTGTATGGGAAAGTTCCTTTTCGTTGTTTTTTATGATATAGATTTGCAGATGCAATTTTAATTGGAATTTGCAAGTTCGAAGTCGGTAGAGTATACTGCGCACTTAAGAGAAACAAAGGAAGTCTTCAAATTGATGCATCTTTGGATATCTACCAGAAGGACAATTTTATAGTCTTCTGTCTTCTGAGAATTAATGAACATTTTTCAATATTCCTGGTATGTCAAAAGCTTTATGTTGAACGGAGCTACGAGTTTCAGAAACCTACGGAATAATAAATTTAGACAGGCATGAGGGTATTCGATTCTCAGCTAGAATCCGGTCGAACGCAGTGGACCATGCCTTACGTGGAGCTCACGATCTCAATCAACTTGAAGTACGCAACTAGAGGCAATTATCAAGGGACCGGACTAAATGGAGAAGAATGTTGGTTGAGGCCTAGGCTCATTCCGGACTGCGGCGCCACCTAAGTAACTAAGTAAGTATGCAACCGATGGTTAAATTTTAAGGGCCGATGTTGAATGTGAACCACATCTAAACGTCAAGTTTTTTTCTGCATTTCATTTGACATTTCTTAATTTCAGACAAACTCAATTTGAACCATGGAAAGATACACAATCGAGCAATGCGTTAAAGTTGTTCAGCCTTATTATGAAAATGGGCGTTCAAATCAAAATGCATATCGTTCACTTTGTGATTTTGGTCGGTCAATTTAAGCGTCCAAATGTGCGTACAATCGGAAAAATCGTGAAAAAAATTTGAGCTAACCGGGTCTGCAGGAGATGTGAAAATTCCAGTGCATGCTTGTACGGCTAGTACTGCAGAAAATATTGCTGATGTTCGCGAGAGTGTGGCTGAAGAGCCGTTCAACTCGTTGTCGTGCCCAACAATTGCACCTCTCACACTCGTCGTTGGTAAACATAATGCATACAGATTCGCATTTACACGCTTACAAGGTGCTATTGACTCAAGGACTAAAGCCTCTTCACCAGTTCAAGCGTCGTCAATAGTCAGAATAGTGGCAAGAAATGGCAACAGTGGATGATCAATTTTCGAAGAAAATCATCTTCAGTGATGAGGCACATTTTCACCTCGTTGGATTCGTCAATAAGCAGAATTGCCGCATTTGGGCGAATGATAATCCAAGAGTGATTGTCAAAAGACCAGTGCAACCACATAGAGTGACTGTTTGGTGCGGTTTATGGGCTGGCGGCCGTATTTTTTCCAAAATGAGGCCGGTCAGGCAGTTACTGTGAATGGTGTTTGCTATCGTGAGATGAAAACGAAATTTTTATGGCCCGAATCGGAAGATATGGATATGGAGGATAACAATGGCTCTTTTGCGCGACAAATTCAATGGCCGTGTTATCTCACGTGGTGGCGATGTCAATTGGCCGCCAAGATAATGTGATTTGACACCGTTGGACTTCTTTCTTTTGGGTTATTTAAAAGAAAAGGTGTACGTCGATAAGCCAGCAACAATTCAAGAGCAAAAGGATGAGATGATTCGGCACATTAACCGCATAGAACCTCAATTATGCTTCAGCGTCATCGAAAATTTGGACCATCGGATGGAGGTGTGCCGCCGAGGTCGGGGCGGCTATTTGGCCGATAATTTCTTCCATACATAATTGAACTTTACCAATATGATCATAATCAAAAAAAAATGACAATAATTTTCTAAACAATTTGTGTTTCATTGAAAATCAACATCGGCCCTTAAAATTTAACCACCCTTCATAAGCAAAGGAAGGAATGAGGCTGATACTAATAATAAAAGTGAAACATTAAAAAAATCGACCAGGATGCATGTTAGACACAATTAGGAATGTACTGAACAACATCGGTCACCAAATTTACCATTACATTCGAGGCGACAACGAGGCATAGAATCTAAGTCCATACACAACATCCGTTTGGATTTCCTAGTCTCCTATCGAATGCATTCTCGAATGGCGAGTGGAGAGATGTGTGGAAGGACGAAATTGAATTCGTGGACAAAACTTGCTAGGGGTAACGCCTTCAATCAACAAAATTGATCATCACTCACCAGACGGCAGTGGAAGAATTTAAAAGATGGGAATCATCGGTGGAGTCTACAGTCCCAGTTAGGTTTGACAGGGTATGGTAAGAGAGGCTTCTCTACAAGCTGATCAGAATTGGCATGCGTAAACACATGCTATATATGATTTATGAAATGCTTATGAGGAAGAATCAAGTTGTTAAATGTGGCGACATAACTTCGAGTAAAGCCGTTGAAATTAAGGAGGAGGGATATTTGTTATCATTGATACAAGTGATCTTGTAGGTTCCTTCAGACACGCTATAGCGTACGCAGTTGATCTAGTGGCGTACAGATCAGGTCCAACCCAACCAAACCTATACTTGTACTTAAATTAAAAGGAGCCCAAGTGTTGTTTGTGTACCTTCACACATTTTCCCTAACATATCCACCGCAAAACACCTTTCAACACCCATTGCGTGTCGGAAAAGAAGCAATTCATAGTTTTCTTTGACCTTTTATGATATAACGCCCTTCCTTTGAGTGTCTACGGCAGAAATTATCCCTAACCCATCAATCAAATCGAAAACATCCCACAATTTGATTGCACGTCAATTAATTCAGTTCAAGAACCCGATTATCAAAGTCCAAAAAAAAAAAAAATCTCGTATCTCACCTTTCTCCAGACACAACACTCGTATGATTACCACACTAATTCGACGACCCAACGCCTCTTATAATTCATTCAGACGCACGCACGTACCATTTGAATAGATAATCTAAGCAAGGATCAAATAAATATATTCCCTCGCATACACACATGGGCGTCAAACAAATTAAGGACCAAGGAAATTTCACCACCTCCACCTACAAGCCAGACGACACACAACTCAGCCGGGGCAATCTTTTGCCAATTGTCGGCCGCAATTAACGCCTATTTTGCGCCAAACAATTTCCAATTTATCGAATCCTTTCATTGTAATTAGTCGCTACCAAATTAAGGACATATCCAGGTGATGGTAGTAGTAGCTGTACAACGACGTGTAAGCCTGAGCACACGTCCAATCAATTTTGTCCAGGGCTGTCTCACATGTGTGTTATTTGGTGTGAACGAGTACTTTGTGACTTTCAATGGTAAAAGCAAGAAGAGGGTGGGAGTCGATGTTGGTGGTATTGAATGACGACAAAATTGGCAGAGGATAAAGGATTCACCAATATTCTCGCCAAAACTGCAAACGACAAAGTGTTTTCGTGTCGTTTTGAGAAAGACAGAATTAAATATCAATGGGAATCTGTGTGTCCTGTGCGTTGTATGTGAATGAATGGCAATTTGATTGATTCCAGAGGGGACTGGATGTGATGACAGAAGCCGCTACACATGACAGTGAAAGAACTCCGTGATTCGCAGGGTAATTGGACGCAAGCGGTGAACTTTTTGGCCAGGAATTAGTTCTAAATTGAATTCATTGGTGTGGAGGAGTGAGATGGGGGGTTATTTTTTTTGTAGAGGGAGCCCATATCCCTAACGAGGAAGCATTATAATCATCATGAATATGAAAGCCATCTTCAATATCAATGTGGTGTGGCATTTATTTGACTTTGTGGAAACCTGAGGTGTAAATGTAGGCAGGTCGTCAATTTATATGGTAGAAGGCAAAAATCACCTTGAAGGTATTTGATTTTGCAGAAATGTGAACGTTTTTTTTTTGGAAAAAAAAACTCTCGTTATATTAGCTGTGTAATGTTCAATAAATGCCGTCATTTATGTATGGTACAGGAATTTGACTTTTCACAACCACGCCGTAAGAAAATTCTTTTCAACTCTGTATGGTTTCAAGAAAAAAAAAGGAAAAAATTGACACATAAGCAGGTCTGTTATGGCAAAGTTCCAGTGAAAATTTCATAATAAAATAATTGCGAGAAGCTCCACGGCGCGCGCTGTCTGTAGAACCAACTGTAGCTGGCTTCTGCTTATGGGGTATGTGCCAATAAACAAAAAATACAAATTTTTGGAGCAACAGGCTCGTTAGTTCCAAGGGTCTAGCTTTCTCACAGTCATTCATATGTGCTTCTTATTGCACGGTGGAGGGGCCTCATATTTTATGCCGACTCCAAACGGCTAATTTAGGTTAAGCTTTTCATGACAATTGAGACTACTCCGGTGATTTGTCAGATCAGAACGAGAGGAGATCCAATCAAAAATCATTTAGGTGTTTCTACGGCTGGGAAAAGAAAAGACTTTCTTCGCGGTAGTTGTTCGCACTAATCATCGCGCCACTAAGCCAGTCCAACAATAAGAAATTCACACAACGAAACCATGGAATTTGGAGATTGAAAAGAATGAATTCGATCAATGCTCGGCAAACCTTTTGTCTAGATGATCTGCTTCTGCGAAAAATCGGAGTGGAGCTGTTATGTCTCTTTGACTTCAGGGACAACACATCTTAACACCACCCAAACATCACTTTACAATGCTATCCATATGATATCTTTATTTCAGTTGATAGTTAAACATTTAAAGGATATCGCTAAGGGCTCACGTAAGCCTGAGCTTGAGCTTCAATAATCCTTTGAGACGACTCCAACATCGATTCGGCAGTCAACTTTCTTATAAGCTTCCCACAGAAAGAAGTTGATAACTTCTGTTCAAATAGAGTTTCGGCGAATGTTTGGCGATTGCTCGTCATGGTGTCACGGGTGGGACAATTACGCGAAGACCTTACCACCGAAATCCCACAGTTCTGGTGGAGAAAACAATTGCTATAGTAGGGGGTATTTCTTCGATTTTCGTAATGATGACTGACATGAGGTTTATTTTACCATTTGATGGTGTAAAACAAAATCCACTGTGGAATTAAATTCCATAAAGAAAGGAAATAGTCTCCGCGGAGAAATAGGTCAATAAGTCTGGCGGTTGTTAATGCCTTTTGCTTGTGGGGCTTATGCATGCATCCAAACTCACACGCATGAAACCCCCCAACCAGTACTAAAACTCTGTAATAATTTAAAAAATGAAAGTCAGTTCCAATCGAAACCTAATTCGCCTTCGGGGTATCCGACGCGGCGCAAAATAAAAATAACATACAATCGCATTCGTTTGATTCCGGTAAGTCCGGAGAAATTCAACGCATACCTGCAAAATTTGTTTAATTAACGCATACCACCGATGTGCGATCATGTTTGTTACATTTCGTCGCGTTCGCGCTCTCCAACCAAACGATTGATTAACTAACCCAACGCAAGGGAAAACAACAAAAGGAAAGAATTGCCTGACACATAATGAAGCCTGTGCAGCTTAACGCCGCTATCAACTTCATCACATAATTCTCACATCCCTGGGTTGTACGAAAAAAAAAAACACATAGCAGGTTTGACTTGGCCTTACATGACCTTGACATATTACAAATTAACCTGAGAAAGACAGAATACACACTTCACCGTGGCTAAACACAAACGGGAATAAAGAACGGGTAAAGAGAACATAAATAAACAACAGTTTGGATACAACATTTCCTATTTCGAGCCAAAGCTTCGGCTACTACTGAATCAGTGTGAGTGTGTGTGAGTTTCCATGGCCATAACCCAAATTGAAACAACAAAACTCTGCGGATTTCCAATAATTCCGATCCGCTATGAAATATTACACTTGCTCTCCACGCTCTACTGTTCTGACAACGGCAAGTGGTGAATGGGTTGGGTGGCACTGTGGTTGGGTTAAAACTGAGATATGCTTAGAGCAAGCCAACGGGAAGGCAATGATCTCGTGTGTGTAAAGATCATTTTCGGCAATTGACATACTCAGAGCGTATGCACCATGGGAAAACTCCAGAGACAAGCTGTAATCAAATTTAGAGACTAGAGACAGCTGGAAAGCAAAAAACAAATGCTAAGTTCGGTCTCTCGAGGCTCATCTCAAATGACGCTCTATTTTGGATTTTGGTAAGAGGCAGAATGCAAGAGAAAGTAAATAATGTTAAGAATTCATCTTACTTCCAAGGAACTTGCAGGTATGAGCTAGCTATTCTCTAGAGACAATTCGATGGAATTTGGTAAACACTTTCTTTCTTGAAAATAAAAAGTTGGACAACATTTCTTTGCAACATGTTTCATCTCTGTCTCTTAGACACATGTTAATCAAAACGATGAATAGCCCTCGATTTACAACACACTTTGGAAGTGAAGTGTATGCGTATAAATTTTGACTGATATAGCAACACGCACAGAATATTCAGAGATATAGTGGTTATGCAAAACAATCATTTAAATGTGACCCTTCTTTCTCAAGCTACACCTTAGAAATAGAATAAATTAAAGTCAAGGCATCTTTAAAATGCTTATGAAGGCCTTCATTATTCTTGCAACATGTTTGCAAAATAATTTCATAAGTGCCGCCGACAATGTTTCCTAGTCTCTGTGGTATTTTCAAGGCTTTCTCATGATTTGTTTCTGACGGATGTTCATTGAGGGTTTTCGAGTGCGTTTAAAAAACGTATATTTGCGGCAACTTATCCTCTAGAAGATGGGCTTTACAAATTTTATAAATTCCGCTGTGTTAACGATTGCATCAATGGCAGAGAGAAAGATCATGAAAGGAAGCTCATCAACTCATGAAGCTGCGCTAGTAAATTAATATGCCATCCTTTGCGAAGAAAACCGATACATTAGACAATAGAAGCTGCAGGAAATGCTGCGTGCCTTAAAGTTAACTCTTTGACGACGAATGGGACACATATGTCCGATCATTTTTCTCATAGAAAGAGTAACCATTTGAAAGTTTTGTCAAAAGGTTAGTCTGGAAATGTTGTGTTTCCGAGTAAAAATCCACAAAAACAATTTTTTTAATTTCCAGCGGAAAATTCTTTGTCGTCAAAGGCTTAACTTAACTTTTAACCGTCGAAAAGCGGCTCAGTACCTCCCGGTAAGAACCGTTCGTTATTATGAGATAGATATTGCAATATTATGCGAAATGTACAAAAATTGGGTTTTGCAGTCATTTGTGAGAAAACACGTTGGCTCCTTGCGCACTTGACTTCAATTTATGACAAAAAAGTATTCTAGATACTAGAGCAGCGTTTCCCAAAGTGTGCTCCGCGGATTAATGAATGCTAGGATATTTGTAGCACCAAAAACTGGCTTTCATTTGAAGATGTCTGTGCATACTAGATATAAATTTAAAGATAACTTACTGCTTTTCGAGATAAAAGTGTCTTCATAGCTTTTTACCTGCAAAGAAACAAAACAAATGCAAACATTAATTTTAGGATTTAGAAAATTTTAAAATTATAAAACATACACACAACTCTCCTTAAAAAATAAGTATGCAATTTTTGTTAGACTGCGTACCGATCGTCCTTGAATTAAGAATGAATTCTACTATTAATTCACGAAATGTCAAGATGAAAGTGAATCCTGTGATGAAACGTCAATTCAACAACAAAAAAAAACGAAAAATAGTTTAAATACACATTTAACAACAATATCACTACAAATTAAAACATTAAATGAGGCACTGAGAGCAGTAGTGGCGTAACCCCAAACTGCAACAATTTAGATATTCATGTCAAGGGATTTTACAAACAAACACCTAGTGATTTCTTAAGAGTTAAGTTTTTCAGGCTGGCAGCACTGTTTAGAAATGGCGTCCAAACGTCATCTGTCAAAGTGAAAAGTTTCAGTATACTCTGTCATTTAATCATGGAAAGACTTACAAATCAGCAACGATTGCAAATTATTGAAATTTAAAGGGTTTTTCAATAGGAGCGCTACAAACTTTTTTTTTTAAATAAAACAAAAACGGTTTTGGATATCAATGATATTCTTCATTCCTGTGAAAGTACGTTCGATGCCATTATGATTGGACTCGATTTCTTTTGCATGGTCACCACGGGCACGCTTGCAGAAGTCCAGACGCTGAACACAATTTTCGACGGTTTTCAAGCATAAATCGGCCTATACTGTTGCAATTTCACGTTCGATATTCGTACGAAGTTCATCAATCGTCCCTGGCTTGTTGGCATAGACCATAGACTTGACGTAGCCCCACAGGAAGTAGTCTAACGGCGTCAAATCGCACGACCGAGGCGGCCAAGCGACTGGACCATTTCGTGAGATAACACGTTCTCCAAACTTGGTTTCCAATAAATTGATTGTTGCATTTGTTGTGTGGCTTGTGGCGCCGTCCTGTTGGAACCACATGTCCTCCAAGTCCATACCATCCAATTGGGGCCAAAAATATTCGGTTATCATTAAACGGTAGCGATTCCCATTCACAGTAACGGGCCGGTCTTGATCATCACCGAAGAAGTAGGGCCCAATGACGCCGCCGGCCCATAAACCACACCAAACTGTAATTTTTTCGGAATGCAATGATGACTCATGGAGTACGAGTGGATTGCTGTTTATTGACGAAGCCATTCAGCCAGAAATGAGCCTCATCGCTGAAGATGATTTTTCATGTTGTTGCTCAGCCCAATTCACGAACATACGACGCTTCTGGTGGTCAAGCGGCTTTGCGTCAATTTAAGGATGTAGGCCAAGATCTTGTCACAAACGCTTGAGAATGACGTGTGAGAGGCACATTTGGGCTTTCTTCAACTGAAGCCTCAGCGGCAGCAATATTCTCTACACTACGGACACTTCTTTGTCTCACTGGTACGGGTACATTTTGTACTGTGCATGTGGATTCAAATTTGTTTACTAGACGCTCAATTGTTGATCTGCTAGGACGATTATGACGACCATAAATTGGACGTAGCGTTCTTAACGTTGAGGCCACTGACTCCGGATTTCGGCTGTAAATTTTAATAATTTCGACTCGTTGTTGGATCGTAAATATTTCCATCATGAAATGGCAAACCTTACTGAAGAGAAATGTCAAAAGAGCGGCAAGAAATATGGCGTCGTTTGCTGTCCCTGTCGCTCAACTTTTGTAGCGTCCCTGTTGAAAAACCCGATAGTATCAAAATTCGTGCTCTGTGAAAAATGTACACAATTTGTAACGACCATATTATGGTCGTCTTAACCGAACAGTTGAATCAACTATTCGTGCTGTTAACAACAAATTTACTTTGTTGAACATTAAACCATCGACTCGCAGGCGTACCAATGTTAATGAAGATCGTGAAATGTCAATTCGTCGCCGTTCATCAATGTTCCATGTGGTTACTCAACCACATGGAAACGAATGACCTACCACAATGTCAAATTTTTGGTGAATGGGCCTTAGAACAGCTAATGAAAATCCGCTGTCCGTTTTTCTTCAAAGACGACCGTGGAAGAAACGTTACCGTCAACGAACGATATCGAGCCATGATACGCAAGTTTTTGGCTGAGTTGAACTTGGTTGGCATGTGGTTTCATCAAGACGGTGCCACATGTCACATGCCACATAGCTCGTGAGCCAATGGAAATGTTGAAGGATGAATGGCCCTGTAAGTTGGCCGCCAAGATCATGCGATTTAACGAATCTAGATTATTTCTTGTAGGGTTATGTTAAGTCGTTAGTCTATATGGACAAGTCGAACACGATTGAAGCCATACAGGGTGACATTACACGCGTAATTCGTGGAATACAGACCGAAATGCTAGAAAAAGTTTCGCAAAATTAGACCTTCCGAATGGAGACGCGGACAACATTTACTTGAAGTTGTCTTTAAAACGTAAATGGCAAGAGCCTATTTTTTCGATATCAATAAAAACTTTGAATATTTGACGCAAATTTGAGTGTTTTATTCGGTTTAAAAAAAAAACTACGCTTAAAAAATCACTCTTTGATAAAAATGCGTATTAACTATTCGATTTATTTTTGAAATAATAACTTAAAACCAAAAAGTTTAACACAATTAACACACTTCCGCATCGAATAAAATATTTGTATTCCTCATGGTGGTGAAATAAACACAAAATTGCTCTCAATACCTCAAATATACCTAAAATAACACAGAAATTGTGTTTATTTTGACTTCAAAATAAGCGTCTTGAAACTAAGGCAAACTCAATTTCAAGAAGCCCGGTTGAAATTTTTCTTTTAAAATGTTTCGGTAATCTTGGATCTTTCAGCAAGACAATGATCCTAGGCATTAAGCTCACATCGTAAAAGAATGGCTGCTTTATAGAACCGCAAAGCATCCACCATGGCAACATTTGGACCGAAAAATCAGACAAAGTCATGTAAGCAGTAAAAACAACTGTCGAAAAGCGCTGATTGAAGAATAGAATAATATAAGCCCCTGTGTAACCAAGGAACTTGCTGAATCCATGCCACGAATTTTTTTGGCTAACTTGTGCACTCACTCTTAATGCCGAATGACAAAAAAGAAAAAAACTCACTAAATTACGATTCGCAATTATGTCGTCGACGACAAAAGAATTCGACGTTGATAGCCTTACCCGGCGTAAAATGGACACCTTAACAAAAGCGCAAGTCACCCAAGTATCCGCATGCATGAACTTCAATTTATCACAATCCACGAAACTGTAGACGACTTCATATTTTCCTGTTACATGCCTACCCACGAGACACCACCCCCTTAGTTTACTTAGTGTCATCATCATCAAATGTGTGCGTTCTCCCATGAGCAACCTTACCCTTTGTTACTCCAAACAAAACATCCATCACTCACTCACTAGGTAGTAACTGGAACTACGTAACCTACTCACCCACGTAACGCATTTACACATTTGAGTAATGTTCAAGCCGTCTCTTAACGTCTCTTCTCCACGTCGCCCCAGGCTCAGTAAGCACATCCTTCCTCCATCCAATGCCAACCCAATTGAAAGGGAAAGCAAAAAGAGATTAAAAGCAAAAAAACAAAAAAAATCTTCATAATAAATCCACTTCCACACCTCCAGCGACAAATGGAAAGACAAAGGACGCTCCTTGAATCATTTAAAATTGATAAAACTCCTGTCACAGTGCTGTGATATGAATGCGTTCAATTAAAGGATCACATCTGAAGAGAGTAGTATTTGTCAAATAATTTGACATTTGAGCAGCGCAAATCGCTTCCAGCGCTACAGTCTCAACTCCCCCACACACACACACTAATATCCTGAGCATGTGATAAATTGCAATCGTTTCTCATATACTGCGTGGCATTTCGTCCTGGATTCAAGGAAATTTGTCCTGAATTTGAATTTACGTAATTTGTATGCGGATTTTCGGAAATCGATTCCCGTGTGTGGTTGTGTGCTCCGTTTGGCTTTTAGCCGATGGGGACATAGATTGATCCTTGTACCGTTTGTATGGAGTTAGATTAATGTATACGTAAGTATGGAAGGACCAAAGATGTTACCTCGACGCTACAGCAACGGTTGCAAAGGGGAAGGTGCAGAATTTCGAATTGAGACATTTTTCTTACAATTCTTGGAATTTTTTTATTTTGAGGTAATTTCTGGAGCCAGATAAGATATACAAATCTTCGGGTGGTACCTACCTATACGAGTATTGTAGTAGATTCAGAGTACACCTTATAGCCAATTTGGTCTTGGCAAATCGTCGAAGGTGATTTGTTGATTTGATTGTGGGATGGGATGGCATAGAAAGGAGATGTACTTGATAATTCAATAGAAGGGGAACACCATTTCCAAGAAGTTGTGGTCAAATATTCAACAAAATATTTACTCGAGCGGGTTGTATGAAAACCAATTGGTATAGGCTTGACTAAGGATTTAAACCCGTAGGCGTTCCTTACCTGGAACACCTCATCCCGAGTCTACCCTAAGTACGACTTGTACGCAGCTATTCTGTGTTGTTTCCTACCTTGGTTGTTAATATTGGGACTTAAGCTGCAAGCTTTTTGTGTATCAGATAGACTTATCAGGTAATCTTCTCAAATTTGAGTATTCAATGTCCTTTTTTAGCTGAGCCACTGTTGCCAACTTTCTCAATGTGGAGATGTTTTGTTTCCTATGTCCCATAGTTGCTATAAACAGAGGATCTAACGTAAGTTTGCGGAGCTTCGCATTGCAGTAAGGTTTGGTAGACACTAGACATATGGATGGGGTGAGAAAGTGAAGAATACATTAGATGGCGCTTCATAATTAAGTGGCGCTACATACCTGCCGCTCAATCATCATGCATTCCCAGTTAGTCCAACTCTTTCCTATCTGACACAGTTAATCACTTCAACTTCATTGAGGTCGGTTTCTACTTATGCACGTCTTTTGTCGCGAAGTCTAGATGAACTGTATCTATTCCGTTTGGAGGATCTTAAATGTGTAGAGCTAGGTCTATGTTGCCAAATAGCTCGTAAAGCAGGTAGTCTTGTCAAATCATCATCTCCATAGTCCGTCAACGCAATAGTGATTTAAAAATTTTGCAAGAACTTTTCGCTTAAGAAGTGTCAAAGATCCATCAGCATAAAGGGCAATCGAGCGCACAATTTACAATATCCTGCGTTAATTCAAGATAATTGGAACTTCTTCAGATCCGATAGCATCAGTATATCATCACACAGGTGGTTCAACGAAAAATTGCATATCCGATAGCGTTCAACTTCGTCGACCAACTATGTGCACTTCCTAAGCACGATGACGAAGTGCTTTTGGAACTACACATTTCATAGAGCCCTTTGATGTAAATTTTGACAAAAGACATTAATTTTCACTCCCATATGATTCAAATGATTCCAAGAACTGAAATCCTCTAACCATTTAAAACATCGCGTCGCATTGTCAATTCGCCGATTGAATGCGTGAGCAAGCTAATTGGAGAGGTTGAGGCAATCGTTCATTCTGTACCACATGACGGGCTCAGTGGAGCGATGGTTAGTGCGTTGAACTGCCGCGCAGAAGGTATGGGTTCGATTCCCAGCCGTAGCAACACCTAAATGATTTTTCATCCGAGTAGTACCAATTGTCATGAATAGCTTATCTGAACTTAGCCGTTCGGACTCGTCATAAAACAGGAGGTCCCACCATCGTGCAAAGAAGTACACACGCACAGACGAGCCTGTTGCGCCATAAATTTATTTTTTTATTTATTTACTTAAAAAGAAAGGATGCGTTTTGCATGGAATCATCCTCAGCGATAAAGTACACTTTCACTTCGACGGATTCTTCAACAAGCAGAATTATCAAATCTGTGAGATCCCAAGTTCGTCGATGGGAACTTTTTCAAAAACGGAGCATGCCAAGTTGTGATTCTTAATGGTGTACGCTATCGTGTCAAATGAGATTATTTCCAACATACAGAGTGAACGTCTGGAGCCTCTCTGCAGCTGGCATGTACCAGCTTGTGACCCATTATATCGACCAAAGTCCAAATCTTCATACAAAAAAAAAACATTTTTCGGCGCAACAGCCTCGTTAGTACCCAGGGCCAAGCTTTCTCACAGCCATCCATGTGTGTCTTGCACGAAGGTGGGATCACCATTTTATGCCGACTCTGGACGGCGAATTTGAGATAAGATTTTCTTGACAGTTAATACTACTCGGATGATTTGTCAGATGATCACGAGAGAGGAAGCCCAAATCTTAAATTTTTGTTGGATGGCATAGAAAGGACGTGTTTTAACGTCCAGAGTTCTATAGAGCTATGATGGAATTCAGGATTCCATCAAAAATTATCTATGGCACCTAACACCGGAATAGATGATATGCAACGTTCCGTTTGGTAGCAGCTCATCGGATTTTTTTTCAAACTCGAATTAATATTCGACAAGGCGATGCTTTATAGCAAATATTAAGGAATTTCGAACGAAAAATTCTTCGTCGAATATCTGGTCTTGTATGCGAGACAGGCAAATGGAGAAGAAGCCGTAACCGCTAACTGTATGAGCTGTACCAAGATGTGCGTGTTGTGCAAAAGGTTAAAACACGAGGACTACACAGGATCAGCTACATCGAAGGAATGAATATTTATGCTCCCGCCAAGATAACATTTCAAACTCAGCCTTAAAATTTGAGACGACAAGGAAAACCGAATCGCTGGTTTGAGGATCCAATGAATGCTACGGCGCTGCAATTAGACCGAATGGCTTGAATCTATATGATCAGGACCGAAGTGGTGTAAGGCTGCTCTATCTAAGGCAACTTGTTGCGGAAAGATATCTGCTGTAGAAAATCAAGTGGTGGTACGTCGTAGTTTTCTTGCAAATGTTGGTCATTCGGGCGTAGTTGCCGTGATACAAACACAAAAACTTTGTCATCCGGATGACATACATATGACCATTACTGATCGGAAAAATTAGGGCCATCCATGGCCATGCCTGACCATAAAGGTGTCATTTTTGTCATAAAATTAGCTTGTTCCTGGGGAATGGAAGGTGGAAAAAATCGATGGGAGAGGCGGGCAACGAGATACGATTCGCGAATACGCGGGGTGGCCGTGGCTCATCTGGATAATAGGCCGAAGATATATTTCCTGACGAGGCGATTTAAAGATGGGACGGTGTCATTGCGAGTAATTTTTGTGGAACCGTAGCTACGTTAAGATAAATAAAATTTGAATTTTTAAAAATATTTTTTTTTTTATAATTTGCATGGACTCGGTTATAAATGCGCTTTATATGTATTTTTCCAATTGGCAAAGAAAATTGGGGGTTTAAAGAAATAAGGTACCGGCGCAGATTGGTCTTAGTTTGGAAGATCATTCCAGATTCATGTTGTTTGGTTATGTAAGAAAGATCAAGAAAATCTTGATGGTAAACTGATTAGCATTCGAAGCGTAGAAAGAAATTCGACTAAAGAATACAACTGCGTATTTTACTAAATTGTTGTTAATTGTGCTAAAGTAGCAATAAAACAATGTAAGGCAGGATACACTTGGACAATGTTGGAATGGAATTCGCTTTACTTGTATCTAAGGTTTACTTCGCAAGCGTTTGAATCAGATCTGGTAGGTTCAATTTGCGTAGACGTTAAACTTCAAATTGAGGCGTTTGATCGCTTTTTATATTGTGGGCAGACCAGAACGGGTAAGACATTTCTTTCATCGATAAATTATTATTATTAATTTGTTTAATCTGGTGATAACAAATTACATGGAAATACTTATCATACATCGATTAAGAAAACCTTCGACATTCGAAATGTCTACCAAAATATTTCAAGTGTCGACTTTTGCTGCGGGTTTATTGGAAAATGACACATAAGTTGTCGACGATAATTCGATGTCAACACGAGTGGGCAAAGATAGTCTTTAGAAGGAACGTGCTGAGGAAGCAGACGCATTCATACACCAGACACGAATATGCTGATGATATTTCGTCTCAGCAGAAGACCCAAGTGGTTGTACGAAGCACCATTTTGGCACCTATACAATGTACAACGCAGCTAAAGAAAGGATCGTTTTGTGAGCTTAGTACAGGGTGGCTAATGAAAGCCGCTACCAAAACAATTATTTTTATTTAATGAATCTGGTTATTTTTTTTTATTTTGCAGATTGATTTTTAGATTAAACAAACATGGATAACTGGGAAACTGAAGCAAGAATTCGGGTTTGTCCGCCGCTAGCACTGGAGTCTGTAGTCGGTTCAAAGAGAGTATCGGCGCACGTTTGGCGGCAATCCTCCGAGCAGATGGACCAAAATGAGACTTGTTAACAATTTTGTAGAGCATGGGACAGTCGAAAATAGACCTTACCACCGAAAACCTTCAGTTCGGAGGGAAGAAACAATCGCTGCTGCCAAACAAAACAATCCAAGAGTTTCGACAAGAAGCTTATCTGCTCAAATCGGTGTAAGCAGACAGTCATTTCAAACAATTTTGCAAAATAATTTGGACTTATTCCTATAAAATTCAAATGGCCAACAAACTGAACGCAGCAGATTTGCCTATTCGCTTGGAATTTTGCCGCCAGTAGATGGTTCAAATGGTAGAAGAGGGCAGAAACATCTTGAACTGTCTTTTTATGTCTGACGAGGCCCTTTTCGATTTAAACAGCAACATAAACAAACAAAATTGTCGCATATGGAGCACTTCCAACCCACAGATACTAAATAGGAGGGAATTGCATCCACTTTGTGTCACAGTGTGGTGCGCAGTTTCATCACGGGCCTTACATTTTCAAAGAAAACCGCCATGCCGTTACGGTTACGGTTACTGGAGACCGCTACTTAAGCATGTTGAGAGAGTTTTTCAATCCGGAATTACGCCGAATGAGAATTTCTTTCAACTCTGTGTGGTTTCAGCAAGATGATGCAACTCCTCACATTACCCAGCCTGTTGTTACAGAATTGCGACGAAAATTTTCCAATAAGCTGATATCCTTACTTTTGCCCGGTCTGCAATTACAGAATTGCGGCGAAATTTTTCCAATAAGCTGATATCCAGAAACTCCACATTCCGTTGGCCCCTCAGGTCGCCTGACCTTACTGCAACTGATTTTTTCTTGTACGGTTATTGCAAACAGGAAGTCTACAAAGCAAAACCAACAAATTTGAACTAAAGCAATACATGTGGCTATTCCTTTCTCAACTCTCCGGAACTAGAAAGAGCCAGATGCGTTAGACCAACCACTTTTCGACAACCTTAGCGACATCGCCGGTAAAAGGATACAAGATCTTATCCGATTTCTAAGCCTTACATCTAGAGACCATCTATTTCACATCCACAACAACAACATAAGAAAGGTCACACGAATCATGTTTTGTTACCATGAATCGTGTGACCTTTCTTATGTTATCCACAACAACAACATAAGAAAGGTCACACGAATCATGTTTTGTTACCATGATTCGTGTGACCTTTCTTATGTTGTTGTTGTGGATAAGGCACATAAGTGCTACTTGGGATCATGCCGAACCGCCGCTTCTACATACCCCTGGGAGTAAGACTAAGTATATGTCGTCAACACGAAGGGATCGAAGAATTGGACAGAACGTCATAGAAGAAATCCCCTACTAAATTTTTAGGTCCCGTTTACGTTGAGGGGCTATCGAGACGAAGATTTAACTAACAACTATACTAACTGTACAGCGATATGCTACTAGTCGAATCACTCCGCATTTGACGTCTCAGATGGATAGGACATGTAGAACCAATGGACACCAATACTCCGGCTCATAGAAACTTCGATTCCCAGCCAGACGTCGTATGCAGTAGAGGAAGACTTCGCCTTAAGTGGCGCACACAACTAGAAACCGAGATCAACCAACTGGGTAAGCGCAACTGGAGGCAGTTAGCTATGGACGGGTAATCGGAGAGACATGTTGGTTGATTCATTCCGGACTGTTTTACTGTTGTAAGTAAAAAAAAATAGGAGTATGGTCATGAAACCCTCTCCGTTCGTGACTTTTTTTAGAGTTCCCACGTTTCGCAACAAATTTTTGTTCAGAAGTCTTTCGGCAATCGGAGAAGGGAAATCTGAAGATACCGTGCTCCAGGTTGACTATGAGTTTTCCTTCCAAAACACTATTACTAGCTAAAAACCTTGTCGAGCACAACTGTAATCTTGTCAGATAAAAGTTATTTGGAGTGACGGGCTTTCCTCAGCTAGAACACTGACAAACATAATTTACTGCTTAGTACTTTGTATGTATGGTTCTATCATTTGAAAAAGTCTCAAGGGTCGTCTACGTACTGAGTGAGGTATCCCAGCTTTATAACCAACGGTTTTAAAAAAAATTCTTTCGATTCGTTCTCTAAGCTAAGGTAAGCTAAGGATACTAGGACGGAGATAATGCAACGTATACGGAAGTCATCGTTAATTTTTAAGTATCTACATGCGTATTGCTGTTGAGCTAATTTATCTTTCTCTACTTCTTCTTTGAATTATTCTTAAAACATCTGAGTTTACAATGGACGTCTGCTATGTTACGTACTCCATGGCCTTCAAATGGGTTGCAAACGTTAAATATTCTGAATGGGTCCGCTGTTAGGGTTGTTCGTACTCCACCAATTGTGCACTTGACATATAATTTTTTTCTTTTTTCAGACATATAACTTCCTTTCCATTATAAGAACAAAATTATCCCTTATATCAGTTCTTATAAGTTTTTATGTTCGGTTCCTGGATAAGTATCCTACCCATCCAATCTTAACAGCCCTACTATCAATGACTTTTTGAAATACAATCCGCATTCCCATCTTCCCTGGACAGCTTTCCTTGTGGATCGAGCAATTAGATTAAAAAATGTCCACTCCACCGGAAAATCCTTCAAAACCCTAAATCCCTTACGTGACAGGATTTCTGTTTTTTGCCTTGTCTTTGCTTTATGATCGTCATTTTCCACTAATTACCGTTTCAACAGGAAATGAACACTCATCCCATAAACTCTCTGTCTCGCTAAATTCACAACGGAAATTAATTACTAAACCACCCGCTCCGGTATACATCCTACTCCGCCACAACTACTACTTGCCGGCTGTCAGGGCTAATTAAATTCCCGCGGTTAATTAACAGCCAATTAAGCGAAATCACTTCTTCTTCATCTTGGTGGTGCTCCTTGAAACCAATATTGGACAATGTTTTGCGTTGTTGTTGTTTTTTCTTCTTTTTTTTTTTGCACCGCAACCGAAAACATAGTTTACCCAAGGGATAACTTTCCAACAACCTCTCACCACACAACACTCGATGACGATTGCAAAACTTATCGAACAGCCGCCGCTGCCGTTGCCACCATCCGAAGCCGACAGCTGTGATATAAATAAACGGGAGCGGGAAAAAAATCTGCAAAATCAAAGTTCCTTCGAAAACACTTTGAACATAATTACCACTCCTTTGCTTTTAGGGTGTTGGGTGCGTGGGGTGCAAATGGATTCATGACGAAGGATGTCCACCACCACCCATCGCTCGTTGTAACTAAAAAGCAATTCATTATGCTCATTTGCCTATTCATTCGCGTTTAATACATATACACTCCCGGCCGGTCCAACTAAGACTCCGACCAGGATATTCTCATTTCGTTACGGAAACTCAAGGACTCTTCAGTCTTCAGCGTGTGGCTGACGAAACTGGAGGAAAAAATGAAAATATTTTCCTAATGAGTTGGAAAATTACATTGCACTGCATTCCGTTGCAATAACAGTGACGACCAGGCTAACGAACTCTGTGCTAGACAAAGGCAGCACAGACTTATGCCCCTTCGTACTTTCTGTTTGTGCACTGCGCAGCGTGAAGCCACTTCCAAGGATGTAAAAGGACTATATTTCTTATTTTACGAAGGAGTAAAAACCAGGCCAGTAGGCTGGATCAAATAACCAGTTAAATCCAAAACAGGATAACGGAAAAGGCGAAAGCATAGAAAAATGTTTTTTTTTTTAAGGAGGAATATCGTGGAATGGGAAAACGAATCCTTTTGGCGCACCCTGTTGAAACTTTTTTCATTAAAGTGTGAATTGGAATTGCAATTCACTGACGATGCGATGCTGTGAATGGAGGTGGTGTGATGATGCTGATGGGTAGAGGGACTTCCCTCTGAGGATCTTAAGCATCCTAATAATGGTTCGTGACATGGAGAATCAATAATTACTCTAGATGGCGTTACGTGCCGAGGATTCTTTTTTTCTTTTTTTTTTCTTTTTTTTTTTTTTGGTTTCGTACTCGATGGAATTTTGTTGGAACTACAAGTGGCTAGATGGATTTTTTTTTGTGTTTTTGGGTGTTGTTTTCGGGCGGATATTAAAAAACTTTCAAGGGCTCATTGACGTCTGCTGAGCATGAAGGAATTTTATTGCACTCGTCAATCGGCGGGGTAGGGTTGGTTTTTTTTCAAAGGTGAGAGGATTGCTTCTTCTTCTTCGTCCTTTTTATTACAAAAGTTTATTCAACGTTTCGCATTGTAGTTCGAAGTGAGTGGCATTGCGTTTTTATTTCGGTTCTAGATTGCAATACAAGGGGATAGCTTAAGTTGAATTGGGAATACAATGGAAATGGTGGTTTGAGGGCTTTCAATGTGCAGTGCGTTCGAAGTGTTGCAATTGTGGTTTAAGTCTGCATAAATGGTAAAAGTCGATTTAAAATCTTCAACGCTGTTTTTGTGGTTGTTGAAAAGTTATTTTTGGTGCGATAAATACCTGTCAAAGGCTGCAATTGGAAAGAAGACTTTTTTCTGTTCTACTGTTCGAAAGCATCGAGACCAATCATAGACCAAATTCTAGCACCCGCGCTCTTTTTAAGAGAATATCCCTCCTATAAAGTTTTTAATGGTGAATATATCTTGCAATTAGAAAGACGTAAGTCTTACGATTCGCTTCAATTCCAGGTGACTCTGTCTCTCAATAAATATTTCTTTCCAGTAAGCAATTCCTGAGCTAACTAAATTGCACGCGAAAATTGTGATAAGGGTTTTACACGCAGAAGGTTTGAGTTCGTTTCAAGTTGATAATTTTTCGCCAACCCAGTGTAACTTGGCATTGGTCTAGTATACTATACCTAGAAGGTAACATAACGGTATCTTTCGGGCAAGATCATTGCCAACCTGGTTAGAAATGGGAGAATTCTCAATCATCACTTATGAAGACCTGGGTCTTTAATGTCGACTTTTGTCATCGGATGCCTTTAAAATCTTTGCTACAACATGTAGGTACCAAAATCATCGATTTTAGTGGCATACTATGGCACCATTTATAGGGAAGAAAAATACAGATCCATGTCTAGTTTAAGCAGAATAAGGTAAAGGGCAGACTGTAGACTATTCTGATCCAAAATAACATGTCAAAACAATTCAGATATAAATATTAACAAAGAAACAGAATTTCTTTATTTGATTCCATTCCTTAATCAAGCAGATGCTCATATACATATGATGCAAAAGGTGGCGCTAGTTGCCTAGGATTCCTTAAACGATGTTTAAGGTTTTCAATCCATCTGATTTGGCTTACTTACTTAAGAGGCGCTACAGTCTGGAATTAACCTGGGCTTCAACCAACATGCCTCTCCACTTAGCAATGTGCCTCTTCTTATGGAGTAGCGAGAATTCTCCATCGCCAACCTACAGAAACGAACGAGTTTGGGCGATATACCAAAACTAGACATGGCTCTGTATAGTTCGTCTCTATAAATGCTGTCGTATGCGGCTTTGAAATCGATGAATAGGTGGTGGGTATCGATTTGGACTTCTAGGGTTTTTTCTAGGATCTACCGAAGTTTGCAAATTTGATCGGTTGTGGACTTTCCTGACCTAAAACCACACTAATAAGGGCCGATCAGTTTGTTGGTAAACGGTTTCAGGCGTTCACATATTACGGCAAATTTTAGGCGATCTTGAGGAGACTTATGCCTCTGTAGTTGGCGCAGTTTAGAGGGTCTCCTTTTTTGTGGATCGGGCAAACGATGCTGAGGTTCCATTCTTCAGGCATACTTTCTTCCGACCAGATTCGGCTTATGAGTTGGTGGAATTGGTGGATACTTACCAAGTCATTTCCTCCGGCTTTATAGAGCTCGGCGGGAAGGCCGTCATTTCCGGCAGCCTTATTAAGCTACAGTTTAGATATTGCTATCCTCACTTCACTCAGGTCGGGTGGTTGGCAGCTTTCGCTGTCGTTGCCACTATATAATGGTTCGTTCTGCCTGACAGCGGAATGTTGTTCGTCATCGCCGTTTAACAGTCTGCAGAAAAGTTCTTCCATATCCTCAGCATCGACTGTGTCTCAACTACGATATTTCCTTGTTCACCTCGACAGGATTCTGTTCGAGCCTTGTATCCTTGGCTTTGACGTTTTACACTTTGGTTAAAATTGCTTTCATCTTTCCTGGAGTGGCACCACTCTATATCCTCGATCGCGCGCTTTTCTTCCTCTTTTTTCTTCTTTCTAAAAAGCCGGTGTTCTTCCCTTCTTCTCTGCCTATAGACCTCAACGGCAGCTCACTTCTTCACCTGCAGCTTAGCCTTGTAGGCCTCGTTCTTGGCTGCGAGCATCTGTCGGCATTCCTCATCAAACTAGGGGTTTGTTGCTGGTTTCTTTCCTAAGTCTGGCACTTATAACAAGTCCGCATCCGAATAGTCGCTGTTTCTGCTCACTATAACACGGTCTGTAGTAGATGTCACAGTTTTTCATCCTCTTTTTGCCCGGCCCATCCCATCGAATTTCCTGGTTGGTAGTAATGTCTGCTTTGTAGCAGTTTAGGGCTTCGGCTAGTTGTTCGCTTGCACCTCTCCTGTTTAATGTTCTCATATTCCAGGTGCAGATACGAACGTCGTTGTTCTTTTTTCGTTTATCCGTGTCGTCAACAATAAAATCAGTCCTTTCCGAGGCTATTGGTTGCTTCGTAACCGTTCGATTTTTCCATGGTTGGGTAGTAAACCTAAAGCACAACCCCCAAACTGGAGGGCCAGTTCCAATTTATTAGATACCCCTAGGATACGGGGCCATCAGTAATACGGGATTGAGCGCTGCCGTTGGCCTTTCGGTTCATCCGCCACCAGCTCTGTTCAAGGGGCCTGACTAACCCTACAAATTCCTAGACAACCTGTTGTCCGAACATGTCGAAGCAGCTTGTCTAGGTTCGACTGGGACAGCAGGCCGGGTATTCATTCCGTGCCATTTTGACCTGGCTGTTTATAGTGTTGCTGTTTTTCGTCGTGAGCTTGGAAAAGGGCACTACTAACCTTATGAAAGGCAATGTAATATGATTTCTCTCGTTGCGCATAAGCAACATTTTTATTTTTATTTTCCATTAAGCATGTTTCCAAAATAAATGTTCTTACTATATGTATTTTGGTGTCCCCTTGGTAAAAAACCCCTGAAACTGTCATAATTTCCTGTTATATTTTATTCCCATTTTTGTTTGCAACTGAATTCACCTACATACCAGGTCCTTTGGGCTGGGCATGCCACACAAGTGCTTAACCCCACTTCACATTGTCATAACTATTCAACGTCTACCCACATATCTACAAGCGAATGTAATTCAGAAAGAAGAGTGAAAGCTGTTTCACAAAAAAAAAAATTCAAGTTCTCAGAAAATTGTCCCCTCAAAAACATCCTTGAAGATAAACTAACGAATAAAAAAAATGTATCATTGCGTCTCTGTCCTCTTCATTGTTCAAGTGTTAAACTAAAGCCGCCGCAAGCACAAGTGTTGATTAAAAATTCCTTCCCCATCACTGGATGCACCCACTGGCCGCAGGCAGTGTTTCATTTTTTGTTCACTCTTCTCTTTTAGCTTTGCCGCCAACCCAACGGAATTCGTACGAGGACAACTGTATGATGGAATTGACGTTACTTACTCTTCACGAGGCGATGTTGTGTTTTTAAACACTTTCTTTGACACTTTTCCTCTTTCCTTTCGTTTTATCTTTCGTTTTTGTTTTGTTTTTTGTTTTGCACGTGGAAAAAGTGAACCACACCGGATGTAGCCTCTATTCAGGGGGAGAATACAGCACGCAAGCAAAAAAGACGAGGATTCTCTCAAAGCTTCTAAGGAATTAGTGCCAAGTTGACACACTAAGCAAACCCCACAAGGACCCTATCACACATCATAGTCACACGCTTACATCATGCGCTGCTGTTTATACAATAATAGTGAACGCCACATATACCAAAGTGTACACATGGTATAGTGTACGGTTATTTGAGTAACGACTCAAAAAATGATATTTCATGGAGAAAATATTACAACAGCTGCTGTGGCTGCTGCTACTGTATAGTAAGGACTCTCTGACTCAGCGCGTTTTGCTATTTTTATCCTTTATAGCCGCGAGCCGATTGAAAGCGCTTGTTTCGGTTTTTTTTATTCTTTATTTCGTTGGCAAATGGCGCCCAACGTGTAACCCGATTTGTGTGCTATGCACAGTCTTTTCATCCCTAAAGTAGACGAGGGCAAAGTTATTGCTGGCGCTGAGGTGAAAAATTAATTTACAGTTGTTTTCGTTCTATCAACAACATCAACATCAACATCAGCAACAAACAAAAGCACCATCACCATCACCACGAACTACTACATCACCAGTGACGGGCTATTGACGAAAGGGATAAACTTTACGAAAATTTTATATTTTTGACCCCGTTAACTGGGTACGGTGTCGACGCGCTATTGGGGTTGAAAGCGCACATAATTGCGGTCTGTTTTGACATGAATAACATACCGCACAGGGTGGGTAAATATATTTTTAAGTTTAACGCACGCACGCAAACAGGGAGCGCACTTTTTTCCAGACTGATGCGTTATGCGGTTTGCCTGCGTCTGGATGTTGTTTAACGCATTTTCGTTGTTGTGTTGTAAGCAGCTTTTATTAGAAATAAATTAATTTTACTTTAAAGTAAACAAATTGGAATTTTTTTTTGTTTACCCCCATGTACGATGTGGTTATGGTGGTGAAATAATATTTTTCAGGGCCAGTGGCCTCTGGGGGGGGGGGCGGCTAAATTGTGTTCGTAAATCAACCACATACACGTGTCACGCCACCCGCAACAATTAACCTTCAGCTAAACAATCATCCGAACGTGGTTCGAAAATAAACACTTTTAGGATGCTGGCCGAAGCCACAATTAGTACCGTAATCGATAATTGTAACGATTGCGGCGGTTTTATTGGAAACGGGGTAGGGAAGTGAGGGATACGACGATTTATGGCGGCAACTTGTCATTGGGAATTGATTTGATTTTCAGACGAAACGTTTTGTGGTTTGCATGGAGGTTGGGGGTCAGTAGGGGAGTGTATCAATTTTCAAATAAAAGAATTTTGTACTTTTTTAAATGCTTAACAAGGTCTATGCGAAAATAATGTTCTGCTCACAAAAATATGATAGAACACAGGGGATGGTTTGATGTTGTAGAACGAGGGTAGACTCTGATTGGCTTTAACTTGGCAATGCCCAGTGTTGTAACTCTGACTACACTCAAGTGCTTATTTTTACCTCCCAGTGGTACCTAACCATCGGGTACTGTTCTCATCCAACCGGATTTGACTTGCTAAACGATAAGCGCGAGTGTTGATAACACGACGAAAAACAGCAACACTATAAACAGGTCAGAATGGAACGGAATGAATACCCGGCCTGCTGTCCCAGGTTGTCTAGGAATTTCAAGGGTTAGTCAGGCCCCTTGAACAGAGCTGGTGGCGGATGAACCGAAAGGCCAACGGCAGCGCTCAGTCCCGTAGTGGATACTGATGGCCCCGTGTCCTAGGGGTATCTAATAAATTGGAACTGGCCCTCCAGGTTGGGGGTTGTGCTTTGGGTTAACTACCCAATCATGGAAAAATCTAACGGTTACGAAGCAACCAAAAGCCTCGGAAAGGACTGATTTTATTGTTGACGACACGGCTAAACGAAAAAAGGACAACGACGTTCGTATCTGCACCTGGAATATGAGAACATTAAACAGGAGAGGTGCAAGCGAACAACTAGCGGAAGCCTTAAACTGCTACAAAGCAGACATTACTGCCAACCCGGGAATACGATGGGATGGGCCGGGCAAAAAGAGGATGAAAAACTATGACATCTACTACAGACCGTGTTATAGTGAGCAGAAACAGCGACTATTCGGATGCGGATTTGTTATAAGTTAGGCAATAAGTCTTATGTTTCCAAGACATTAGCGAACGCATTGTAACGATTCGCATCAAGGCCAAATTCGCCAACATTAGCCTTATATGCGCTCACGCCCCAAAGGAGGAAAAAGATGATATAGCTAAGGACTGCTTCTATGAGCTCCTTGACAAAACCTATGAGCGACTACCGAAGTACGATGTTAAAATCGTGCTGGGAGATTTTAACGCAAAGGTAGGAAGAGAAGACATCTTTAGCAGTATTGTCGGAAACCATAGCCCACACGACAACACGTCTGGTAACGGACTTAGGCGAACCCCTGGTTTGATGAGGAATACCGACAGATGCTCGCAGCCAAGAACGAGGCCTACAAGGCTAAGCTGCAGGTGAGGACAAGAGCTGCCGTTGAGCTCTATAGGCAGAGAAGAAGGGAAGAACACCGGCTTTTTAGAAAGAAGAAAAAAGAGGAAGAAAAGCGCGCGATCGAGGATATAGAGTGGTGCCACTCCAGGAAAGATGATCGCAAGTTTTACCAAAGTGTAAAACGTCAAAGCCAAGGATACAAGGCTCGAACAGAATCCTGTCGAGGTGAACAAGGAAATATCGTAGTTGAGACACATTCGATGCTGAGGATATGGAAGAACTTTTCTGCAGACTGTTAAACGGCGATGACGAACAACATTCCGCTTTCAAGTAGGTTTTATGTTATATGGCTTTCCTTCTATGTGTCTATCTGTCTCTCTCGGTTGTGTTTAATATCTTGTCTGTCCTAGCCTACAGCCTCAGTCATGTTGTTATGTGTCTGTATTTCGTTGAACTCATGTGCGAAATACTCAGATGTCAATGTCAATTTCAATAGTAACGGGTGATCCAAGTAGAGATACTTTTTTCAATAGCCTTTTTTGACAGATCACGTGTGAGTCGTGTCATGCTGTCATGTTATTTTTGTTTAGTATTGTTTGGCATTTCATAATGGAAAGACTTACGCGTGAACAACGTTTACAAATTGTTCAACTTTATTATGAAAATTCACGTTCTGTGAGGAATGTGTTTCGTGCACTTCGCTCAACTTATGGTCAACATAATCGGCCTACTGAGCGTACTATTCGTAACACCATCACCCATTTTGAGACCCAGCATTGTTGGATAATATTCGACCGAATAGACCACGTCCAGGACGCTGTGAAGAAAAAATAGCGGCCGTAGCTGAGAGTGTACACGAAGACCGTAGAGAGTCGATTCGGTGCCGTTCGCAGCAACTCGGACTGACGTATGGAACGACTTGGCGCATTTTACGTCAAGATCTTAAATTGAAAGTGTACAAAATACAGCTTGTGCAACAACTGAAGCCGCTCGACCTTCCCAAGCGACATCGCTTCGCTCTATGGGCTCTTGAAAAGTTCCAAGAAGATCCGACGTTTTCGAGGCAAATTTTGTTTGGTTTCAGCAAGACGGCGCCACTTCCCACACATCGCATCAATCAATGGACTTATTGAGAGAACATTTCGGTGAGCACATAATTTCACGTTTTGGGCCGATCGATTGGCCACCAAGATCGTGTGATGCCACACCGTTAGACTTTTTCCTGTGGGGATATGTAAAGTCAAAAGGTTATGCCGACAAACCTCGAAATGCATCACCCTTTAAAAAGACATTCCATCCGCAATAAAAACTATTATTTCCTTACTTTAAACCTGCAACCTTAATCTCTTTGATGACTTGTAAGAGAGCTATCCCTTTATTGCAGTTACAGGCTATATAACGACAGATGTTTGTGGGAGCCTAGAGACAAACATATCGGAGGAGGAATATCTACCGAACAAGGACTTCTACCACAAAAACAAATTAAAATGAAAAACCCTGTGAGAGCAACACACGCTAAAGAAGAAACAGCCCCAACCAATAACACTTGTCACCAAGTGAAAGGACATCATCTTCAAATAATAACTTCAGAAGATGGAAACCCCTAAAATGGGGTATACTTCCTTTTTCCCAAGACCACTAACATTCCACACACGAGTGGCATCCATTATCACATATTCCACCATATCGAGGCATCCTCATCTAAGAAGACATCCAACTCAGTTTGCCTACAAAATATCCTTTGCGGAACGAAATAGCTGAAGTTAAAATCGCGCTCCGTGGGTTCCGCAACATTTATTCATCGGAAAACATCGGAACAAATGTAACGTGTAGTTGTCCAACAATTACTGACTCAACGCAATGTGCCACAGCGCGATCGTGTTTGAAATCGTTTTTTGAAAGATCAGCGAATATCTTGGAACCGATATCTTGGTAGAAATTTCTCTGATTTCGAACTAATCGGCGATCATTTTCTTTCAAATGGATGGATGCCTTGGTAGGCCTGAGTATGTCCAACACTTAACAGACATTCTAGAATGAAAATGTAGAACGGTAGTGTTAAATCGGTTCGTCGATCTTTGAACCGAGTATACAAAGTTCCTATGTTCGATGTAAAAAAAAAACAACAATATCAAGCATGAAGCTGAACTGCATTTAGATGGTGGCCAAAAATTATTCGAATGTGTTTTCGAACTTTTCGAAAATAGGTTTAATGATTGCCATCAAGCACAGAGCATACAAAAACACAGTTTCCCAAGATTCAGCATTGAAAAAAAGTGTTACATATAGCAAGTATAGAAATACATACACACATTCATGTGCGTAAAAAAATAAAATAATTCGCTTACCAATAACTGAAACGTCTAATCTTCATCAGCAACTGTGGTTCGATGAATATAAACTCGAAATTACGATCGCGATAACGCGAGGGAGAAGAATAAAAGGAAAGAATTGCCTTGATACACATTGCAGCCTGTACAGCTTAACGCTGCTATTTACTTGATCACATAATTTTCACTTCACTGGATTGCACTAAAAAAAAAAAAACAAAAACATTGCAGGCTGAACTTGGCTTTGCATGACCTTGAACTTGGCAAACTAGAATTAACATGGGAAAGACAGAATACACACTTCACCGTGGCTAAAAACAAACGGGAATAGAGAACGGGTAAAGAGAACATAAATAAACAGCTGTTTGGGGACAACGTTACCGATTACGAACCACGACCCGCACTTTACAAAACTTCACCTACTACTGAACTAGTGTGAGTGTTGACGGCCATGACCCACATTGATACAACAAAAGTCTGCAAATTTCCAAGAATCCCCAATTGAGTCTGAGAGATCCGCTATGAGAGATTAGACTTCTTTTCTCCACACTCTACTGTTATGACTACGGCAAGTGGTGAATGGGTTGGGTGGCACTGTGGGTGGATTTAGACTGAGATCCACGGAGAGCAAGCCAACGGGAGAGGTCAAATCGATGATCTCTTGTGTGTTAAGATCATTTTCGGCAATTGACACACTCAGAGCGAATGCACCATGGGAAAACTGCAGAGACGAGCTGTATTGCAAATTTGGTCTCTAGTCTGCTCGAAAGCAAAAACAATTGCTAGTAAGTTTTGTTTCTCTAGACTCATTTTAAATGACGCTCTATATTTGGTATGAAGCGGAATGCAAGAGGACGTAAATAATGTAAACTTCTCTTTTGCTAAATATGACGACTTTTTATGTTTCAAACTTAGCTGTCATGGAGGAGAGTAGGTAACTATGACAAATTGGTATTGAAACCGAAAAAAAAATCGCTTCCAAGGAACATGTATCTATGAGCCAGCTACACATTTGTTTGCAACATGTTTCCTGAATTATGTAGCCAATCTCTTAGTAACATGTTTATCAAAACGATCTTCAGGTCTACAACGTATTGTGGATGTGTATACCAAATTACTTTTGAAGTATTTGCCACACGTACAGAATATTACAAATAAAATTTATTTTACAGGTGACCCTAGTTTCCTAGACTATATCTTAGACCCAAATTTTTTGAATGTTTATTGGGGCAACAATTCTTTTGCCAACTTATTTTCAGAACCATATTTCAAGTGGCCAACGCCAACGTTTATTGCCCTCAGGCTTCTTTCTATTTCAATGGTTTTCATCTGTCCTTCTTGACGGATGTTCCTTGACGATTGCCAGAGTTTGTGGCTTATTTACAAAACCCCGTGCCTTTAAATATAAACACAAACATACTTAAACAGACTTCAGCTAGCTTAGTGGTATAACTCAGTTATCCACTCATATTTCGGAGGATTTTAGGCAGCCACTGGTCTGCTTAAGATTTTGTTTATGCAAGTTTTCAGAAGGCGGTCAAGTTGGGATTTCTTTTGGTCAGGAGCTGATTACCAAAACGCTGTATAGAACGACCAAAAATGTTCCGCATATGATGTGGTTGTACGAATACAAAAACGATATCATGATCATATTCCCCAACGTATCGACGAGGCCCGTGAAACTTTAGCTTGAGACTGTCGGCTATCGCTCGTGGTATGCGACGTCGGTCGTGATGGAATTACGTCCAGTTTCATTAATAGCAATCTATACCGATGGATCCAAAATGGATATAGGAGTGGGCTTTGGGTTCTTCTCCGAAAGAATCGGGTTAAGCACATCCATTCGATTTGCAAACTCGTGCAGTGTTTTCCAAGCAGAAATCCAAGCCATACTCGAAGCTGCCAAATCGGCTAGAGTATTGGACATATCACAAGAGGGTATCTGCATTTACGTAGATGGCCAAGGCACTGGCATCCAACATAACAAAATCACGAGTAGTTGAACGCTGCCGCTCAGAGCTCAAGGCTCTTTGTAACCAAAACAAAGTCCAAATTATCTGGGTGCCAGGACAATATAACATTTCAGGAAACGAAGAAAGCTGACGAGCTAGCCAGACTATGGTCGTCCAATTGCATCTCCTTATTCAACAATAAAGTTAGACCCCCACATGCTTTCGAAAAACAGAAAATAACCAGATTCACGCAAAGTAAAAAAAATCTAGGTGGCAAAACATCAAAACTTACAAACACAGGAAAGACCTTTTGCCGGAAATAAGCGGTAGAAAATCTAATAAGCTCTGAACAGAGCTACCATTTCTATATCACTGAGTGTCATAACAGGACAAAATCTGCTGGGTAAACACTCCCATAGGATTAACCTAACTGACTCGCAAAAACTTTGCAGGAAGTGCGGAGACCCAGACGTCGAGAAGGACATCGTCCACCTAATGTGTCACTGCCCCGCGATCAGCAACAGCCGTAACTCCTTCTCCTCCTCCTTCTAGTATGAGGACTTGATGGATCTAGCCACAAAACCTATTGCACAGATCGTGAGTTTCTGCTGCAAGTCGGGTTGGAGCAACTTCCTATTTGAAGCTAATGGAGCAGCACAAATCACCTAAGTATCACTCTTCTTACTAACGCAGCTTTCTTTTCAGTTTCAATAAAGGATATCGCTATGGGCCCACGCGGTCCTTTGCGGGTTTGACGACTCACTTGGGCGTCAACATATCATTAAACTTAACCTAACCTTCATTCATTTTGTTGAGAAATAAAATACACACATGCAGGTTGAACTGTCGGTATTCCTATTCAGTTAAAGCCTGTGCAGGTTAAGTTGTATGATAAGGTTGTCACTTTTTTTTGCCTGAGCAGTGAGCAGGCGGTCGAAGAAAAATTTATTAGTTTTGCCTGCTCAAGCCGCGTGTGATTAGGAAAATCGGAGGGTATGTTGCATAAGTCCGTCAGTTCATAGTGAAATTTTTAACAGACAGCCTGTGATTGTGAAAATCGGAGCGTATGTAGCATAAGTCCGTCAGTTCATAGTGAAATATTCACAGACAGCCTGTGTTTTGGATTGAATTTTCGTATGTAAATGCCATGGTTACCGAACGACGAAATTTCAAAGACTGATCTGCCTCATATATTTACCACAGCGTGTGAATGCGCTATGGCGGTCCGGTATAATTGCTCAGGCAGCCTGAACGGGATACGAACATAAAAAGAAAGAGAAGTAAAAATTTGTCAGTTCCCATCTTATCCTTTTGTCATCTCATCGACAGACAAGCAGACCCCGGTTTCCGACTCCCACCTCATATTCCAATCATCACAAAGGTACTTAGATATCGACTTAAGTATCGCAACTTGAATTCACAATACAAGTGCCTATAACGCCATCACAATCATTACTCTCACATAAACATCAACTTCAATTCCTCAATTGTCAGCACTCAGATGAACACCTCCGGCAAGCATCTGTAAACCGCACTCAATGCCAAATGACACTCATTTATATCCTTTGACTGACACAATGTATGTGTATGCGCTGCAAAGGTCCCGCAAAAAGTGAAAACTTTGAATAAACCCTCCGCATCAGCATCAAATAGCCCCATTCTTCCAAGGGTGAACTTAAAAGCCATAAAATAGAGAGGGAGAAAGTTCCAAAGTCAAAACTATTTTCCTTGGTGCACAATAAACCTCGACTCGATGATTGATGAATCTACTCGTCGATGACTTAGCTGAGCTGGGGCTACACGTGGTAAAACTCTCCATCTTATGGTTGTTCTCTGTCATAAAACGCTTTGTGAAGGGTGAAGGACCAAGAATGAAAACTTTTCGAATTAATTTAAAACACAAACCCACTCGTCGTCGTCGTCTTCTCCTGGCAAACATTGTGTCAAACCTGCCATTTTGTCAATCGAACGAGGAAGAGACACTGGGGGGACCTATTTCATCGGAAGAAAAATCTCTAAACTCGTATCCACCAACAACGATAAATCGTCCAGCATACTCGCATACCTTTGTCAACTGTCAATTGTCGAATTTGTTGATTAGAAAATCAGTCCTTGCCGTGGCTTCAGGGTTGGGTGCATGAAAATCTGTCTTATTCAACCGCCACCCACCGCATAAAAGTTATTATCAGTTACACCCAAGTCACCTTGCGGCCATGAGACAGAAGACAGAAGACAGAAGACAGAAAAAGGAAAAGGGGAAAACTTCCTCCATCCTTGCGTATTGTACATCTCCATAGAGCGCTACCATTGTGGAACACTTTCCGTGTTCCATTGAACACCGGCAGTTGAAAACTTTGACGTATTCGGGTGCTTGAAACAGAACCATACTGAACCAAGCGCCCGTATGGCAGTTCCAGTATCAGCCAAACGCCAGGAGTACTCTTTCTCGAGAATCCATTCGCAGAGATAAAACCGTTTAACTTTGCTGATACTTTGTTATTCATTTCGGTGGGTGGGTGTGGCAATTCGGGCCGGGGTTGCTCCTTCTTGAATATTGTTCTACGATTTACGAAATAGTTTCACGAAGAACTTTTCACTTCTGTTGCGCAGCATTACCTCCTCAGTCCTCATGCCACTCGGTTGAGGGTAATGTGATGGAACTTATCCATGAAGATGGTTACCTGTGTGTCTTGTCTTACTTGCTCTATATGGAAGAAGCAACACGCACACACAGACACTCCAGTGAGAGTAAATCCTCGGTTTTGCTGGTAAGGGAATCCTTTCCGGGAGGCAGATGATAAGTAATAATTTTTGCTCTTAACCGGAATATAAATGAATCTCAATAGGGTTCCCAAGAAGTATATCAGTGGAACTGTGTTGCAAGCTCAGCAGCCAGTGCACTGATTTGTCTGTTATTGAATTTGAGCTTTGAAGATAAGATTGATGTGGCTCGTCCTTGTGGAAGAGTTGGGTGTGATTGGGTCGTTATTTAAGATCGTGTTAGGTTTACAATGCGAAATGTAGATGGATAGGTAGTTGAAGTGAACTGCCTACCTACTTTGATTCTATTTAACTTTTAAGTCCACTAAATTTATTTATTCTCTCCGTTTGGAGTTTGGGAGTAATGGGGGTTATGTTTGTTGATGGTAATAGGGACACACATATTCCATATCACACTATGCTCAATAATGGGCAGTTATGAAATTTGAAGGACAAAGTAGTCATCTGAAGCAGCCGTTGCATCACAGACAGTTGGGGAATCCATTTATTTCTTTGCACATAAAAGTGCTTTAAGGGTCTTTTCACTTTTTTAGGAATATTTACCTTCCAGTTAAGACCAGACACATATCTAGATATTTAGCATTATCCAAACGGACCAATATGGTCTAGCTTGCGTATAACAAAAAATGGTATTTCGTGCATAAAGATAAATGGAACTAGGGTCCTTCTTGCTGAATGTAGAGTGAGAGGATAAAGGAAGTCAACGTAGACATCAAATAGCTGAAAAACGAAAACCCTGACAATTCTTATGGATAACCACATAACTCATTAAATAAGAAGGTGGTGCTATGGAAGTATGCATGAACCATACTATGAAGAAAGTCTTGATAAACAAAAGCTTGCACGATGATTGTCTTCATACGTCATATCTGCAAGAAAAAGGATCCAATGTCCTGCTGCAAATGCTAGGGCATATTTTTACTAAATTTCGCACACGTATGTACAAGATTCCATACTAAGGCTATCTGCAATAAACTTATCGCCACGTACCAGTGTGGCTTCCAGCCCAAAAGATTGACCAATGACCAGTGTGCTCCAAAAGACCAACAAATTTTAAGATGAGACGCATCATCTTTTGATGATTCAAAGCCGGTTGTGATATAATATCAACTCCTGCAGACATCAACTCCATTCGAATTCATAGAGTTGTTTCGCCTTACATTAGAGAATTCGCGATTCAACGCTAAGTTCGGAAGAATTTTTTCGGTCATATATGACCAATCCTGCTCAGGAAAACCGATTAAACGAGCGAGAAACGTCTACAATTACCAAATTCAGCAACAGGCCTGTTAGTACCCTGGGCCGAGCTTTCTCACAACCATTCATGCTTGTGTGTGTACTTCTTGCACGATGGCGGGACCTCTAGTTGTATGCCTACTCCGAACGGCGAATTCGAGATAAGCTTTTCTTGACAATTGATACTACTCGTTTGGTTAGTCAGATCATCACGAGAGGAGGGCCAGTGAAAAATCATTTAGGTGTTGCAAACGCTGGGGATCGAACCCAGAATTTCCGCGCGGCAGTGCATCGCACTAACCATCGCGCCACTGAGCCAGTCAACTTTCCAAGACCGAAAGTTGAGCCAAAAAAGCTAGTAGAGGGTGATTTTTAAAGAGTTAAGTTTTTTCAGGTTGGCACCTTTGGCTAGTACTGGCGTTCAAACGTCATTTGTAAAATTGAAAAGTTTTCAGTGTACTCTGCCATTTAATCACGGAAAGACTTACAAACGAGCAATGATTGCAAATTATTGAAATTTATTATCAAAACTATTGCTCTGTGTAAAATGTGCACCGTTTGTTACGACCATATTATGGTCGTCATAATCGACCTCATTTCTGGCTCAATGGATACGGTAAATAAGCAAAACTGTCGCATGTGGAGTGATGAACAGCCACATGCCATACAAGAAATACCAATGCGTCCCGAAAAAAACGACAGTTTGGTGTGGTTTATGGGCTGGTGGCATCGTCGGTCGATTTTTCTTCAAAGACGACCGTGGGAGAAACGTTACATCAACCGCGAACGATATCGAGCCATGATACGCGACTTTTTTTTTCAACCAATTGGCTGAGTTGAACTTGGTTGACATGTGGTTTCATCAAGACGGTGCCACATGCCACACAGCTCGTGAAACAATAGAAATGTTGTAGGATGAATTTGGTGAGCAGCTTATCTCTCGAAATGGCCTGTAAGCTGGCCGCCAGGATCATGCGATTTAACGCTTCTCGATTACTTCTTGTGCCGTTATGTTAAGTCGTTAGTCTATGAAACAAACCGAACACGATTGAAGCCTTACAGGATAACATAACACGCGTAATTCTTGGAATACAAGCCGAAATTCTCGGAAAAGTGACGCAAAATTGGACCTTCTGAATGGACCATTTGAAACGGAGCCGCGGACAACATTTACATGAAGTTGTCCTTAAAACGTAATTGCCAAAGGCCTATTTATCGAAAAAAATTAAAATTTTGAATAATTGATGCAAATTTGAGTGATTTTATCCGATTCTTAAAAAATTACGCTTCAAAAATCACCCGTTATGTCCCAAAGGTAGAAAAAACCTTTGGTCGGTTGTAAAAACTTTACGAATTGCACCCAGTCTTGCTAGAACAAGACACATTTCCCTAGCCTAGAGGAAAAATAGCAAAATTTCGGGCATTTCCGGTTCTAGGGAATTTTTAGACGAAAGTAGGAAACTAAATAAATGCGAAGATTTCTGTACATACATATTGTAAAACTGAATCTTAATTTTCGTTGAAAAAAAATAAAATAAATAGCAACTAAAAGCATATTTTATGTATGCATCGAGTTGATCTGTACGTAACTATCGATATGTATTATATCGATATATATTATATTTATATGTCAAAATTTATTTTAACTATGCATTTCTAGGGAATTTTTTGACGTTTATCTAGGGAAAATCTCTGGAAACACTGAATTTTGACCTCATCTACCATCATTTACAATGATATTCCAGCTATACCCTCTCTAGAGGCAATTTGCTCGCTAGTCATTTTGCAGCCATTTCCACGTTGGCAGAATGCGTCTAGTCTCTACTGTACTAGAGAACGTAGAACACTTTACGGGACCGTCTACTTTCGTACTAGTCCAGCCGCAGGAGTATTAATCGATATTGACATACACAAATCGGCTCATCCAGATGGTATATCTAACCTATACATCTGAAGAGGTTTTCTTCAACGCTGGTTAAACCACAATATTGGCTTCCATATCTGTTCTATATATCAGGACTCTTTCCGAGTCGATGGATAACTGCATTTGTCCAATCCTTTCCCAAAAAGTCGAATTGTCTTCCTTCTTCTACAGCTACCGACCAATTGCACTTCAGTCCCTTCTTTCTAAGGTCATGGAAACGCTGATCCTTCAGCTCATGAAATATTCTAAATCTCGAAAACTTCACAATGACCGACAATACAGTTTTCATTGCAATAGGTCTCCTGGTGATTTGATGTCACCGAAAAGTAGAACCAATCTATCTACCTTGGTGGCGAAAACGAGATCGTTGTGCTTGATATTTGGTATTTGACATAAGGCCCCCCTTGAAAATTCATACTTTTGGTATCGATGATATCTTCATCAATGGATTAGAAACTACCTCTCGAAAAGTTCAGTTTAATTCGTTTTATACGCCCACAAATGAGCAGGTGCGGCCAAAACATCATTGCACCTATTAAATTGGATACAAAATCTTGCGATAAAATTATTAGGAGACGCAACCATAGCGAAGTACATAGTCTCGCTCGAAAATCGTCTCCTGCCTCACAAACGAAATAGCCAGATCCATTCCGCTCCTTCAATTCAACCGTAAGACAAGCGTGTCATGAATGCTAGTCAATTAACCCTCAAGAATATCATCGGACATGCTAAGAAATAAAGGACGTACTGTGAAATAACAATTTATAAAAATTCGCTATCTCCTCTTTTCTACTCCTCAATTTTTTTAATGCCCTGTGCTCAAACACTATTAGGGTGTACGTAATCCCTTTAGCGCCTGCCGATTACCAAAAAAGGCTCATCTGAATTTTTCCAACATTTGCAGGATGCACAATCATGAGATTGCTTCAATCTCGTCTTTAAACAGAGAGTGAGGTCGGCAAGAAATCTTTGACAAAACTGTCCAGTTATTGGCATTTGCAGTCGATATCGACATCATTGGTCAGTGCCATCGACGCTTGTGGCAGAAGACTATGTTTATGCTATCATTTGCCCAGCAAAAGTCTTCAAGTAATTAGTAGTTTGACGAGCTTAAATCATTTCAAAATATCCATAGTAATGAAGTAATTCTATCAGATTCTGCTTTTTTTCAACAATCGCCTCAATCTATCCTCAGCCTTCGTATAAATTCATTGGTGAAATTTCCTCAAACCCAACAACCGAATATATATATCAAATGTTTGAACCACTTACATCATACATGAACCCACTTGCAGTGAATATGCGAACCACATTTGGAAAAAATCCCTCAAATAGTCCCTTTTGAAAGATGGTGAATTTCAAATTGATGAATAATACTGGGGTATTTACCTGAAAAGAAATGAGAGAACAACGTTTTTAAATTCGATGTAGGATGGCGTATCTTTAAAATTTATTAATCAAGAATTTATCGGCCAATATGCTTAAAAAAGAGTGGTCAAAAATTGGATCCACTGAATGGACCTTTTAAGAGTCAGTCGTGGGCAACATTTGAAGGAAATTAAATGGCATGAACAATCTAACACCTTAAATTAGGATTTTCCTCGATACATTGTTTTTTTTTCGGTTTTCAACAAAAAAAAAAGTCAGGAAACTTTTATTGGATCGTCCATTTTATGCGAAAGCATTTTTGAATTTAAAAAAAATGTCACAAGAAGGAAATGAAAATTTCCAAGGAGGGTTTTCAATGATAGCTATTTCTGGGCCCTTATTGAGGTTTCCGTTCGAAAGAAAATTGTCTCAGATTTGTTCGAAACGGGAAAATTTCTAAAGCAGGTTTCCATTCCATTTCCAACCGATCTTCCAACGAAATGTATAGCACATGGTCGCGCATGGGGGGTGTACGTTGAGTAAAGAATTTTTGACATATTATCCCCGCAGTGGTACTGGATGCAGTGCATCAAGCAAGACACAGGACCAGAAATTTTGTTTGACATACAGGTCTTGCAGTGGCTCCTGCTATATCATAACCATGTGCTCACTTCCATTGAAAACAATGTGTGAATGAGAATTCTGTACGTGTGTATCTGGTTTTAAATTTCTTCGGAAGTTGTCCGAAGAAGAATTTTTTTGGAAACGAATGAACGCGTTTGTATGCCTTTAATTTTGTACCATGACGGGTACCTTGAAAGCATACCCAGATCCGATTGAAATTGATTTCTATTTTGGAAATTCTTCCAAACGGAAACTTCGATAGGGCGAATAATTTGCAAATAGGATTGCAGCAGCGCAGCGCTGCGTCGCGGTTGTGACAATTGATTCAAACAACTTTGAGGTTTTGTTCTAAGGCATACAGTTTAAAGCATGCAGAGCACATTTAAGACTTATATCGATAAATTGCCCAGACCATTACTCAAACTTTATTCACTGACGTTATCGATTTCAATCAAAAGACGGTGCCTCATAAGAAATCCGCATTAGTACAGTTAACTTGCACATAAGTAAGTGTGCTCGGGTAATTCCATAGCAATACCTGGATGCGAGTGATGTTTGCTTTGTAGTAGCCTTTGCCCGTTCTGTTTAAGGTTATTTTGTACAAAACCTGTTATAACCTGTGATTTTTTAAGCGTGTTTTTTTTTAAATCGAAAATAACACTCAAATTTGCATCAAATATTCAAAAAATTTATTATAATCGATAAATAGGCCTTTGCCATTTGCATCTAAGTTTCAAAGACAACTTCATGTAAATGTTGTCCACGGCTCCGTTTCAAATGGTCCATTCGGGAGGTCCAATTTTGCGTCACTTTTTCTAGCATTTCGGCCTGTATTCCACGAATTACGCGTGTTATGTTGTCCTGTAAGACTTCAGTCGTGATCGTCCACATAGACTAACGACTTTACATAACCCCACAAGAAAGTATCCAGAGGCGTTAAATCGCATCATCTTGCCGGCCAATTCAGAGGCCAATTCGAGAGATAAACTGCTTACCAAATTCATCCTTCAACATTTCCATTGGTTCACGAGCTGTGTGGCATGTGGCACCGTCTTGATGAAACCACATGTCAATCAAGTTCAACTCAGCCAACTGTGGCAAAAAAAAAGCCGCGTATCATGTCTCGATATCGTTCGTCGTTGACGGTAACGTTTCTTCCACGGTCGAAAAATGGACCGATGATGCCACCAGCCCATAAACCAAACCAAATTGTCGTTTTGTCGGGATGCAACGGTAATTCTTGTATGACATGTGGCTGTATATCACTCAAGATGCGACAGTTTTGCTTATTTACGTATCCGTTGAGCCAGAAATGAGCCTCATCGCAGCACACAATTTTTCTATAAAACAGCGGATTTTCATGAGCTGCTTTAAGGCACTTAGATGTTAAGGAAGGGCATTCGGCTTCAATTCTTGCACAAGTTGAATTTTATATGCTTTCAAACCCAAATCGACACGTAAAATGTTCATTGTGGTTCAGTAACACATACCCAATTGCTGAGAACGGGGACGAATTGACATTTCACGATCTTCATTAACATTGGACGCGATGACTGCAATATTCTCTTAGGTACGCACTGTATGCATGCGAGTTAATGGTTTAATGTCCAACAAAGTATTTAGCGATAACAGCATGAATAGTTGATTCAACAGCATTATTATAACGACCATATGTAGTATGGTCGTAACAAACGGTGCACATTTTAAACAGAAAACGAATTTAGATATTAAATTTCAATAATTTGCAATCTTTTCTCGTTTGTAAGTCTTTCCATGATTAAATGGCAGAGTGTACTGAAAACTTTTCACTTTGACAGATGACGTTTGGACGCCATTACTAACCAGTGCTGCCAACCTGAAAAACTAAACTCTTAAAAAATCACCCGTTATGATCTTTAAATGTTGCTATATCTGATATGTGGAGGCGACCAAGTAGTTTTGCTTTAAAGAAAGTGTGGAGAACACGAATCTTACCTTCTTAAAATGTATCCTTGGCCGTCAGACTATCTTGTTTCAGAGTGTCTTGTTTGGAACATAATTTTATTGATGGATAATAGGTGCTCAACATTGGTTTGTCGATCGTGCGGGCCATTATTTAAAGGCAAGACAAATTGCAGAACACACAGTCATATTGCTGCAGATAAAAAAAGGTTGCACTTTACGAGATCAATTAATGGGGTTGCAATGGTCTGTACTCGTTTGGAGATTAATTTTTGTAGAGTATGCCAGTACCAAGAGCAGTTTTTGGATTGAATTAATAATATTGTATACATGATAGCAGAAGGGTTAAATATGCAGGTAGGTACTCTAGTATGTCTGTAATTGCAACGGTGGTAACAGTATTTAATTCTATAATAAAAAGTCGAACCTAAGCTATATGTAACCCAAACTAATTTGCAAGAAAACTATTTAAAACGATTGATTGCCAGAGAACCTGGCAAAACAGATCTCGCTTTAACCTTTACAGATCAATTATTTATGTGTTGAACCTTTTAAAAATGTCTGTCATTAACTACTAACCTTTATGGATGCACCAATCCATTTTCATTCAATTAACAAGTTTGCCTACGTCAAAGAACTCGAATTACCAATCTCCACAATCAATAAATATTCGAATTTAATTTAATTTACAAAACACACAAATCTGATTTGTTCAGCTACTTTACGACCGAAAATAGCACATAAATATCTCATACCAGACAGGCTCGCATAAAAAGTCCATAACTTCCATATTTGGTGAACCCGTAAATACTCCCAAGTAAATTTTTTCTTAAAACACCATAACATCTGAAACTCCATCTTCCACCAACAGATATAATATTTCCAATCATAAAAAAACGTTAACAATAAAAAAGCAAATAGAATTCCATAGAGCATCAGCAACCCAAATATTTGTATTGGCCCAAGTCATTATGCCGGTTTTGGAAAAATCGTTACCAACTCACTTTTGGCTGCGAAATCACTTTTGTTCGCGATCAACTGCCGAATTAGGGTGAGCACTTGCACGCCCACGACATGACACGGCACATCTGCGCGCTTGCCAAAGACAATGTGGCGACGACGACGTTGCCGACATTCGACAGTCGCAGTGAGATGACTTGTACCTCACCCACGCTGGAATTTAATTCCATATTCGTATCGACAGCCAAAACAAAAGTATCTGACAGGTTGGATCTTTGATTTGGTGCGGTGGAAGACTGTGTGCAAGATTTATCGGGGATGGGTTGCCACAATTGGCAAGTACATTTTGTTGTGTTTGACAGAAATGGAATGTAAGGTGCGAAAATGATGTCTTATTGCATGTATTCGAGGTCATTTAGAATAGTTTTTGGTTTTTGGATATGGGATATAGGGGTAGGATGTAGAAATAGCGGGTTATATAGGAATGACATGGTGAGCCTGTATACTTAGACTAATAATTTCTGATATAACACCGACAATCCTCCAAAAGAACTATTTCGAGGAGCTTAGTAACTATTTAGGATATGGTACCCAGTCTTAGGACACAAGGATTAATGTTATTCACATCTTCAGTGTTAAATCAGATATTCTTAGGTCGATATTTTAGTCCAAATCGAGCGTAGAATATCTGATTGAACACTGAAGATCAGAAAACAATTATCAGCCTCAGTTTTCCTATTTTCAAAGATTGGGTTCACATATGTTTGATGTGACTTGTGTCTTTCAAATTTGATCTATTATCCTGAAGTTTGCCTTGAAATATAATATTGCGTCGGTCTGATGGAAGAACATGATGACCCCCAAGTGCGGTGGGTGTCTTTCTTAGTATCTATATAAGCACCCCATCTGATCTTGATCCTGACATCAAAAGTCCCTTCAATGCATTATGCCTACTCTTTCTGCTGTTCTTTTTCGAACCGGGCTGGTTGAAGGGCATTTTAACAGCCGATGGCCTCAGTCGCCAGTGCTTTTATATATCCGTAGTTCGTTGTATTCATGTCAATGTCAATGTCAATGTCAGGAGCCATTTTGTTTTGAGGCTGAGCTTCATCACGAACTGTAGCTCTTTTTATGGCAAGTTCTTCATCTAAGGTGAGCTCCATTCCGGCGTATTCGTGGACTTTTATAAATATGCCTCTTCACTTGATCCGTTCTGTCTCCGTCCAGCTACGCACTTCAAAATGATTGAGATAGCTTTCCAATTGTGTGCACCACTTGATACGATTTCTTCATGCATCGACCATCTCACTTTTTTTTACCTCTCTTAAGGACGGGCTTTTCAAACGTAATTGCATTTGTGGTTCTAGCAAATGCGGCTTTTTTCTTAGACATAACTTCAACTAACAAGTTTCTGGCTTGACTGCTGTGCTTCCACAGCATAGTTATTAAACTTTGTTCAGGAGGAGCACAGCAGCAGAAGGATCCGCGATTAGAAACATTCAAGCAAAACTTTTGGCAGACCTGCGTTACCTGGCTCATGTTATTTTTCTGGTTGTAAGCTTAAGATAGAAGGAACCCAAAAAAAATGGTCACCTTCTCAATCTTTTTATCTATACCTCTTAGGTAAGGCGCACATACCACGTAGGGTTATGTGAACTTAGGGAATCACTTGACAGCCAATGTATTTGCTAAGGAAATCCTTACTCTATGTTATAGAAGAGGTTAAGACAAAAATCAAAAATCTTATGAGTCACAAGTATGCCGGTTCTGGTGGCTTATCAGTGTAGTTTCTCAATTTCGAAGGTGATGCCTTGAAAGTTTGGTTCATCATATTATCCCCAAGCTTAAAGGCTGACGACTGGACCGATGATACCTGATTCATTTGTCCCATTTGCAAGAGAGGCGATCGCGTCTAGACACAAAAAAAAACGTTGTATGTCACATAGAAGATTATATTTACCGTTTAAGTCGTTGTAAATATAAAACCAGATTCCGGTCCGCCAGACCGACCACAGACCAAATGTTGACACTAAAGCGAATCCCAAGTCAATGAACATTATCTTGTCATAAACGAGGATCGGATCTCTATAGAGCAATAGCCAAGTTCGGAATCCTATCGAAATTGATACAGCTGTGTCGCCTAACACTTTAAAACACGATCCAGAGTAAAATGTACTAGCATTAGGTAGGGAGACGAGCTTCTATGAAATTTCTACTATCTCATGCTTAAGCAGATATTCTTCTGAAATTTCTACTATCTCGTGCTTAAGCAGATATTCTTCATAGCACACCTGTGAACACGGAAGGCGCTATCTTTTAATAAGTCTGGGCATATCCATTTGGTCATTACTTCTGTTGTGAAATTAGCTATCCAGCCGAGAGCCTCGTCAACATAAGGGCATGTAGTTAACTCACGATTTCGTGATTATATGTCAGAGTAAGAGATGTAATTCCATTTATAAGCTATTGGGTCAGAGGCAGATCAGTGTAGGCAATCTTACATCTGACATTGATTCACCTGTCAAGCTAGGCTTTTAAGACTAAGTATGATTTTATAAACAGTTGCACACTGCCACAGCTATTAGACCAGTCTGCCTGCATCATAAATGCATCACCATTGTTCATCAAGGCACTAGCCCCCATTACAATCAACTATAGTTCATCCATCTCAGTCATTCAAACTAAAAGCCGACACACGACAAGGGTGCTGTGTACTCAGTTATGGCGCCTGCTCCAATTAAGCTGTCAGTGAGTGTTCAGGGCGTGATCAATTACTCTAAACATATGTACCTACACCATGTAAATGCATTCTAACCACCTTGTCAGTCGACACATAAACACAGTCCCCCTCTACGTAGTCCTCAACAACTCAGCTGCGTGCGCATAACCATCGACCGGAAATAATTTAAAATCAATTTCCGTCGCAGTGCCACCATCATCGTCAATATTGTCAACCGAACAGCCGCGGTGCTGCCGGTGATCTTAATTACAATCGATCTTGCAAGCCGATAAACACTTGCAATTCCACAGAAACATTTTTGCGGACTCGCGATCGACGCAACAAGAGAAGCAAGCAATCATCACCCCGCATCACCGCGCAGCAATCTCGCCCACTCTACATGTTGGACTCCAATTCCTACAGCGGATTCATGAATGGATGACGATGAGTATGAGTATACCGCCACGCTGAGGAGCAGTAAGCACGCAAATCATGCCATCTGTAGAGTACGACTCAGACTCACATCGATGCAGTTCGGTACATAACCTGCTGGCGGATAGATACGCGGAAAAACCGGGAACACGATTACTGGCTTCAGCTTGGCATTGTCGGTCGTTGCTTGTCGGGCTTAGTGTGGAGGAGGAGGCTGTGCTTTAATCCACTTTTTTGCAACTTTTTTTCTGCTTGGAGTTTTTTTTTCGTTCAACTAGGGTTGAGTGCAAGAACGCAGCACTATTTCACTGTGAGACGCGTTCTTAAACGGAAGAGATACATTTGGCTTTTTGCTGCATAGCTCGCGTGTCTATCGTTTCTTCGAGTGTGAATCGTACTTATATTGCGAGTGCTTGTGCGCACGCGGTTTCGATTGAATTGCAGAACCAGCGGAAGACGACTGGTGTATGACACAAGAGCACGCACAATAAAGTGTTTTGTTCTTTTCAAAAGAACGGAGTGTTGTTCTTTTTTGTATCTCGCATAAATGTTAAATGTAACGAATTGTGATGTTTGTGTAAATTTAACGTGAATCAAGTTGTTTTTCTTGTGAACCAGAATGAATCAATGGATTACGACATATTGGTGGTAGATTGGATTTGAATGCCATTTGCCGTCATATGGATTACCCAGCGGGCATAATCATGGTAAGTTACCACATTCCGATCAGACGATTGGAGGTTTTTTCTGATAGCGCTTCTCATAGCCTTTTGTGCATAATATAATACATTTGGCCTATAAATTGCACATTTTGTGTAAAAAGTTGATGTGCAAAATTAATTTTAAATTTTGAAAAAAAAAACCAAACAGTTTCGTGGTAAAATATTAACGATAGTCCTTACAACAGAAATGATGATATATTTGAGTTACCAGGAGTAGTCGAAAAAGGACCTTGCGAACCTGTTTGTTAGAACCAATATTTAGCTTGTCTTTTTCGACGTTGAAAATGATATTTTACCCAAATATATGCGTATTTTTGTCCTACTAACACTTGCACTAAATAATGAGCTTGAGGATGTATATAATATGGCGAATTTCTGCTCATGAATGCTGTTTGTATTAAGCACTCCGCGTCACAGATCTGTCCAATATGGCTTACATGCCTCTTCTCATTTTAAAGCCTAAAGTTATGATATTTGCAATGTTACCATTTTTTTTTTTTTTATATAATTTGCGCGCACTCAAGGGGTTGTGAATACCCTTTATATGTTTTAGCACAGTGCGGGCGTTAAGGAAATTAGGGATAAGAAGAAAGGAGATACCGATGCACATTGGTTTTAAATGTCTGTAAGTTATAATGGAACGGAAAAACAGAGTTTGGTAGAGCATTCCACATTCGTGTTGTTCGGTTTATGTACGAATCTCTATATTTCAGTGTACGTCCGAAGATAGGCTTGAGGGTAAACTGATTTGCATTCATTGCGTAACGAGTATTGCGGCTGAATTGTTGAATGGGAGGAATGCAGCTGGCTATTTCATTTGAACATTGGTTGTTAAAATAGCGATAAAACAAGGTAAGGCAGGAGATGTTTCGAGGGTGTTCAAGCGAAACTAAGGAGTTCGCTATTCTTATGTCTCCTATAAGTTTTTTCGCACGTGTTTAAATCCTATCTAGTAGGTGCAATGTTGATTTTGGTGCACCTGACCAGTCGTGGGCGTTGAATTCAAGTTTTGGGCGTATAAACGCTTTATATATTATGGCCAGATCAGAGGGGGTGAAATATTTCTTACATCGATTTAGGAAACCTAGACATTTCGCTGCGTTTTTAGCGACTTCGAATATGTGGTCGTTCCAACGTAAGTCGTTACTAACACACATACCTAGCATGGAAAGCTTTTCGGTTTCTTCGACGTAAGTGCCATTCATGGATAATGGCTCTAGATTTTGGTTACGCTTTAATGACAGAAGACAGCATTGTGTTTTGGAAGCATTGAATTCCACTCTATTAGATTAACCCCATTTGATAATGCTGTCAAGGTCGGAATTCAATGAGCTTAACATATTTTGGCGTTTAGAGCCAACGTTCGAAGGTGAGGGACGAGGAACTGTAAACGAATATGAGAAGCTGAGGGTACTATCATCAGCGAAGGAATGAATTGGATTAGAAGTTGCAGACAGGAGATCATTTATAAAAATGAGAAAGAGAGTCGGAGACAAAACTGAGCCTTGAGGGACACCAGCATTTATTTGGTGAGTTACAGACTTGAAACCATCCAAAACAATTTGAATTGAACGTTTCGAAAGATAATGTCTAATCCATAGAAGAAGTTTTTCGTCGATTCCAAATGCACGCATTTTCGACAAAAGGGCTTGATGCCAAACCCTGTCAAATGCCTTTGAAATATCAAGCGCAACAATCTTGCTTTCTCCACCATGATTGGTTCCACTCATTGATTGGTTCCACTTTTCGGTGAGATATGTCATCAAATCACCAGTAGACCTGTTGCTGCGAAAACCATACTGCCGGTCATTGAGAAGTTTTCGTGTTTCGAGATATTTCATAAGCGGACGATTTATCAGCGTTTCCATGATCTTGGAAAGAAGGGACGTAAGTGCAATTGGTCGGTAGTTGGAGAGAGAAGAAGATTCGCCTTTTTTTGGTACAGGCTGGACAAATGCTGTTTTCCATCTACTCGGAAAGAGTCCTGATAAGTAGGATAGATAGAAAAGCTTACGCAGTGGTTATTTGGTGTTATCATTCCATTTTGGCAAGGATATTGATGGTGTGGTGTCTCGATTGACTCCCATGACAAATTTGACACCCATGACAAATTTAGAATTACTCACAAGGAACAGTTTCTAATCTTACTAACTGATGGGTTAGGTTAGGGAGCTGTAAAGGCTGCCGAAGTTCGTTTTTTTTAATCCCACTGCCTAGAGGGGGATGAAGGAAAACGTGCATCGCCAGCTTTTACTGTCTAGAGTGTAAACCCATTGTTATGCTCATTGGAGGTCCACGTTAGTAAATTAAATATCCTTACTTTGTCTAGATCATTGATGTCCATCTAGCCAATTTCTAGTTATTTTGGTAAAATTTCAAAGTTCTGTTTCGTATAAATTCGTAAGGTCATGAAAAAATTTTCCTCAAGTTAATTGACTAAGGCCCGGTTTTTCAGTGCTGAGTTAACCCAGAGTTAACTAAGACCGGAATAAATTTAATCTAGAGGTAGCTCATGTAGCAGTTTTTCAGTGCAGGATTAAGTTTGTCTCGGTGTGTGGTGATTTAATTTGGTAGCACTCAAGATTATCCATTTTGCTTTCAAAAAATTTTCGAAATGTACAAAATCTTCACCATCTGAGCTATCAAATGTTTGTTTTTTTTTTTCATACAAATAAAATTGCTTTGGTCACCATCTTACAAGTCTTTTTCTTCTTCAAACAGTCAAAATCAATGTTTAAAACAGTTTCGAGTCGCTGGGATCTGAATTTAAACATATCGTACATTTATTGACTTTCTAAAAAGTAAGAATTGCTTGTTTTGTATTTTATTATCTGTCAAGAACATCTGATAATTCAATCCCAGGGTTAACTCACCAAACTTGCTGGGTTAACTCGAAGCAAACTCTGGATTCAAATAGACTGAAAAAATACTTTCTCGAGTTAACTCGAGTTTGATCCGAAAACTAGGATGATCCCGAACTGAAAAACCGGGGCTAATATTTGACCATGGTAGTGAAACCCGAGAGTATCCGTGATGTTTCTTCATCAGCCCAACCTTTGCAAAGGTCATCATAAATTAAGTGAATATTCAATTTTCATTTCTGGCTTTTGGTACCGGTATCGGTCCAGCGGCCAGTGTTGCTCTCATTGCGCTAGTCTTTCAGACAAATGGCATTTTTTGTAGGTTACTTTGTCACGTAGGTGTTTCAGTTGGGCTACTTTATCAGAGAAATGTTATTAGAAACAGTTTATCCTAGGTTTTATGATAGCTACACACATCGATAAAATCTTCTTTGGGTTTAAAAAATGAATCGCCATCTAGTAATTGAATCGCTTAAAACATGAAGGGGCTAAGTGACCTTTTTTTGTAAAATTTGTCTTCAAATACTGAAAATATTTCGCAAATCCTGTCTTTTCAATAAAAAAATATTACTAACATTATAAAACACTTCCGTTTGGTTTACTGCAAAAGATCTGATTACTAAAATTTTTGAAAATATCGCTTAGCCCCTTCATCTTCTAAGCGCTTCAATTCATTTATTTGTGCGATGTTTGTTTTTTTTTCAGAAAGAATAGGACTTGCAGTTTGATATCGATTTCGAAGTCCACTTGGAGTTTTTTTTTTAGATTTTTGGAAGATTTTGTTTCAGTAGGTTAGCATGCACACTTGAGAGACAGTTCTAAGATGTGAAATATGTCTCTAGGCTTTTCGTAACGTGGGTTTCCCTCTGTTGTTACGTAAAGGGTTTTTCAATAGGAGCGCTACAAAAGTTTTTTTTTTTTTTTTATTCCTGTGAAAGTTCGTTTGATGCCATTATGTATGAAACTCGATTTCTTTTGCATGGCCACCATGGGCACGCTTGCAGAAGTCCAGACGCTGAACCCAATTTTCGACGGTTTTCAAGCTTAAATCGGCCGATACTGATTGTGGCATTCGCTGTGTGACTTGTTGCACCGTCCTGTTGGAACCACATGTCCTCCAAGTCCATATCATCCAATTGGGGCCAAAAATATTCGGTTATCATTGAACGGTAGCGATTCCCATTCACAGTAACGGGCCGGTCTTGATCATCACGGAAGAAGTACGGCCCAATGACGCCGCCGGCCCATAAACCACACCAAACCGTATTTTTTTTCGGGATGCAATGATGACTCATGACCAATACCGCTTTTTTTGTTTATTGACGAAGCCATTCAGCCAGAAATGAGAAATGTAGGCCAAGATCTTATCGCAAAATTCGGCACAACGACGTCACAGAGATGCCCAACACTTGAGAACGACGTGTGAAAGAGACACATTTGGGCTTTCTTCAACTGAAGCCTCAGCGGCAGCAATATTCTCGACACTACGGGCACTTCTTTGTCTCACTGGCACGGGTACATTTTGTACTGTGCCTGTGGATTCAAATTTTTTTACGAGACGCTCAATTGTTGATCTGCTAGGACGATTATGACGCCCATAAATTGGACGTAGCGCTCTTAACGTTTAGGCCACTGACTCCGAATTTCGGTTGTAAATTTTAATAATTTCGACTCGTTGTTGGATCGTATATCTTTCCATCATGAAATGGCAAACCGTATTGAAGAGAAATGTCAAAAGAGCGGCAAGAAATATGTCGTCGTTTGCTGTCCCTGTCGCTCAACTTTTGTAGCGTCCCTGTTGAAAAACCCGATATAATATCCATACTTGCAGTTCATCTACTGAAGCGCTTTAACGAAAGGGCATCTTTATAGCGTCCTTATTGGGAACTCATTTACGCCAAACTAGACAGAATAAGGTGTTCTTACCGAAGTTCTACATAACTGCGGTGAGAATTCCCCTCTGCGCACAACCTTACAATCACTTAGCTCTAAGGACGTTTGCAATTGCTTTGACAGTTTGGCTTGATTTTTAATTTTTTTTTTTTTTTGGCATAAGCGTGACGAATATAGATTTAAAATTTTTGGGTTAGGTACGGTTTCTCGAGTACTACTTTTCGTTGGGGAGGAGCAAATGAGTTTGGTAAGGTATTCCACATTCGTGTTGTTCGGTTTAGGAATGAATCTCTATATTTCATAGTAGGTACATCCCAAGATAGGCTTGAGGGTTAATTGATTACTATTCATAAAATGGCGAGTATTACGTTTAAATGTTTGTTATAATAGCTGTTAAAAAGGGTTAGGCAGGTTATATTCCTACGATGTTCAAGCGAGACATAGAGTTCGCTACAGTTGAATCTACCAACAGTTTTATCGATGGCTTTAGTATCCTATCCAGTAGTAGCTGCATCTGACCACATAATACTACTCAAGTTTTGTTATATATCGAGGCCAGATCAGAAGGGGTGAAATATTTTTTTCATCGATTAAAGAAACCTAGACATTTCGGTGCGTTTTTAGCGATTCTGAAAACGTGATCGTTTTTTTTTTCCGTGGGCTGGTGAAAATCTTAATAGACACGATGAGCACATGCCCAAAGTAGTGTGAGACTTTAACCCACTAAAACCACCACACTTTTTGTATTTGTATTGCAACTTAGTATGCGACTTGTTTAGACATTTTTATCACGAGTAATGAATGTTTGGCAGGTAACTTTCCTTTCAGAGTTCCTGCTTTTTCCGCAATTTAAGAATTTTTAGGACCGTTGTGTTAACGTGTCCCAATAAACGTTTTTTTATGATTGATTCAAGATATTTCAAAGGCTGACGTTTTATAAGCGTTTTCATGAACTTAGAAAGAAGGTTCGCCTTTTTTAGGGACAGACTGGACCAATGCTCTCTTCCATCTACTCGGGAAGAGTCCTTATCAATAGGACAGGTAGAAATACAGTTTTATGGTGCTGCTATTGTTGAAAAAGCAGTGCCGAACATTTTAGGACTTCCGACAGGGCATAAGGTAACTTCCAGTTGAGTTTGGACTGCATCTCTTATTTAATAACTGTTAAGCCTATAAATAATATACAAGGATAAATAATATGAAATATCACCTAAATTCTTTCAAACTAACAATTTACCTGTGTTCTTATGTTCAAAGTATGTGGATAAACTCTGAATCGCAAGCTGAATTGATCGAGCCATGTCTGTTTCTCCGTTCGTTTGTCTGTGTGTCACCGATTTTTGGGCCTTACATTTAGATTAATGGAATTTATTATATGAACTCTCTATATTTTGAAAATCCAACCACTGCCACTCTCACTTTTCATAAAAAAAATTGTTTTCGGCAAAACTGTAATGAATTTTGAAAAAGTATCTACAGAACATATTCAGATAATCTCTATATGTAACTATATATGTCATCCATGTAACATTAAGCCACGTTCATGTTTTGTTGGCATTTAAAAAAAAAAAGTTGTAAAGCAAATACTTCTTATCCGAGAGGTATTTATTCGTTCATTACATAACGACAAAACTCGCACTGATTCCATTACAACTCTTCAAATCTTGTACCAACTTGTTAACAAAAAATCGAAACTAGGGTGGACTATGTAAGAAATTAAGAAGAGATCACACATTTTTAAAAGTTCTAGTATTTTTTTTATTAAATCGGTTGAGTGGCGTCCACTGCTTTACTGGCACCCTTTTGTGAAAATTATCACGACAATTTTTCATAAATTTAACAGAATTTCGTTGCTCCAGCGTTCTCTTCTTTCAATGAATTGACAGTTGTGGGCTTGTTTGGCAAACCCCTTTGACTTCAAATAATCTCATGGAAAAAATCCAGTGGTGTTAAATCACATTGTTTAGGGGGGCAGTATATTGTTTAGGGAGACAGTACACAACCAGGAATTGACTCATACAGTAAGTGAATTGTTACACTTGCTCTTTGGCATTTGGTATCCTTTTTATTGAATCAAAAAAATAAAAAATCCACAGGTCACAAATTGAGCTTTAGTAACAGACCAGCCTCATTTTCGAAAAAGTACGGTTTAATGATGCCTTCAACTTAAAATCCGCACCAGACAATGATGCTTTTATTCTCAGACAATCACATGTATAGGTATGTTCACTGAACCCTAAATGGAAAATTTTGAATGTTGGTGATAAAGCGCTTAAAAAAAAAATTTATGGCGCAACAGACTCGTTAGTACCCAGGGCCTAGCTTTCTTCTCACAAAAATTCATGTGTGCGTGTGTACTTCATACTTATGCCGACTCCGAACGGCTAAGTTGAGATAAGCTTTTCATGACAATTGATACCACTCGGATGTTTTGTCAGATCATCACGAGAGGAGGGCCAGTGAAAAATTATTTAAGTGTTGCTACGGCTGAGAATCGAACCCAGACTTTCTGCGGGGCAGTTCATCGCACTAACCATCGCGCCACTGAGCCCGTCAACTTCGATAAAGTGCTTCATCGATAGAAAATTTTTGCTCGAAAACTGATCATCGATTTGTTTTGTTAAACATTTTGTTATTTAGTCAACAAACTCTTGGCTGTGCACGCTTGCTAGGCTTCATTTCTTGTGTTCATTTAATTTTGTAAGAATGGAGACGCAGATCTTTAGTGAGTGCAAATTGCGGAGAGGTTCTTGAAATAGTAACAACGTAAAATTGATGTTCCTGCACTTTCACTAACTACCTCCTGCACTGTTTTGAGATTTATATTTAAACGACTTGTTATTGCAGCCAAGTTTGATTAGCATGAACAAATGATACAATCTACCTGAATTGTAGGTGTTCCTTCACAGTTGTGTAGTGGACCCAGTGGTTAAGTGGTTTAAATTTCCGATATAGACAATACCTTCGTTTTGCTCACTGCTCCACACCTTGAGGAAGTCCGGCCAACTCCCAGGAGAAAAAAACTGTCATGACAATATTTTAAAAATTTCTGCCTACGTTAAACACTAGGTCCCATTCTTTGTTCCAAAAATTTTCTTAGGCACACACAAATGAGGATAGGAATCTAGGTTATTGATATGCCACATGCTACCCAACTAACAGATTTTCTTCTATAAAGCTCAACTTTCCAATTTATAGAAGCAATCACTTCTATTAAGCTTTTTTGTACTTGTGCGCAGAAGTAACTCTAAGGAATAAATTCACGATCTTTATCGAATATGAGATGGTATATGAATTTTAAGGCTTCTATAAAGTTTCCGGGGGTGTGTGTATACGTGAAATTTCCAATTTATAGAAGCAATCACTTCTATTAAGCTTTTTTGTACTTGTGCGCAGAAGTAACTTTAAGGAATAAATTCACGATCTTTATCGAATATGAGATGGTTTATGAATTTTAAGGCTTCTATAAAGTTTCCGGGGGTGTGTGTATACGTGAAATTGGTAAAGGTGTTTTGGTAGACTTTCCTCCGAAGAGGCATGACCTGTTTAAAGATTCTGACTGAAGACTTATAAGAGCTGTGTCTGCTAAGTTTTTTATGCGATGAACTACCATGTAGAAGGTCTGGGTTTGATTAACAGTCGTGGGAACACCAACATGTTTTACATTTTTCGATGCGAAAAATATTCAATGATCGATTCCTCAGTATAATCGCATCAAATTTACATGACAAAGAATACATTATTCTCAGCGGCGCAGAGGCGTCACTGAAGAATAATTTATTCATCTGTTGAAGAAGTCTGAAGTTGGCCACAGAATTCAATCATCAATCACCATAACCTAAGCAGCATTCTTTTTAATGAAAAAATTACTCATTTTGCGGTTTTAACGCAATATTTTCGAATCCGATGAACAATTGGGTTGTTCATCGATTCTAAAATACATCCTCCAACTAACCACACATACAATTACCTAAAATATACACGTGACCTTCTATTCCCAATGACTAATTACGACGACCGATGTCTCTTCAAGTGTTTGATGATAATCCGCTTCACCATCCATCTGTCAATACTCGTTTACTAGCGAGCTCTTCTCGATCGATCGGACAATGTTAAGCTATGCATGCGCAACGTGCAGCGCTGCGTAATGTGACACCGCGCACTATTAATCTCAAGCCTCAACCCAGAACTTAATCCGGTTAATTGAAACCACTGGTTGCAATCAGAACCACACGGCACTGTCATGCACTAAGCAATGCCATGCCGTGTGCAGTGACTAGAGACTTTTTGTGCTCTACACTTGATTAACCAAACATTGAGATGGAGGTGGAGGTGGATCCGTCCGTCTCCCGGTATACTCCCAGACAGTGTTGCATATTATGCAGTGTCGAGAGCCAGCCACACTAGGTGTAGGTGTCAAGTAGTTAACTTTATGTGCGAACATGGTAGCCTCCCTCTCGACGTGGCTTGTCGTCGTCGTCGTCTTGGGTGCTAGTTGTGTTCATTCAAAGTGCGTGGGCGACTCATTTTTGCCATTTTTGGAAAATTGAGACGAGATTGTGTTTTTTTTGCTCCTTCTGCGATGTTGACTTTGTTGGCTGCGTTTTCGAAGCGATTCTTGTTTCGTATGTATTTCCAGTAATAGAACAAATGGTGACGGGCGTAAATTAGAGTTGGTGTCATATTATTTCAATAAATTAGTTGAAGTTGGATATTACGGTCATTTGCGGTGCGGAGAAGTATTGGGTAGGGGGTGGGTGGGATAGAAGAGGCTTATGGTTTGATTTGGATGGACGGCTGGTGGGTTTGAAGAGTGATGACTGAGTATAGCCTAATATTACCATGAAGTTAAGTAATGAGGCAATGAGCACGGCAAGTGATTGCACCCACAATCGGGGTTAACTGGTATATAGTCAACGAATTTTAAATGGAAATGTAATGAAATGGATTTTTTGCGTGCATATTCATGATCAGAAAATTACTTGTTTGGGTAGGAATTATTTGTATTTTGGATCGTTAAAAAACAAAACCACGATCACATATGTTGGAAATATTTTTTTTTATGTCCCCGAAGTGAGTAGTCTGGGCTCATCAGTTTGGGGGCTATTGGTTAACCACTCACGGAGAACATTATTTTTACGAAGACTTTGAAACGATTGATTTTATTGTTGGCAACCATGGTGAACGAAAAAATGATAACAAAGTTCATATATGCACCTAGAATGTGATAAAAAAAGCAGATGGGGTACAGTGTCACCGAACTACTAGCGGAAGGCCTAGGCTCCTGTGACAGCTACTGCACTTCATGTTATATAAATAAAAAAATCAAAATTTTTGGCGCAACAGACTCGTTTGTAACATGACCTAGCTTGTACATTGCACAATGGCAGGACCTCCGAATCGAAACGGCCAAGTTGATATAATCTTTGTTGACAATTGATATTACTCGGAGGATTTGTCAGATCATCACGAGAGGAGAGCCAGTCAAAAATCATTTAGGTGATGCAACAACTGGGAATCATTGCACTCATCGCGCCACTGAGCCCGTCCCTTATTCTATGTTACAGTGATGAGCAGAAAAAACGACTATTCGGATATGATTTTGGTACAAATGCCATACTTTGGCAACAAGTCTTATGAAGGGCCGGAAGAAAAATATGATATTGAGGAAGACTGCTTCTACGAGCGACAGCCGAAGTAGGTCAGCTGAAATCGTGTCCGGAAATAGCAGTATTGTCGAATTGTTATGACAACACGTTTGGCAATGGACTTAGGCTAGTTGACATCGCTTTCAAAACGAAATGCTACTATAGCCAGCATATTGATCACATTGTGATAGACAAGAGCACGAATACATTTTTTTTTAGATGTTTAAACATTCCGAGGGTCTAACATCGACTAGGACCACTACCTTGCTGGTAAGAATACACCAATCCACAAAAAATGAGAAATACTGTAAAAAAATTGATGTCGAAAGACTGCAGTGACAAGAGACCACCAAGTCCTATACAGAACACGTATCCCTTAAGCTCTCGATTACTACCATACCAGCAGCATATAATGCCGAAGAACAATGGCGATGATGTCAACAAGCCATTAGAACGGCCGCAACTGATGTGCCAGGTTTCTTGCGCCCACCAGCAAGAAACTCCGGATTTGATGAAGAATGCTGACAGAGCTCAAATCTGAAAGAGCAGGGCTCAAAGCCAAAAAACCAGGTCTCCGAGGCAAAGCTGTAGGTGAAGACGAGAGTTGCCATTAAGCATTATGGGCAAAATCGAAGGGAAAAACATCGGATTTTCAGGAAAAAAAAATTCGAAGCAAAGCGGGTGAGCGTGAGAGGTGCCACGCCACAAGGGGCTTGTTCCCAAAAGCGCGGGGAATTTGTTTAATGGTGATTTGTATTTTTATATTCACCAAATAAAAGGAAGATTACCAAATGAAATAAATCTTACAGACCTATTTCACTTCTTCCAATAATTTCAAAAGTTTTTAAAAGGATATTACTTGGTCGCTTACACCCCATTATTGATCAGAAACGCCTTTTACCTGACCATCAATTTGGGTTTAGAAGTAAACATTCGACTGTGGACCAAGTTCATCGAATTACTGATGTAATTGAGAAAGCTTTCGAACAAAAGAAAATTCGACCAGGCGTATTTCTTGACGTGTCGCAAGCTTTTGACAAGGTTTGGCATAGAGGCCTTCAATACAAACTAAGACAAGTTCTGCCTGAAAAATTGTATAAAATCCTCGTATCGTATCTTGAGCATAGACTCTTCAATGTGAAACTTGGAAACGAATATTCAGAGCTCAAAGAAATATTGGCAGGAGTACCCCAAGGAAGCGTCCTTGGACCACTCTTGTACTTACTATTTACACGTGATATCACACAAACAAACGATACGATATAGCTATACTAGCAGTTGGAACAACAATAGAGGAAACAAATATGAAGTTACAAAACGCTCTTAACGAGGTTAATGAATGTACAAAATCCAGGCGTATTGCAGTTAACGAGAGCAAATCGATTCATGTAGATTTTTCGTATAAACGGACAAACAATTCACCTGTACTTCTCAATATGGTTCGAGTCCCATTTGCAAATGAAGCGAAATCTAAACATTCTGACACTCGATGCAAAATTAAAATGGAAATCGCATGTAAAAAAGAAATGCGAAGAACTTAAAGATAAATACAGAGAACTATACTGGTTATTCGCAAAATATTCGAAGCTTAACCTTGATAACAAGCTGTTATTATACGAGCAAGTGCTAAAGCCGGTATGGAAATACGCTGTACAACTATGGGGTTGTACCAGTGAAACGAATCTAAACATTCTACAAACTTTTGAAAATAAAATGTTAAGATCATTCGTCAATGCGCCGTGGTATATAACAAATGAAGATCTAGTCAGAGATCTGAATATTCCCGCCGTTAAAGATGACACGTCAACCCAACGGTCCTCCTTTATATTGCTTGCTTTTCAGATCGTTAATAATGTCATCCTTAAAGCACGACGCATGTAACCCTCTAGCTACAACGCGTAATGGCCTTTCAGATTTATTGTCAAATAAATACCATTCAACATTATTGGTATTTAGCTTCCTCTAGGAAACGGTAGCTTTCTGGGTCTTTTACGCAGATTTTTCATGTATTTTTCCTGAGCGAAGTTACTTGATAGCCCGATAATGCCAACGATTTTATCAAGGTATGTAACTTGTTAAAGTTGTCAATACCGATCTCAATAATTGGCGGTGGGGCCTTTATTTCACCTGTTTCGCTTTATTAACAATCCCCTTGTCTTGGTTTATAATTTCAGGAGATTCCTTTTTTTAACCAGTCATTTCTTCAGAATCTAGTCGGTTTCGCGACTGAGTACTTCTTCATTCATATGGTATACGGAATTCACGGGGCAGTTTGCACAGGGTTTTGGCTCATTAGGTGTTGTCAATGTCCTCTTAAGAGTCATTTTTTCTTCCTTAAGATGGAGAATTTCTTTACGAAGCTCTTCGCAGAGCACTTCGTCATTGTTAGGCCTTGTTCGAAGAACGTCGTTTTCGTTCTTAAGGCTCTTATTTTTCACTGAATCTCGCTTTTCGTGGGCTGACACCTCTGGTTTTGTCGAGGTCCTTGAGACAAAAATATTTTTGGAGATGTAGGTGACCTCGTTACCTTTGAACTTTTCCCGAAAGGGTTACATAATTGCAATAATTGGCTCTCCCCATAATCCGTAGAGCCGACCTCCGATGAGGGTGGATACAGTGGTACTGAATTGCCACCTGGGGTATTAAATTTGCATTTTTGTTTTTGTATACTCTTTTTAGTCGCCATCTACGACAGGCATGCTTTACCTCGGGTATATTCTGACTGCTAATCCTAATGGTTAAATTCTTGACGAAACAAATTTATTGCGGCGTCTTTAAGTTACCTGCCAAACATTCATTATTCGTGATATTATTCGCATACTTACTTGCAATATAAATACAAATGGTTTTAGTGAGTCGCACATTACTTTGAGCATGATGAGAACGCGTCTTTTGAGATTTCCACCAGCCCACGGAAAAAAAAATTCGGACTTCTACCGGGTACAATTTTAATGACGAAAAGATTGATTTCTCCCGCTTAGACCTCGGATGTTGAGCTCATGTAAGTGTTAGGAGCAATTTTGAATACACCATATCATTCCCAGGGAAATGCAGATCATAACAGTGAAAAACACACCGAAATCTGTTCAGCAGTTCTCGTGGGTATATAGAAGACGGATTGGTGGCGGATACAATCTGCCAAATGCATATAAGAAAATCACCAAACAACCGAATTAAATTTGCAAACTGGCCTATCTGTCATTTTTTTTGGGAAAATATTCAAAGTATTGGAAGTCAGAACAGAGAAAAATGGAAAGCATCGGACAGGTATATCATATTTGCTCACTCGCAATTGTACTGACCACAACAGGAGAATAGAAGCATATCAGGATGAACTAGGCAAAATCGTAGTTAAGTCTCAGTCGAAGTTGAGAATATTAAAGGACCACATATCCAGACTGTGAAACTGTCAAAATTACCTCCGTTCTGTTCACTTCCGTTGACTTATTTATTCAACTACTCTCGCCAAGAGAGTACATGAACCCAGCATAATTGTAATTGAATAGCTTAGGTCTGAAGCGACAAATTGATTTTTTTATTTTGAAACTTAGCACAACTCCGTTTTCATTGATAATAAAAGGAATGAATATCATCACAATATTTTGACTATACTTTGAGACACACTACCTAACATTAGCAAGTCTCTACTGCAAACAAAAAAAAATTACTCACAACCCATATATAGACCATCATTAGGATAACATCTTTCTCGTGGTCTCATAAAACTCCAATTTCCTTATCGAAATCTTCAAACTTTGACCAACGGTTTAATGCAGTAGGTTACTGCACGCAGACCCCTCACGCAACCCACCCAAAAACGCAGTCGCTCCGATATGCTAAGGACTTTCATTTCACCAATTTTGGATGCACCTCACCAATTTAATCCCACAAATGAACATGGAAATGAATTAATCGCTTCTGCGTAGGCCTCCTTACAGTCTGCCGTCCTGTGTAAGCCAGCCCGCGCACGAATTTGGCAAACAAAATTCACACAACAAAAAAATGAAAAAAAAAAACCAAACAAAAAGCTTGAGAAACCTCTTATCCCACATCTGCGGATGCCAACATTAGCGTGCTTTTGTGCATTACGAATACGAAATTGCATTTTGGCCATAAAACTTGTCATTGTGGAAGCCAAACTCAGCACCTAGGGTATAGACTTCGTCCCCCCAGAGAGTTGTAAAAATTAAGTCGTTGCGGCTCACTGTTGGCGGATAGACGGATTTGGTTTGCCCGTTCGTTTGGCTATGAGATTCTGACTTAAAATTCCGCCCAAACACCTTCGCGCCATAATCCATATTTGGATGGAAAGCAGTTAATCTGTGCAAATAGTCGGTTGCTGCCGCTGCATATTGGAAGCTGCGCGGATGATGTGAGGCTTGCAACTTCCCTTCGGATTTTTTTTTTTGACAAAATGCAAACCAAGAGGTAAGTCTTCACATTTCTTTGGAAACTGTTTTTGGTTGGAGTGGTATTTTTGGTATCGCGTGCAAGTTAGAGTCCCTAATTTGGTGCGTTTTGTGACGACGCACAGCTAACGAGAGCGTTGTTGCACTCACGCACGAACTTACAATGCGTAATCGTTGTTTGCGAACGAGTTTAAGTGTCCACCAACGCGCGCGCGGCTGAACTCATGCAATCTATGCCATAAATGGAAATTTTTGTGCAAATAGAATATTTCTGTTTGGAGTTGGTATGGATGACGACGATGATGACTAGATGCACTTGAATAGGTTATGGAAGTTTGCACTTTGGTTGTCCCAGGAATGGCGAGTGAGAGCTGAATGGACGCTTATCGCGAAACGAATTTGGAAGTGAGTCGGAGGATATTTTGCATTGTGGATTAGAAATGCGGAAATAACTAAAAGTGACCTAAAAATGGATGGATGAGGGAGCAAATTTGCTAAAAAAAAAAAGGGTTTTTGAAGAAGAGAATGATTTCTCAGAATAATTATCTCTAGTTGTCTTGGTAATAGCTGATAGGTAAAGTGATCAGACGGCGATATGCGACATGCTAAGAAAAAACAATGTAGGCACTCGGGTGTGTATTTTTTGTAGGGTTCCGTTTTGTTTGATTTTATCATCGGGATGACAGAAAACAAAAACAACTATAAGAGGTTAACTTTGTTCTAGTAGGGATAGTATGGTATCGAATTATTTTACATAACTGACGTGGTCAACGCAAAATAAGGAGCAATTGTCATCGTAGCCACCAGTGAAGGATTTTGCTTAAACCTGAAAGTTTCGCAGAACTGAACTTTCGTAGCCACCAGCAAAGGATTTTGCTTAAATCTGAAAGTGTCACACAACTGAACTTTCGAGACTATTTAGGTGGCCTGTAGGGACCTATTTCTCAGCTTGATATAAATATTTCATTATAGACCTCACTGATGGCCACACATGCTAAGCTTATACCGCTCAAATTTCTAATGTTTAGGGTTGATTTCCTTCTAAAAAGTCGTAATTGAGGCAAATGGACTATGCCCTAGGAAAAAGTGATCCCCCAGTCAGCAATTTTTCACCTCCCACAATGTATTTCTCCCTCTACAGCTTCGGCCATCTGCCAGGGAGTCGAGGACATAAAGTTTCATTTATTCTTCATATCCAAGTTATAGCTTCAATTATTCTGGTCATGACGATAGTGTAGGGAAATGCAACCTAATCCCACTCTACCCTTAATCCTTAGCCAGGGCCTGAAAACGAGGATGAGAATCTAAAATGGGCCATTGGTATATGGAACAGACAGATCGAAATCTGAGGATAAAGCTGCGGTAAGACTTATGGAGGAAGATTTCTTAAAGAATGACCACAGCTCTATTTTTAAATCTTTGCGATGGTGAATTCTCTTACGAAGTCTAGAGTATGCGACAAATCTTGAAAGTATTGCGACTCAACGTTGTCATGCTGAGGTTGAACACTTTCAGAGGACATGATTGATAATAGCTCAGCGTTTTGTGGATAAAGGATGACGAAGAAAGGGCATCACTCCTCATCGAACCCTTCAGTGAAAATTTTGCCTTCATGAACCATCAGGGTACCGTCTGGAACTGACACAAGGATCAAACTAAACTCAGCTGGAAACTTAATGAAGAAGTCCCTACGGTTAAGCTAGGGTTAGTTGAGACCTCGGCAATGGATCGCACTTAAACTTGTCAACCGCCACTGAACCTAAGCCCCACCGCGAAGACATCCCTTTACATGGCACTAATACTCGTTGAGAGAAGACGCAGCATCGCAGCATAGACACAACGCGAGACCGGTAATTATCCCAGAAAACCGACGGAACTATTTGAACTGGCGAACGCGTTACCATATTTATGTGTGCCTCTTCCACCGGCCACACTAGAGCGTGACCCTAAGGTTCCATCGTTAATTTCTACGATAGCTAAAGAAGACCAACTGGCCTAGATTTAGGCCCTGTAAGGAAACGAAAAACCATATGCCCAAATGTCAAATCGGGCGATTCAGAGTCCATAAGGCAATGTAAGATAAAACTTCGGGAAGTGACGAAAGACTAACAGTCATCACAGTCAAAACAGCGAGTCACTTCTAGACGCCGGAAGTTCTAGATGATGAGTCTAAAGAATGGATTAGAACACCATCGGAACTGAAGCAATATCAGCTTAAATTAAGGGAAGTGATGAGATCCGAGCTAGTACAAGCAAACCGAATAATGCGAGATTAGCCAGCAATGTCGTCAAACGTAGTCTTAACATTAGCGAATCTGCGCACAACACGTCAACTCAGTGAACTCAGCGAGACACTTCTGGACGCCGTAAGTTGTAGATGAAAATGCTCAGCTATAGTGGCGGGAATTGATGAGAGCCAAGCTAGTACAAGCAAACCGATAGGACACCATAACAACTTAAGCAATATCAGCTATAATGGCTGATCGAACACCGCGTTGGTGACTTGCACCAACTGAGTTTTTCAACTATTTGCGACAAAAGGAAGACCAACTGTCGTAGATTGGGACACTGTAAGGAAACGAGAAACCGTATGCCCAAATGTCAAAATCGGGCGATTCAGAGGCAGAGTCTATAAGGCAATGTCAGATAAAACGTCGGGAAGTGACAAATGACTAAGGCCAGTCGCACATTTGCCACGAACTCGTATCGTACGTAAAAGTATGAATACTGGTCTTACAAATTGAGTGCGCACACTGACTACGTTTGTCTGCGTCAAATAGACAGTGTCCCGGTGATATCCCACTCGTGAACTGGTTTCAACGTACGACCCAACCAGTTCGGATAGTAGTCAACTCACAGTCAACTCAGCGAGCCCGGTCTGGACCCCGAAAGTTCTGGATGATGAGTCTAAAGCATGAATAGGACATCATCGGAACTGAAGCAATATCAGCGGCGGGAAGTGGTGAGAGCCAAGCTAGTTCAAGCAAAGCGAATATTGCGAGATTAGCAAGTAGTCGACTTAATATTAGCGAATCTGCGCAAAACACGTCACCCAGCAAACGGACAAGATTATACGCTTTAAAATTGCTCCCCCCCCCCAAGGCGCGGATTGTTTAAAAGTACAAGCGATCAACACTTCCAATGCCAAACTAAGCCCCAAATCGTTCCCCGAAGGCGAGGATCGTTTATGAGTGTAAGTGATCGATACATCCAATCCCCAACTATGCCTTGCTGAGGAGCAAGTGGAGATTGGTGTTGAAAAACTTATTTCAATTTCTCAGCGGCATGCTTGCAAACGATCCTGACATAAATCTGGTTTTGATAAGTTAAAGCCAAAACTGCCACCTTAGGAAATTGTTATATACGTTACGTATTGAGGGTATTTGATCCGTTACAACGTCTTCTACAATCGAATAACAGAGGGCCATAAATACGCCTTTTCTGCCAAAAACTTTGAAAGTACAAAACTATAAAGCGTGGGATGAGTAACAAATTTTCAATTCATTTTTAAATGTTCAATACTTTTCCATAATCCTCTGCATATGCCCCATCGGTTCAAAGAAGTATTTCTTTTAAATAAAAACAAGACTATATATAACTGTTTGTGGGACGATTCATCACGTCAAATATGGAATCAAATACAAGTAGCAGTCTACTCATTTGACAGTCCTCTCATACGACCGCCGGAAATGACAATATTTCCACACTGCGCTAGTCTCCTTTTACTCTGGATGTGAACATATATTTTTAGCCAAATTACAGCTTTCATTTAAATAGATTATCCACGCGCCACCTGGAATCACCCACGCCTCATACAACTGTCAGTCATCGTTCATTCATTCACTTCAAAAACGTCGTATGTTCTTTTTTTTTAAATAAGAAAAACAAAAAATGCAGATCAACTCTTAGAAGCTTCTTCTCATCACTAGTTTACTAGGTCATACAGGAACGGTACAGTAGTTTCCATTCAGCGTATATATCCCACCCACCCAGACTGAAAATCATCACCTACCTATATACCTTCCGTGTCGAGTAAATTATTCCATATTTTCCATTTCCCAATTTCCGCTTACCATTGCACCCATATAGACTCCATAAATACACACATCATCCACATCGGATCGTCTCCCATTTCGCCCTATGGGCTAGATAAATCCCAACACAAAATGTAGAGCACACTCCCAATGTATGATGGTGTACACATAAAAGAACTAATGATCCCTAACACACACCAACACAATGTGTGTGAACGAAGACTATGGCAAAGCAGCAACGCGAAATTATAGCCGCATTCTGCCATCTACCAAATTAAGGCAACTTACTCATATTTCGAAAACTTGCGTTCCAAATTAAGAAAGTCGAGAGAGATTTCACTGAGAAAAGCAGTAAAATAAAAGAAACAGCGCGGCACGGCACGGTTGTCGACAACGAGGGGTGGTGTAGGAAAAGCGCCAAAAAACAAAGATCTACGCGAATACACATTATATTGCCAAAGCGAGAAGAAAATCGCCACACACTTATCCCTCGAGCATAAATATTTTGAAAATTAAAAAAAAAATTAAAAATACATCTTAAGAGCGACTATGCAGTCAGATTGTCTGCAAAGAGAATAAGAATTTGTCCAACGCACAATGGCGCGGTGTTGTCAGATAGATAAATTATGAAATTTATTTGCCAGTGGTCCTAAAAACCATATCAGAAATTATTTTAAGGCATTTAACTGTTGGAAATGATTTAAAAGCAGACATCTATTATTTAAAAAATAGTGCTAAATATAAATAAAGAAAAGTATCTACAAATAAAACGAGTGGTGGATGTACGACTTCGGTCGTACGCAAGTTTCACTTTCTCAGCGAGTTGGGCGTTAGATCAAATCCCAAGTCGGTGAATCAGTGTCTATGTGAATAATAATGATTTCCTGTTGTTTGCCAACACTGAAAATTCGGTTTAGGGGTAGTTGGGCCAAAACTGAATTTGTGGAATTGTTGCACACTATAATACAGGGTGTCCGTCGGGATACTACTTTGTTTTGCCGCCATTTTTGTAAACATTAGTCTTGACAGTTCATATTTGGCAGTCGTGAAGTAGACATGTGGCATGTTTTTTTATAGAAAAATATTTGAATAGCCAACGTGTTTTTTAATCGTTAAAACATTTTATCAAAATCAATCATCGATTACTGTGACGATGAGAAAGTAACGTGAATTTGTTGGGAGAAACAACGTGCGAACAAAACGCATTATTTCTCGTGTAGTGAATGATTTTGAAGAAATATGGTCTGTGGGTGATAGGCCCAAGCATGGACCACAACGTACTGCAAGATCGTCTGAAAACATTGCTACTGCTCAAGGAAGTGTTCAAAACAATCCATCAACCTCAATTCGACGCCGTGCTCAGGAGCTTGGTCTTCAGTGAACAACTTTGCCCACAATTTTGCACAAGGATTCGCATTTGTTTCCGTTTAAGATTCAGTTAACACAAGAGCTTTTTCCACAAGACCGTTTACGCCGCCGTACGTATGCCAATAGGATGTTTCAGCTAGCCCATGACAACACCGATATTCATGAAAAAATCATAATGAGCGACGAGGCACATTTTCACTTTAATAAACAGAATAGTCGGTTCTGGGCAATGGAAAAACCTCAAGTTATTCATCATTCATCTTGCATCCATTAAAAGTTACAGTCTGGTGTGCAATTTGGTCAGGAGGAATCATTGGACCTTACTTTTTTGAAAATGAAAACGACGTAACGGTAACTGTGAATGGGGAGCGATATCGTGATATGATTGAAAACTTTTTAACCCCACAACTGCATGCTTTGGGCTTGATTAACATATGGTATCAACAAGACGGTGTCACATCGAATAGATCCTGGATTGCAATAGAATTACTGCGAGACCGCAGTTATTTCAAGAAATGGTGATGTTGATTGGCCTAAACGGTCTCCTGATTTGACTGCTCCGGACTTATTTTTGTGGAGATATCTGAAAAGCAAAGTTTATGCCTTGCGCTTGCGCTACTCAAACAAAATATTCGTGATGAATATGTGAAGTGTGTGAGAATGTAATGAAAAATGTGCTCAAAAGGGCTCGCATTTTTTAGACTAACAGAGGCGGACATTTACCTGATATTGTATTCCATACATAATTGCCGACATTAAATAAAACATTTATCAATATAAGACCCATTCTGTTTCATTTAATCAAAAATTATGAACAAACAAAGTAGTAAAACTTCCCGGCGGACACCGTGTATTTGCCCGTTTTGGGAGCAGTTTAACCAAAGTTGTTCTTAATTGGACCGAAGAAATCAAAAGAGAATTCAAAATTTCTTCATTGGTTTCTTACGAGAGAAATTTTCTCAGTATTTTTGAATTGTTTATTTCCTCAAAAGCTTCTTCACTTACCTAACCTATGGGCAGTGAAGCATGCTCTTTTGTGGCTGGGCCATGAACACAAATTTTGTGGATTGAGGATGGCATTGGGTATCAATTACATTTGTCCACAGTCTTGAAGTCTCCAGAGCCTAATGTTGGAACTAATGCACGTTCATTTCAAGACTATTAGCTTTTGTTTGCCATACAATTAATAGAGGAATACATCGATAGAGCTTTTCTCCCAGAATTTTTTTTTCCTACACCTTGGAATTTTTTTCATGCTAAACTGTGTTTGGCAGATGTTTTGTGTGAATTTCGGAATCTCGTCCGTTGGGCCGTCAGTCCGTAAGGGTCTCTTCAGCATAAAAGGCTTGACCAATTTTCTTCAAACTTCGAATCCAGCCTTTTTGGTCATGATTCTAGGCCGTTTTTGAGAATATTGGGGTTATGTTTCTCAATATTCTCGAAAACGGCTCTAACGATTTGATTAAAATTTATAAAGGCTGTTTTTTGTTGGAGGTATAGAACTTTAATTTGGCAACACTGTTTTAACTGGCGGCCATTTTGTCAGCTGTTAAGTGATTTATTTTTATTTATTTTTCGTTTGACTGACGTTTGAACATTTGAACATGCATTTATGATTTCCAAATTTGCACAATTTGGAAGAATAAATTGTGCAAATTTGGAAATCATAAATGCATTCAACTTTCACTTCCTTAGTACTTCCTATTCGTATACCTACGAAATCTGATTCCGTCAGCTAAGGGCTATGTTGTTGCACGCGATGTGCGTGCACACTTAAGCAATTAAGGTCCATTGTGTTACAACGCGGATCTGTCAACTTTCCTATATTCGTTTGTCTAATTAAATCACTCAGAGCTAACTATGTAGCGTAGCAGGTTTCTCACATTGAAATTAGCCTGCTCACCTAGATTATGGAAGAAGTAGTCTCCCAGTTAAATCTTTATTTTTTCTGAGAGAGCTGGACAGGAGCATGGAAGGCGAGTAATACTTTTCGTCGTCCAAGCAGCTTCTACAGAACTCATTGCTGAAGAGGGCTGGTTTCGAATTGAACGAGATTGCTTCCAGGGATTGAATTGCCGCTTGGCGGCTTGCATTAGCGGTCTTGTTATTTCGACCATTTCCCTAGGATTGGGTGGCCTTAGGTAGGATGATACCGAAAATTTAATCCACATACCGACTTTGTCGAACCTGAGATAATATATCGACCGAACACCGATTTTATGATACTAAGTACATGAAGGTACTTTTACTCCTCTAGCTTATTCGATGGAACTTAACTTGCATGACAAAAGGCTTTGAACAGTAGTTTCCTACTCGATAACGTACACGTCATACAAACATTGCCACGATTCATGTGTAAAGCTAAGATTTGTAATGGAAGGACATAGTGATCAAATTAAACAAAATTCAATAACGAGCACATAAGATTCGTAAGGACTTATGACAATTTTTTCTAGTTGTCGAATCGAAACTGGAGCCCTCAACTCACGAATACGACTTTCAAATGATCCTTTAGCAAAAGCATGTAAGTTTGGAATAGAAAAACAAAATAAAATACGAAGATAAATAAAACACGGCGAACGCTACAGGTTGACAAGAACAAATTATTAGTTGCGAAGCTGTTATGATTAATAAACAACGAATATAACCCCTTCGCTATCGAAAGATGAAGTTACTATCTGCGGTAGATATGGCAGTTGACTCTGACCATCTAATTTGTGTTATCTCTTCATGGACAACTATGTTTGCTTTCTGGCAGCTATCGACATATCGTTGATTTTTAAAAAAATATCCTCTGTTTTCACCAGGGTATTGAAAAGTGTCTTATGGAAGCTATTCCTCTCTCGACCTATCGCCTATTGGATTTATACATCATTATAACTATTTAAAGCCTTATGAATCTTTCAAACCTGGCAACACTTTTCTCTACAGAACAACATACCTACACATATGACCAGAACTAAAAATCTATGCACGCAATTGGTTAGTTTCTAGAGATGCGTCATCGTACATTTCATACTCTAACAAGTGGCCATAAAGTGAAAAATCCTCTCTAGTGGTGTTTTCGTATGGTGGTTATTTTTGGCCAATCGAGGAAGGATGATATTCGAGTTTAGTGTTGGCTGCTTTTTTTCATGCTGTTCTTCTTTTTCCCTCTTCCTATTTTTGTCTTTCGGTTGTAGATGGTTTTCATTTTTTTTTTTCGAGTTAATAAAAAATTCTTTCGCAGAGATCACATGCCCAATTTTTTTTGGTTTGAGTAGAAAAATACTTTCTATGTTGGTCTAAGAATTTTGATTTAAAAATAAAAGGGAAACAATTTTTTTTTTGTTTTCTGATGACAAGACGCGACGCACTTTGTAACGTAAACTGATTCGTTCGTTTCAAATTTTCATTAGAAATGATTTTGATGTGGATGGATATATTTATAATTGGGAGATGGATATCTAAATACGTATGAGGACATTGTTGCAATGGAGTTTAAGGGTTGCCAAAGTTGGGCTGATTTGAATAAATGTTAGGTCTGTACATTTCTTAAAAACTGGTTTCTTAATGCTGTTTAAGGTAATTGATTGCTGGATAGGATACTTTTTTATCTGTTTTTACAAACATAGGTAACCAACTTGGTACCCAACTAACAACTTTTCCTTTATAAGGCAATACGATCTACATTCCACAAGCAATTATTTCTGTAGGACTTATATAGCACTTATGTGCGCGGAGGTTGAGCATTTTGGGAGTCGATTGTCGATTCACAAGCATAACCGAAGTTATTATGGTATAACCTCTGTAATCTCTGAGATGTGTGTTCATGTAACATAATATGTTAAGATGTCACGGTATAACTACGCAAGAAGTTAATCCGAAGCAAAGCATGTATAGAGCTCACGAATGAAGGCTTAAAAAAGCTAAGGTTAAAAGATCGGGAAAAAGGTGAAAAGATCGGGAAAAGTTTAAATGATCGGGAAAAAGGTGAAAAGATAGGAAACCTACTGGAGAATGAGTCAACAAGATTCAAGTAATTCGTTGTACTTACTGTTCTTTCATTTTCCAGGGAACAGCCAAGTGGATTGCGTGTTGGACTACCGTGCGAGAGAACGCGAGTTCAAATCCCAATAAAATACGAGTTCGTATATAATTAATTGCATTGAATTGAAAATATTTACGGAAAGGATTTTTGCGACGCCTATTATTTGCTTCTATTCAGCCTTTCAAAGTTTCTTGTGTAAGGCTTTTTAGAAGTATTTAGAGAAGCTGCCTTAAAGTGCGTTAAATGTTTTCCATAAGACTTCATACAGGTAATTTTGCTAGGAGGGAAATAGCTTCGATAGTGCTTTATCGAAGAAAAATTATTAGTTGGGTTATCTAGTGATAATCCACAAATAAAGTCCCCCATCTGAAAAATATTGCAAAGGTTTGACAAACGATTACATGTGTGGGAGCTATTATTGCAATGAGAACTACACAACGGGACTGGAAACCATCCTTAACATGCTACCGCAAGATCTTTACATGCGAGAGTCTGCAGCCAAAAGATTCAGCCAGCTCAACAGTTGGAAAATGTACTCAGGAGGAAAATTCTAACATCGTTTCAAGTAGAGAGGAGTGGGAGAAGAACGAACTATACTGATGGTTCAAAAATGGACGTAGGCGTTGGCGCGGGAGTGTTTTCTGAAACACTAAAGCTAAACAGCAAGTTCCATCTCCCTGAGCACAGCAGTATCTTCCAGGCTGAGATATTGGCTGAAGCAGAGTCAACCAAAGTGACCTTAATACTGGCTTTGCCACCAGATGATATCACCAACTGCATTTACAGTCAGACTGCAAAAAAATCAATCTCTTCTGACGAAATAATAACCAAGCTTGAAGCTTGTGTAGAGTTGTCGTGAAGAACTAAAGGTCCAACATAATGTTAACCTCTGCTGGGTCCCCGTCCACAGAGGCATTCAAGGCAATCAAATTGCTGATGGACTGGCGTGCAAAGGATCTACTACTAGCATATATCAGGCTGACCAGACACACTGCCACTATGTGACCTCAAATCACGAATGAGAACGCAAACAGTGAATATGACAAAGCCAGAACCCATTAACTACTTTAAAGACGCCGAAAATCTGATTCGATACTAGTAGGGATTCTCACAACTTACTTAAAAGCCACAAACTGATAATGCATGCAGGAGGACTAGTGAGAAATAATTTAGGTTAGGTTAGGCGCGGCAGTTCATCGCACTAACCATCACGCCACTGAGCCCGTATCCTCCTCACGTATCTATCCATCCGAAGTCCCTCTCTCTATTCTTTTCAGGTTTGCAAACTAATCTTTTCTGGATAGCTGGATAGGGACTAACAACAATGGACAGTTACGGGACAAATGAAGGAACCAACCACATAATTGGATCCGAAACGGGCATCACAATGAGCAAATATTGACCAGAGTTTGATAAGGGAAGAAGTACACCACCTACCTCATCAACCCACCAACCTAACCTAACCTAAGACATTGCAGAAATAATATTTCTAAGGAACCTTCTGCAATAGTGAGGGATTTCAACTCGGACAGTGTTTTCAAAGTTAGCAAAAATGTTGCACCAACGCCACCAAATCTGGGACTTAAATGGATTTTCGAAAATCCCACTTGACTAAATATCTCAAGTGCACAATTTGTATCTTGAGCGACTCAATGTTTTTTTTGTTCACCAAATAATTCAAGTGTAAAAACGAAAATACGCTAACAAAAATGTTACACATACGCCACCCATCCATAGAACCATTCAACACAAAGTATATCCAACCAACAGGTTGTACCGATGATTTGTTTATGGCAACCCTAGCACACGTATATTATTCACACATCACATCCATCCAGTGATCTCCTCGCGGTGAATGTTATTTTTAAAATAAATTTCGCCATACACAAATGTTTGCCATATTTGGTCTAGAAGTCGCCTGAAAGCAGTTCGCCTTTCGCCTTCACCGAGTGCGAACGAAATTCTATGCGATCGGCAGACATGCTTTCACGTAAATCCTCTTTTGCCACCGAAAATAGACTCGAATTGAGAGGGGGGAAACTGCCGCACACGTCTTGCATTTGTCGGTTTTTTTTTTTTAACAAAATCCAACCACTGATAAGAGTATCCAGCATAGCCGGCCTCTTCCCTGCCTCTGATCTGATGCCGTCATCTTGTAGTTATATCTCGAAATGAGAGTTCAAGGAGAGCACTCTCTGGCTCTCTACGTAATGACTGAATATGATATTATAAGGGGTCTAGAAATAAAACGACAAGAACCGGAGCCTTCTGTGTATTTACGGTCCACATATACCCCAACAACAAAATTCACCTCCCATTGGACACCGAATGCGCCTGCAAGATCACCGCTAGTGTGTAGACAGAATGTTAGAAACGCTTTTCTCTCACAATAAAAAACAAACAGTTCCCTATTGAAGCACTTTTGATCGTTTTGGACATACACCGTTCGTCGCGCAAACGATCCGACGAAAGACTAACAAAGGACAGGTCTATACAGCACGTCAAGCGAATTAATAATGCGCGAGAGCAGTCAAGGAATATACACACCAAAATGCGACCGTCATCGATAGACGAAACGTCCATCTAAGGTGGATATATTTTCGAAACGTTTTTAGTTGCGTTTTGGATGTCAACGTGTACGGGCAGAAGTTTGAAATTTATAAATATTCAACCGCGGACAGTGTCGACCCCTAGACTATCTAAAGCTTGTCCAGAAGTTTAAAAAATAAAAAAGTATTCCTTCCGAGGACCGTGTTTTGAAAATAAATCCGCGTGTTTACAAACAACGTGTCACGTGCAATAAAGTTTTCCCAAACAATCAATCACTTTAAATTCTTAAATATTTCAAATATAAATAAAAAACTAAATAAAAATTAAAATTTTAAAATAAAAAAAAATTCACAACAAGTTTTTTAAAAAACTTTTTGTTCAATTTTATTCAGTGTCGGTTCGGGTTGAGTTAGCCGAATAAGGCAATATTCGCACACAAAACAACACACACGACACATCGGCAAACGGCAAAACCGGGAATCGAATTTCAAAAGAGAGGAAGTTCCCTTATAGCTTTTGAAAAAAAAAAAAAAACGAACCGGAAATTGAAAAATAGAAAAAAGGACACTAGTTGAACCCGCATTTTAAAAAGGATCTTCGTACTTTCAAGATATGAGAACGACTCAGTGGATTTATATATAATGTTACCCGAGTTTTTATTTAATGGTAAATATTTTAAAGCAAAAAAAAAATTTTCAAAAAAGTTCTGTATACATGTGAGACTTAAGAGAGTTGGTGGAAGAGATTTTTTTTGTTTATTCCCTTCTGGTTGGATATACATGCAGATTCATTGAGTGATTTTTTTTATTGTGTTTTGGGTGAATCGATCAGAATCGCATGTAAGGTGTCATGTAACGAATTTGTATCTATGAGTTGAGTAAAATTCATGTGCACTTTTCGGATGATTCAAGAGAACAAGTTGTATGATGAAAAATCATTGAATGCGTTAGTCATTCGGGCGGACATTATTTTAGAGGGGAAAAATAATTGCAGCCGCGTATTAGTTTTGAGGTTTTTTTTTGGTAATTGATACAATTTTTAGGAACATAAAACCGGTATGGATAAAAAAGAATTTAAATTTTAATTATTTATGTCATCTGAATGGAAACCAGTGATATATCTTTGAAATGCAGTTAAGCTTTTACAAAAGACCCATTTATGCTGTTTAAGCCCTTAAAATATTTCAAATGCATTTTGTGTCGGCAATTGGTTTCGTCAAGGACATGTGTCAGTAAAGTACCAAACTTACCATTTCGCTTCGATTAAGCTATATCCAAGCTATTTCCCCTCCCGCAATATTAGCTGTATAAAGTCTTATATAAACACATTTGGCGCACTCTATGGTAATCCATAAGGTTTTCTTACCGAAGACTTACCGAAACTCATAAATAACAATTAAGAAAGTACAAGACCGAATTTTATTCTACGGGGAAACCAACTTACTGGCCAACTGATGTTACAAAAATACCGGATTTGATCGATTTTTCCATCGTAAAATGTATGCCGTCAAATCAAATCGAAGTTGAGGAATGCTTTGATCTTTGCTCTGATCATTCTCCGGTCATTCTAACAACGATTGAGTCAATCATTAGAAATGAAAACCCACCAAGAGTAAAAAACGGAAAAACCAACTGGGAGTATCGCTTAGATCCCTATTAGAACTCGAAGGCGCGGTTGACTCCTTCATCGATACCTTTCAAAATGCTGCATTGAATAATACTCCTCAACAACGCAAAATAGAGAGCTATAGTAATATCAAGTACCAATGGGAAAAAAAGATTTGGTAAGACAAAAAAGAAAAGTTCGAAAGAGATGGCACCAATGTCGTGCCCCGCAAAATAAAACACATATCAATCGGTTGAGTAACATGCTATCAAATTGTATTAAAAACTTAAAAAAAACATGCAAAAAAAAACTTATCAATTAAAGTCGTAAAAGCGGAAAAAAATGCTGTGCCACCTATTAGGGTAACTCAACACGTTTGGGCAAAAAATGATAAGGAAAAAGCAGAAATTTCTGATGCACATCTTGAGGAAACATTTAAACCATTTGATGGTCCACAAAAAATATTAATTTATTCGAGACTACAACCGATAGTTATCTAGTTAGGTATGGAAGTATTGCCGAGCTTAAACGGAAAATGGCCTTCTTACAGGAGAACTTCTTAAAATGTTGCCTAGAAAAGCATTAACTAAACTCCTTTGGTAAGTAACATCCACCAACTCATAAGGCGAATCTGGTCGGAAGAAAGTATGCCCGAAGAATGGAACCTCAGCATCGTTTGCCCGATCCACAAAAAAGGAGACCCTCTAAACTGCGCCAACTACAGAGGCATAAGTCTCCTCAACATCGCATACAAAATTCTATCTGCCGTAATACATATGTCAACGCCTGAAACCGTGTTCCAACAACCTGATCGGCCCTTATCAGTGTCGTTTTAGGCCAAGAAAGTCCACAACCGATCAAATCTTCACACTTCGGCAAATCCTGGAAAAAAAACCCAAGAAGTCTAAATCGATACCCACCACCTATTCATCGATTTCAAAGCCGCATACGACAGCATTTATAGAGACGAACTATACAGAGCCATGTCTAGTTTTGGTATACCGCCCAAACTCGTCCGTTTGTGTAGGATGACGATGGAGAATTCTCGCTGCTCCATCAGGGTCGGAAACGACCTCACTGACACATTCGATACCAAAAAAGGATTTAGGCAAGGCGATGCGCTGTCATGTGACTTCTTCAATCTGATTCTTGAGAGGATTGTGCAAAACTCACCAGCCAACACGAGAGGCACAGTTTTCTAAAAATCTGTACAACTACTAGCATACGCCGACGATATTGACATCATTGGTTGGACCCAACGTGATGTCATAGCCACGTTTGCTAGTATAGAGAAGGAAGCGGCAAAAGGGCTGAGCAGTAAATGAGGACAAGACGAAGTATATGCTGTCAACACGAAAGGACACACAACATCGACGATTTGGACAGAACGTCACCATTGACAGATATAACTTTGAGGTAGTACGGGACTTTATCTATCCGGTTCCACTATTAACTCTGACAACAACATCTCGTCAGAAATTAAACGAAGAATTACTCTTGCCAACCGCTGTTTCTTCGGGTTAAGAAAGCAATTCAGTAGTAAAGCCCTCACTCGAACTACTAAGGAGATCTTATATAAGACCCTGATCATCCCAGTCCTGCTCTACGGCGCTGAAGCATGGACCGTCTCAAAAGCGGATGAAGAAATCCTTGATCGATTTGAGAGGAAAATTCTTGGAAAAATCTTCTTTGGACGTTTAAGATGGCTACGACATGTAGAACGAATGGACACCAATAATCCGGCTCGCAGAGTCTTCGATTCCCAGCCAGACGTCGGCCGCAGTAGAGGAAGATCTCGCCTTAAGTGGCGCGCACAAGTAGAAACCGACCTTAACCAACTTGGAGTACGCAACTGGAGGCATTTCGCTAAGGACCGGGCTAATTGGAGAGGCATATTTGGTGAGACCCAGGTTCATTCCGGTCTGTAGCGCCACTTAAGTAAGTAAGTAAACTCCTCTACATTGTAAATGCAGCAAATAGAGTAGAATACATACCAAGACAGTGGAAAGTCGCAGAAGTGATTATGGTTCTGAAACCAGGAAAATCACCGAATGAAATAAATCTTACAGACCTATTTCACTTCTTCCAATAATTTCAAAAGTTTTTGAAAGGATACTACTCGGTCGCTTACATCCCATTATTGATCAGAAACGCCTTTAACCTGACCATCAATTTGGGTTTAGAAGTAAACATTTGACTGTAATTGAGAAAGCTTTTGAAAAAAAGAAAATTTGCTCAGCCGCCTTATTTGACGTGTCGCAAGTTTTTGGCAAGGTCTGCCATAGAGGCCATCAATACAAACTAAAAATTATATAAAATTCGCGTGTCGTATGTTGAGCATAGACCCTTCCGGGGGAAACTTGGAAACGAATGTTCAGAGTTCAAAGAAATATTGACAGGAGTATCCCAAGGAAGCGTCCTTGGACCACTCTTGTACCTCCTATGAAACAGTATAGAACTTCGGGTGCGCATCTCATACAACGAATATTTTCTATGTGTGGTACTAATATTGAAACTCCAGTGTTCACATTGCTACCAACAGCCTTGCCGTCGCATACGATCTACGAAATTTCTCCTTCGCACTTACAGTCTGCGTCAGAAACGGCTCCAAAATTTTTAGCTGTGATGCGTACTTTATGTAGTTCTATACTCTTTGCTCCTATTTACACAAAAAAAAACAATAGTTGCCACGTTTGCAGACGATACAGCTATATTAGCAGTTGGCACAACAATAGGGTGAACAAATATGAGGTTAATGAATGGACAAAATCCTGGCGGATTGCACTTAACGAGAGCAATTCGATTCATGTAGATTTTTCGTATAAACGGACAAACAATTTGCCTGTATTTCTCTCATTTGCAAAAGGGACTAGAACCGCTTTTTGTAAATAAAGCGAAATATCTCGGAATGACACTCGATGCAAAATTAAAATGGAAATCGCATGTAAAAAAGAAATGCGAAGAACTTAAAGATAAATACAGAGAACTATACTGGTTACTCGCAAAATATTCGAAGCTTAACCTTGATAACAAGCTGATATTATACAAGCAAGTGCTAAAGCCGGTATGGAAATACGCAATACAACTATGGGGTTGTACCAGTGAAACGAATCTAAACATTCTACAAACTTTTGAAAATAAAATGTTAAGATCATTCGTCAATGCGCCGTGGTATATAACAAATGAAGATCTAGTCAGAGATCCTGCCGTTAAAGATGAAACGAAAAATTTTGCACGCAAATATAAAAAACGTTTATTGAAACACGTCAACCAAACGGTCCTCCATTATATTGCCTGCTTTTCAGATCGTTAATAATGTCATCCTTTACACACGACGCATGTAACCCTCTAGCTACAACGCGTAATGGCCTTTCAGATTTATTTTCAAATGAATACTATTCAACATTATCGGTATTTAGCTTCCTAGATATTAAACGGTAGCTTTCTGGGTCTTTTACGCAGACCGATAATGCCAACGATTTTATCAAGGTATGTGACTTGTAAAAGTTGTCAATACCGATCTCATTAATTGGCGGTGGGCCTTTATTTCACCTGTTTCGCTTTATTAACAATCTCCTTGTCTCTGTTTATAATTTCAGGATATTCCTTTTTTTAACCAGTCTTTTCTTCAGAATCTAGTCGGTTTCGCGACTGAGTACTTCTTCATCCATATGGTATACGGAATTCACGGGGCAGTTTGCACATGGTTTTGGCTCATTAGGTGTTTTCAATGTCCTCTTAAGAGTCATTTTTTCTTCCTTAAGATGGAGAATTTCTTTATGAAGCTCTTCGCAGAGCACGTCGTCATTGTTAAGCCTTGTTCGAAGAACGTCGTTTTCGTTCTTAAGGCTCTTATTTTTCACTGAATCTCGCTTTTCGTGGGCTTACACCACTGGTTTTGTCGAGGTCCTTGAGACAAAAATATTTTTGGAGATGTAGGTGACCTCGTTACCCTTTAGCTTTTCCCGAAAGGGTTACATAATTGCAATAATTGGCTCTCCATCTACGACATGCATGCTTTACCTCGGGTATATTCTGACTACTAACCCTAAGGGGTAAATTGTTGACGAGATAAATTTATTGCGGCGTCTTCAAGGAACTAAGCCCTTCGATTTGGCCCGATAATAACAAACCGCGCTATAAATTGCTGAAAAGGCAGGAACTCTCAAAGGAAAGTTACCTGCCGAACATTCATTACTCGTGATGAAAAAATTGCCAGATAAGTCGCATACTTACTTGCAATACAAATACAAAAAGGGTGGTTGTTTTAGTGGGTTAAAATCGCACACTTTTTTGGGCACGTGCTCATCACGTCTTTTGAGATTTCCACCAACCCAAGGAAAAAAAAATTAATTTGTATGTGCAAAGTTATATTTTTTAGGCACAAGGAATGGAACATCCCGTTTTATGTCGATTCCGAACTGCAAATTTGAGGAACTTCTCATGACAGTTTTTTTTTGCTTTGAAAGTTTTTAAGACGCGTTATCCGTGATACAGTTTTACAGTAATGGTGACAGTGCGTAGAATATTCTTCAATTTGCGAGGATTTCGCCAATCAAGTGGTGCGTTCTGAAATCCTCTCAATCGAGAATGGGTGAAACAGTTTTAGGAAACCAAGATCGGAAAGAAACGTTGAAAGTGTTGTTTTTCAACCTGTTCGTGATGATCCGCACTTCTCAATTCGTAAGCGCGCAAATGCTTTAAATTGTTACATCTTAAGCTGAAAATTCATAGGATGGCCGTCAAAGGCTTAACTTAGTCAACCAAACTTTTGAACGCTTTTCGCAAATTGTATCCGTTGTTGGGGATGTCGTCAGTCCGTAAATCAAGCCATTTTCCCATTTATTTTCAGGTGTCAGATCTTGTAACATAATTTATCTCCTTAAATAAACCCTTCTTCTAGTAAACCTCATCTAACCCCACTTTTTCATATTTATTTTCAGTCGGCAATAGCATGCAGGACATATCACGTGACGAGATAAATCTCCTAAATGGAGCTGGCTCTTCCTGCGAAAAAGACATGTGCTCATCAGTGATACGTTCTACGGTCGTTTCACCGTTGCCACTAAAAACGCCAATTATTCACGCTGTACCTGAGGTCTCTCTGGTGCACCCTGTCAAATTGGAAGAAGATTCCACGGATCTGTATCATACACCCTGGCATCACGTCAGCAATCAACCACTAGAGATGGGTTCAAGTAAACTACTCCTTCAGGGATCCGATGATCCGCTGATATCACGAGGCGCGCATACTGTTGATGACGACCATCAATCAGAGTTCAACACCATAATTGCTCCAGTTCCGATGAAAACCATTAGTTCGTCATCGAAGAGTCAGCTTAAGGCGAAGTTGCAGAGTGCTGCCAAGAAACCCTCTACACCGAGGGCTAAACGAAAAGGTGCTATCAAACTGCGCTTCCATCACCAAGCTCTGCCGGCTGAGTACTTGAGTCATTATGAGGCTACTCAGGGTCAACATATACCAAAGGCACCACCACAGACAAGAGAAGTGCCCCCGAAGTTGGTTACCGAGAAATCCCCTTCGAAGAGCTCTCATGAAAATGTCCGCAACTGGTTACAGAAGATTGCAGAAATGCAGCGGCAAACGGCAAGAAAGGAGGTAAAAGGCGATTCAAGCGGTGAGGAAGTAGCTAACTTTGAGCCCGCAACACATCTTGATGTGGATGTGAATGCAAATGTGCAGAAGGTCCCAAAAAGGGTGGTCAAGTATTCAGATCTGCCTTATATGGGGGAGATGACACTGGACAATTCAAAACCACGTCGGGGAAGAAAGCCTAAGAAGGCTGATATTTGTCATCTAATTTATAAGAACTACGGGACCATTCTTCCTGGTACCCCCTTAACTGCAATCGATGGAAAGTTGGTAGGAGATAGTCCAGCTGTTGTGAAGACAGAGGAACCACTAAATCTCTGCTTGCGGGACCATGCTGACTCGTATTCCGTGTCGAGTAATGAAGAGGAAGGTTCGGAAACAAGAAGCAACTCCAACTGCCCTACACCTGTTGGGACAGCATTAGATGCTGTCACCGACACCATGTTGGCGGCTAATTTGAAGTTGTCTCTACCCACCGTTAGCCCAACGGACCCGCCTTTAACAGAAATGCAAACCAATTGGGCAAATCCAAATACACTTCTTCATCCAATGAGTCTGTACTACCAAAAGCTTATTGAATCCGGAAACCTTGAGACAATTAGCCACAACAATCAACTAGCTCTCAAGATACCGATTCGAAACACAAATCTGTTGCCACTCCCGAAAATTGAGCGACCATCCTCTACTCCGGAATACCCCGAACAACTACCAACGCCGAGCTCTGTTAAGTCGGAAAATTCAACGACGACCTCTGCCAGCCATGCCACTAACCACCCTCCACAGAAGCGTAAACGCTCGGCAATTTTCATTCCACCAATGCCAGCGGAAAATACTACCAACCCTGCCACAGAGGTTAGCATTTGCAAGTTCAAGTTCACAGGAGGCGCAAATCCTTCCCTGCAAGAAAAGAAGATGCTCTCGGTCGATTCTGACGGTAATTACCGCTATTACAGCGGCACTGGTGACAAGTCTCAGCGTAGCTATGAATTCTTTCCTCGGGAAAGCCTTCAACAATCTGGCGCCGTGCCGGGCATGAACTGCGCCGGAGTTTTTCTAAACGCCACCGGAGAGAAGATAACCATCGATGTTCCTCCACCTTCCGCAGGACTGAGTAACGAGCTCTTACAAATTCCAGACTCACCTACGAACAGTATACTCCTGCCATCTGTCTCTGTTGCCACATCGACAACATCCTCCACGTCACCATTTCCCTCGCCAGGGCATTTGAAAAATTCCGACAGCAGCAGCTTGCATCTCCCCGCGCATCATCACCACCATCATGCTGCATCTAGTAGTAAAAAGAAGAAATCCCGGCGTGCCGTTCAGCGTGAAAAGCTCGAAAAGACTTTCAAGGAAAAGGGCTTCCTTATCCAAACGCAGCAGCTGGAATCGGCAGAGGGTGCAACCTATTGTAAATTTAGGCAACTGAAAAAGTTCACACGCTACTTGTTCCGCAATTGGAAGGACTACCTACCGCCAGGCGAATTGCAAAATCCAAATGCAGCAGCTGTCGCGGCTGCAGCTGCCGCCGCGGCTATAAGGAGTCATCAACAACATACACCGCCACCGCCACCACCAGCCACGTCGGTAATTGGAAGTATTTTGGCCGAGAGCTATAGCAATCATCAGCGGAGTAAAGACACACATGGAATCCACGGGATTCAGAATACATAGGTATCTTGAAAATTAGATAAGGCAACCTTCGAGGAAGAAGGTTTGGATATGAAAACTAGAGTTAACGGTAGAAGTGTAAAATTTAGAAATAGTCCTAAACTATCTAACCCGTCCAATTTGTTGAAATAAGTTTGTGCGCGATGTTTTTTGTATGAGTTTTAGACATTTTATGTCCAGTGAGCATTTTTATTTTTTAAATTTGGAATTTTTTTACCGTTTTAACAGCTATTCATATAATTTGTCTGTTATTTTGAGATAAAGTGTGTGAACAGTTGACCTTGAACTTTGCTGGTTCAAGCTTTTATTTAGAGTGATGATTTTGAATTAGAAAATTAATTTAGCAGGTTGCAGTTGGTCTGAGAGCGAGTCAGTTAGAAGCAGGGTTTGATGGCTTAATGCTGCAAATAGCTTTTTTTCTATCGCCAAGGGAATAGGACATTTGTAAAATCTCGTATAACAAGATTTTCTTACACACCTTTCAGGATAAATTTCAACTTAACATATACAGCCTTTTCAAATTTGAGAACAGTAAGCCCGGATATGCTGATGGGTTAACCACTTGAAAAGCATCGAACTGCATTTGTTTTCATTAATACCCGATATGCCAGCCAGGTTTTTTTTTTTTGGAAAATACAATTTTTTTAAATGACTAGCTTGGCTTGCCCATTTTTGAGCCTGATCGGATCGGATTTAATTCTTTTCTGAATTACCAACTGCTTCACATCGCAGCTCTGCGGAGGCCAAGTGCCATCATGCAAATTATTGTATTTAATGACTCTAGACCTTCATTTAAAAATCTTTCAATGTCAATCAGTTGCTGAATAAATAAACCCCACGGACATGTAACATTCTTGACTCTGTGAAAGCAGAATTGGTCGATCCTTCTACCAGTTTTCCACCAAGAGATGGTTGGGAGACTGAAACCATTGAAAAATTACACACTGTACACTGAAGGTTGCAAAATCGACTGTTGCGTCGGCGCAGGTGATTACTCCGAAACACTAAAATTTACAAAAATCGTTTCGTCTCTCTGACTGTTTCAGCATATAAAGCACATTCTCCCCCTCGTAGAAACGAAAGCTAAAAATAAAAAAAAATAAAAATTTATGGCGCAACAGGCTCGATAGTACCCAGGGCCTAGCTTTTTTCTCACAACCATTCATTTGTGCATGTGTACTTCTTTGCACGATGGCGGGACCTCCTGTTTTATGCCGAATCCGAACGGCTAAGTTGAGATAAGCTATTAATGACAATTGATACTTCTCGGATGATTTGTCAGATCATCACGAGAGGAGGGCCAGTGAAAAATCATTTAGGTGTTGCTACGGCTGGGAATCGAACCCAGACCTTCTGCGCAACAGTTCAACGCACTAACCATCGCGCCACTAAGCCCGTCGAAAGCTACCGCAAACAAAATATCACTATTTTTGTTGATAAAAAAAAACCGTTAGGCTATTATTTCGCCATCGATGTCATCAAAACTAGTTCTTCACTGCTAGTATGAGGTGATCTACACTTGGAGTACATATATCCGACTTATATCTTGAAAATTTAAAATTGCCATTTGAAAACTCTGTCCAAAATGTTTGATGCCTTTAGAATGGCGTATGATCTTTTAATGGAACCTTTTTTCTTCTTGGGGACGGGGCTGTAATTTAAGAATTAAAAGGGGTCGAACTTGGGGTCCAACTGACAATTGAGAGATGATATGACCTGGGACCATTCAGTTCAATAATAAATTGACAGCATAATCCTCAAAGTGACCTTAATGGAAACAAACAAGATGTTGCGGTAGCCAGGGAGGCTCATATCTCGCCAGCTCACGCCCTATTTACGACAATCCCATATAAGATGTTAAAAAAAGCCGAGCATAGATGAGAAACCTTGTGCCATATCAAAACATGTGGCTATGTTACAACTTGACAATAATACGCGACCTAATAAGCAGATCTTGTAAATAGGTTTTCAGTAGCGACCATTACTGGGAACTGGTCCATCAACGATCTTGCTGCATGACTGTGTATGCCCCACAATACCAACTGTCGCAATTACTGTACGAATGACCGCAGTGTTGTCAGTTCCAGGATATCGATCACTAGGTGAAACTTTTTTGACAACCTTAACGATCACTTTGATAAGCAAATCAAAAATTGTATCGCCTTCCTAAATGCCACTGGGTGGACAAACGATCTCACAATGGCCGTGTTACGGGTTTTAGTTTTATGAAAGTTAACTTTGCCGATGCACTATGCTCATTGGTCAATCGAGAATTTTTAGTCACGTGACATGGTCGATTGATCAATAAAAGCAGCGCATCGGCAAAGTTAACTTGGGAAATCTAAAACCCGGAACACAGCCAATATGTTACAACAACTGACAAATGAGTATTTGATGTGAACAACGGAGCTACTTATTGGACAGATTAAGGTCAGGTTATGCTTTCTTCGTAAAAACAGATATCGTCTAGTTTCTGGCCACTGTAGCTACACTTTTTTCAGTACGACTGGGTCGATTTGTATTTATTCGATGATGGACTTGAACTAAACAAACAAGATGGGATGGGGAAGTTATTTTTCTTAAAACATAATTCTTCAGACGAAACATTCAAACCAAAATTCCAAAAAGGGAAATCCCCAGCAACGAAATTTCAAAGAGAAAATCGGCGGCACAGAATTCTTGAAAATAAAGATTTGCAAATGTTTCATGAAATATTATATAAAAAGTAGAAATGAAAAAAATTAATAGCTAGATACAAGCATTAATAGAATTATGTGACAGCAATACGAACAAAGCAAATAGGGTTTCCGTTCAAAAGAACATTTTCTTCGGATTTGTTCGAAATCGAAGAATTTTTGACGAAGGTATCAGTTCCGATAAGCATTTTGAACAAATCTTTCAAAGAAATGTATTGCAAATGATCGCGAAGGACAGTTATAATCAAACAAAAAAAATCAGATGATATATGAACATGGAAACAGGGATTTTTTGGTGACGTTTTTTGTGGGAAAATTTCATACCGCTCCTCTCGAAAGACCTAACAAAATGCAAAATACAATTCGGGAAAATTAATTCTCGAAATTCCAACATTGAGGGTTGAGAATTCTGTTCCAAAAATGTTTGATTGTTTTCTGAACCCGTAAAATTCGTCTTTCCTTCAAGATTATGTTCTTAACAAATAGTATAGAACTACATAAATGTCTGCCGATATTCGAGATTTAACAATTTTTTTTGTTTTTGCTTGCACAAAAGTACCCAAACGAACCTAGTTTGTTATTTAGACGCGTACTTTTTCGTTAATTTTTCTCTGTTCAAAAAAAATTATCATGTACGAAATTTGACTGCAAAAGAATGGGAAGAGACCTTCTATCTTGTCAGATGTTTATTTGATATTTACTTGTCTGTAAAACATACCGTCGCCCTATTGACACAAGAACGTAACTACATTTTTTTTTTATGGGTTGGGTATGCCACCTTACTTATAAAACAGAATTTATATATGTATTTGGACAAAAAATTGTACCTCTAATAAAGAGTGATTTTTAAGAAAAAGTTTCTCGAGTTGGCAGCACTGGTTAGTAATGCGTCCAAACGTCATCTGCCATTTAATGAAACAATTGCAAATTATTTAAATTTATTATCAAAATTCGTGCTAGAGCACCTCCATGAAAATCCGTTTTTCTTTACCGAAAAATTGTATTCAGCGATGAGGCTCAATTCTGCCTCAGCTTATACGTATATAAGCAAAACTGTCGCGTCTGGAGTAATGAACAGCAACATGCCATACCAGAATTACCGTTGCATCCCGAAAAAAAAAACAACAGTTTGGTGTGGTTTATGGGCTGGTGGCATCATCTGTCTATTGTTCTTCAAAGACGACCGTGGAAGAAACGTTACCGTCAACGGCGAACGATATAGAGCCATGATACGCGACTCTTTTTGCCCAGTTAACTGATTTGAACATGGTTGACATGTGGTTTCATTCAGACGGTGCTACATGCCACATTGCCACATAGATCGTGAAACAATGTAAATGTCGAAGGATGAATTTGTTGAACAGCTTATCTCTCGAAATGGCCCTGTGAGATGGTCGCCAAGATCATGCGTTTTAACACAATCGAACACGATTAAAGCCTTACAGGATAACATAACACGCGTAATTCGTGGAAATACAGTCCGAAATGCTCGAACACGTACGTTCAACTCTGGTTCAATACCCATGCAGCAAAATGCTCGCAATTGGTTAGTTTTAGTCGATTTTTGTCTAGGCCTTGTTACGAATATTCCTGGATGTAACAATATGTCCATGTTATGTCATATACGGGCTATTTTCGTAAATGAAAGAAATTTGTTTTCTAAAAATTAAAATAACCAGCAGTACTAGCTTAACAGAATGAATGAGAAGACAAAGCCCATTTTGCCAAGTGAGAAATGGCTCATGGAGATCTCGAAGATATCTGATGGATCCGTAAGTTTAATACGCCTAGTGTATCTCAATAAACCAACACTTTTCAAGTAACATACTCCCACAAATCTCAGATGCCTTACACAAATTTTAAAGTAATCCGATTCGGCAAAACGTTTGCATCTGTATATTGTTGTTTTTTTTTTTCCAAATGCCAAAATTTTCTTCAAATAAACCGCGTCACTCTTATTAAACATCAAATCGTATCATCATACAAAAAAGTAAAATCACAAATTTACGATAAATAAAAGAAAAAAATCAATAATTATAAAAATATAATTATGAATAAGAGACTAACTTAACTTTTAAGAAAATATGAATATCGACTGATTTTCAAAATAATAACAAAAAACAACAAATTAAAACTGCCAAAGATATAAAAAATATTTTTATTCATTGTAAATAATTATTTAGTTTTTTTTTTTTAATATATGTATACTTACTTTTTGAGTGAAACAACGAAATATATAATACAATGTTATGTTGTATATTGAATTAAAAATAAACAATAAAACACATCTAGTCTATGGTTGTAAATATACCATAAAATTTCGCAAAACAATCAATTGTGTCTGTTCTGTTTTTTTTTTATTAATAGTATTTCAAATGTGTATACATACTAATAAATTATATAAAAAATGTTGTAACGTTTAGAATTTATATTGTATAAGTTAAGTCATAAATATAAATGTTTAATGTTAAATTTATGTTGTTTTTTTTTTTGTTAAACTATTTTTGTTGATTTTTTTAATCTGTGAATAACTCAAAATTAGAAAATTGAATAAATTATTTGAAGAATACTGAAAAATAAAATTAAGAAAGATAAAAAGTTAAAATAAATAAAAACTTGTGTATTTATTTAATTTTATTAAACGCCGAACACGGAGTGCTGATATTAAATTTAATTTATTTAACTATAAGATAGTTTTCTTGTTTTTGTTTAGTAATTTTCTTCTAATTTATTTTTTTTTAATTCTAATACTGTTTTTATTTTATTTTTATATTATTGTATTTAATTTTGTTACACAAAATATTTTTTAAATGAAAATGAAATTATAACATTTTTAAATAAATTTATTTTTATATATATAAACAAACAATTTTGTATTGCGTAACATTTTTATTTTATTTTAGTGGGAAGCAAATATTTATGGGATAACAAGGTTTTTCTTTTGAAAGTAAGTATTTTGCTTAGGTACTTAATGGGAGGTTCGGTGGTAGAGGGCAGATCGAAATGATTGGTGGACTATGAAGACATTTCTTGTATAGAAAATAAAAAGGTTTGTTATCGGATACATTGACTGAGTATTTACAAATAAATATTTGTTTATGGTTGGGGTTTTTATAGCAACAATATTATATGTTAAGAAAAATACAAGCATTTTAAATTATTGGTGGGATTGAAAACGGATTTCTCTTGTTATGAATTACCACTGATTTCATGATGGAGGTGTTTGCCATTAGTCTTAGCAGAGATATCTCTAATTTTGAATATCGAGTCCAAACGTTGATGTTTCCATATTGGTAAAATGTCAACAACATTCTCAGCTTATGGTATATACATGTGTCAAAAATGGGTTTTCTCAAATAGACATGAAATAAAATAACACGACAAAACTTTACTTTGCAGCACATAAACATGCATCGTCAAAAAAATGTATTTTGATGGCTTTAGAAGAGAATGGGGAGACAAATACAACAAATTATAATCTCGGTAATTTGAAAAAAACTCGAGTTTCTGCATTTAAAATTCAGAAATTGTGGCGCAAATCATGGAGGGATCCATATACCGAGCTGAAGCATTAGGAAGCGTAAAAATTCCATAGAACTCCTTTGAAACGTTTACATTTGAAGAGTTTAAACTTGATTTTGGGCTCATTTTAGAATCCACTCAAGAAGCACCGACCCAAACAGAGTACCTTGATTGTGCTCAACCGATTGTCATTGGATCATCTCACCGATGCGTACATTTTACGATCCATTGGTAATAAGAATTAAGCATTAGCAATAAAAAAAAATGCAAAAATAAATAAAGATGTTGATCGGTTTCTTAATCCAATCAATCATTGGTTTGCATGACAAACAAACGCTGTACATGAAACTGATTATTATCTGGATCACGATCATGATATAACATTTTTCGGTTTCTCTTATAAAGAGAAAGATATTGTTTTCGTGATAATTTTCGATCTCTAGATTTTGATTGATTCTAACATTACGATGATAGCGGAACTCAAAAAAGTGGTTTTTGGAATTCCGTTCGTCGGTTTTTCGGCTCGTCGGTCCGTCCGTCCGTACAAGTCTCTCCAGCCTAAACGACTTGACCGATTTTCTTCAAACTTCGTATCCAGCGTTTGTTTGGTCATAATTCTAGGCCATTTTTGTTTTTATAATTGACACGCGCTAAATGGATTATGAATACCCTTTTAGTGTTTGAGCACACCGCGGCCATTAAGGAAATAGAGGAGTAGAAAATAGGAGATACCTATGTGCATTCGTTTTGAATTTCTGTAGATTGAAATGGAGAGGAACAACTGAGTTTGGTAAGGCATTCCACATTCGTGTTGTTCGGTTAAGGAATGAATCTCTATATTTCATAGGTCGTCCGAAGATAGGCTTGAGGGTGAACTGATTAGCATTCATTACACGGCGACTTAGAGCATTTGTTGTCGCAGTAGCGGTTAAAGAGTGTAAGCAGGAGACATCCTTACGATGTACGAGCGAAACTATGGAGTTCGCTAAGGTTGGATCTCCTATAAACTTTATCGCACGCTTTTGTATCCTATCTAGTAGGTGCAATTGTGTTGTGGCTGCATTTGTTAAGGAAACCTTGACATTTAGCTGCATTTTTAGCGATTTTAAATATGTATGTGGTTGTTCCAACTAACACACATACCGAGCATCGAAAGTGTTTCGGTTTCGAAGATGCAAGTGCCCATGGATAATGGCTGTAAATGTTGGTCTCGCTTGGAAGACAGAAGACAGCATTGCGTTTTGGAAGCATTAGATTCCACTCCATTAGATTAGCCCCATTAAAAATTTGCTTTCGAGGTCGGAATTTAATGAACTTAACATATTTTGTCGATTTTGTTCCACGTCCGAAGGTGAAGGGCGTGAATTCGAGAACGAATATGAAAAGCTGAGGGTACTGTCATCAGCGAATGAATTGATTGGATTGCAACTTCAAGATTGCACCGACAAGAGGTCGTAAATAAAAATGAGAATGAGTGTCGGAGACAAAACGGAGCCTTAGGAAACACCAGCATTTATTTTGTGAGTAGCAGACTTGAAACCGTCCCAAACTACTTGAATTGAGCACTTCGAGAGGTAGTTTCCTATTTATTGAAGAAAATTAGTAAGGCCACAGAGGCATATTCGATGCAGGTGAGATAGGCGCACACGCTCGCTAGTGCTCGGCTAAGCTCGTCGGACGGGGAAGTTCAAAAGCACGCATTTTCGACAAAAGGACTTGATGTCTAGCCCTGCCAAAAGCCTTTGGAATATCAAGTTCAACGATCTTGTTTTCGCCAGCCAAGATGGATTGATTGGTCCCATTTTTCAGCGAGATATGACATCACTTGACGATCATTGAGGAGTATACGTGATTCGAGATATTTTATAAGCTGGCGGTTTGTCAGCGTTTCCATGACTTTAGAAGGAAGGGATGTAAGTGCAATTGGTCAAAAAAAAAATGCATTGGATCATCGGAGTTTATTTTTTTTATTTTCTGTTCCTAAGAAAACCGTATTGACGGGTCATTGAAGAGTTTTCGTGATTCAAAATATTTTTTAGGGTTTCGGTTAATCACCGTTTCCATGACTTTAAAAAGAAGGGATGTAAGTGCAATTGGTCGAAAATAATGCATACGATCATCGGAGTTTTTTTTTTATTTTCTCGGTTATGTATATTGCTCATGGGGATAAAAAAAAACGCCTAAAATGTAGAAGATGTAGGGCTTAAAGTCAAAATGTAATTCGGGTTGTCAGTTTGACAAAATTGAAATCTATTTCTCGCCTAAATAGTAAAATGTTGGTTTGTTTTTTTTATTTCTGTGTGTATGTCCGTTTAGTAGATCGATTTTTGTGTACGACTGTGTAATTTAAAAAAAAAAAATCAACAAACTAAATTGGAATTTACATTTCGCAAATATATGCGAGTCCTTGCTGCACAGAAATACGCGACTTTTTCACATGTTGTCTTCTTGGAAAAAGCAGTGATTTAGGATAATTCATTCATTGGCACCGTCGAATGTCACATGGAAAATATATGCGAAAGCACGAATTTTTAACGTCGCATATATTTTAATTTCAAGACAAAAAAGGAAAGTTACCTGCCCAACATTCATTACTTGTGATAAAAAAAATTGCTAGATAACTTGCATGCTTAGTTGCAAAACAAATACAAAAAGGGTGGTGGTTTTAGTGAGTCTAGCACTACTTTGAGCATGTGATCATCGTGTCTATCGAGATTTCCACCAGCCAAAAGAAAAATCTCAGTCAAAATATTTGATCAAAAATTGTTTCTTTTTATATAGAAAATTCTATCCTATATTTCTTTTCTACTCAAGGTATTCAAATATTTTATCGAAAAGGATAAATCTGCGTGTTAGAATAATACCTTAAGATTCCCCTTTTTCTGTTTCCTAATTAAGTGTAATTTGTGAACTCAGAAAAATAGTAAAAAAGTGGCTACTAGTCAGCAGAAATTGTGAAAAATGTTATTGCTAGCCAACTAGATCTTAACTCTCCAGTCTCCACCATTTGTAATCCGACTTTACGACTTCTTTAGCTGCTCGTTACATAATTAACCCCGATAAACTACCCCACTAAGTCCCTCAAGCTCAATAAAAATAAAAGGAAAAGTAATGCTTAGCACTCTGATTATAATCAATCCAGTTATGGTATCCTTTGCATTGGCTACCATTAAAATATTTTATTACATAAACTTGTTTTAATTTTTGTTAAATAAGGCATTTAATTTGAATTTAAACATCAACGGCTTACAAGCCTTTCACAACGGATGTCATCCAGACTTAGGGGGTATCTAATTTAACAATTTTCTTGTTTTTTTTTTTTTCTTATAAAGAAAGTGATTTACAAATTGTGTTATTATTGTTCAACTAATCAATTCCATGAATTTTAATATTTCCTGTACGTGTTTTAGTTAATTTTTTATTATTGTTTCAGTTTTCTATAAATTGTTTATTTGGTTTATCAACATTTTATTTATCTAATAAGAAATTTAATAATTTTGTTTTTTTTTTTACATTGATTTTAGTTGGAAAAACGTTATAGAAGTTTGATTTTTAGGGAAAAATCGCATAAGAAGTTTTATTATTTATTAAGACGTCGTTAGTCTAGTTGAGCTCTGAATTATATAATTGAATTATTTTTATAAAAAAAATTAAATCGACAGTTAAGATTGTTGTCGTAGTTGTGATATTTTTTTGTTTGTTTGTTGTAATTGCTTCATTTGGTCGTTGATAATTGATTTTGTTGGATTTTTTTTTATATGTTTGTTGTAAGTTTTTTTTTTAATATTTTTATTTTTTTTTTTAAATTCTAAGTTGTTCTTTACTTTTTGCTGGTGCAGCTTTATCAGCTAATAAGTTGTATGGTTTTTTATTGGCGTTTAAATTAAAGCTATTGGCAGATCTTTGTTGCAGAAGAAGTGGTATCAGTGGTGAGTTACGAGGACCAAACGAAATTTTGAAACCATCAGAACATTAGTAGGTAAGTCAATGTCCGTGCTTTCGAAATATCCATAAATTTATCCGTAAAAAAAGTTTTTGCGAAAATGAGTATAGACGTGTTTTTTGTATGATGACTATCTGCAAAGTCTTAAAATCATGGGAGAATCTTACAAAATGTCTTGCAAAGAGATTTCTTTTCTGTACGCGGAAATATAGAAGTGGAAGTGGAAAACAAGCTTTAGAAAATCGAAGACTGAGAACTACCCAATATTTATTTTTTTGTAAGAACTAATATTGTTGGCTGAACAACTCGTTGTTAAATCTCAAACGTTATTCCCAACCGCAAATTATCTTCATACACTCTTGAATGACTGTCGGGATTTCGCCAAATGTGTTGTTACTTTTATGACTTGATCCAGTAACGTCTCGCTAAGCCATTTTTGGGACATGATCCGGAAACATCAAGCAAAGAAGTCCGAAACGCTAAGCACTGAGCAATTTACAGGAAGTTGTAGACCAATTCAAAACTTGAGCCCAGCAGCGTTCCCACTTTGGGAAGTTTCTACTTTTTTGGTAAATTGTGTTTCAAAAGGAAATAGCATACCCGTGGAAAGGATTCAGTGTACTTTTTTATGACCCATCCTTAGATATTAACAAAGAGTATAGAACTACATAGAGTTTGCATCTCGTACAAACAATATTTTCTATGTGGGGTACTGATATTGATACCCCAGTGTTCACATTGTTACCCCAGCATCAAACAACAGCCTTGCCGACGCATACGACCTACGAAATTTCCCTTCGCATTTCCCCGCGTCTGAAACGGCTACAAAATATTTAGCTGTGATGCGAACTCTACGTAGTTCTATCCTCTTTGATATAAGTAAACATTTCAATAGAAAACTGGATTCAATCGAGAAAAAAAATCATAGACAGTATATAGCACGTGTTGGATATTCATGAAAATCTTTTCTCTGATAACAAAAATCATCAATCAATTAAAAAGAGCTTGATCTAGTTATCATAAGTCCTTTGACGGTTTGATGACTCTTAAGCTGGGTACTCATTCCGTAACTATCAAAATCTAGCAAGTGTCCTACACTATCATCAACGATATTCGTTTCGTCGTAATCTGGGATATATTGTCGGCGCAAACGTTTTCAAATTCGGTATTTAGCGATAAAATACATAGGAATACAGCTTTGCAAAAATAAGTTAAGAAAGTTCCAGGAAGAGCTGTTTTTTATTGGTGATGAATTTAAGGACTTTGGTGGTACATTGGACTGCTACATGCCAAATGTTTTATTTCTGTTTAATTTGGGCAATATGGAATTCTCCTAAGCGGATGTCATGCTTATTTGTCCTTTTTAATGCCATCTTTGTCAATCAAAGCCGCCATAGTTAAGTTGGCTTTAAAAGTACTGCAAAACAATGTCGATGATTGATTTGACCGATGTCATAAATCTGTAACGGAAATATACTAAGGAATGGCCACAACTGGAACACTCTTCATCATTGAAAATGTACTCGAAGCAAAAAAGAGATCAAAAATGCCGAACATACTAAGCGTCTTAAGCCACAGATATTTTATGCCTATAAACCAGAGACTTTGGACGATTTTAAGTCAATTTTCGCAAGGCAATGTCGATGGTCAATGTGACCGATGTCATAAATCCGGAACGGAATTACACTAACGAGTTACCACAACTGAAGTACTCTTCATCATTGAAAATGTACTCGAAGCAAATTAAATTAAAAATTTGTTTATACCCTCAGGCTCAAACAGACGTCTTAGACCACAGATGACTTTGAGGTATTCTTCCTTAATGCAAATTACGTGTGAAAGGTGTTACTCCAAGCTGTTCCTAGGAATCGGTAAGTAAACTATTATCGACATCTCCAAATAATTTGTTTCGTCATCTTACTTCCTCTAGACTAAAAGTCTAAAAACGTATTGCTTGGTCCTTCAGAAAGTTCATAAATGTTTGTTCAACTCCGAAAAATGAATTGTAAAACTCATCTGAATCAGAAAAGATAAAGCAAAGTGGAGCCTCCTTTTGGAAACACGAACAAAATTAGTAACAGCCGGTGGTCTTCTCAAACTTGGCAAACTGATGTTCCCAAGAAATCAAACACGGGATGTTAATAGGGATTTTGAATGTCTGCTTCAGTTGCTACCCAACACAGGCTCATAAATCACGCTTGTACTTTCAAATGATTTGCCTGATATTATTGTCAGCTATGCGATTTCTGGAAAAACAGATTAAAAATTAAAGCTCATCATATTCGAAAAAAGAAGGCTTTCGTATTCATAGGCAAATGAAATACAACACACAGAGCAAACCGGAATATATAAATTCTTTCAGGTAGTGCATTGGGTCATTGCAATACTTTCATACTTTTTAGAAAATATTATTACACGACGAGCAAAGCTATGTGACAGCAAACCTATGTGATACAGACAACGTCCAGGCCAACAGTAAGCACTGTACATTCTTATTAGAAATAAGAACAAAATAATCACGGATTGTCTTGTGACTTCTTTAACATAATACTTTACTGGTATTGCTTATGAGCAGGAGCAACATATTATTTAAAGAAACAACTAGCCATGTGGAAAGATTCAACCTATAACTCTGAGCAGGCCATACATACAGCCACTATATATGCAAAAAACGAAACAAACAAATGTACATAACATGTCAAAAAAAACAAGACCCAATAAAAAATTCAATTCAATTCAATAATACTTTACAGGATTTTTGCACACACCATAAGGACGCCCGCTTGAAGTGCGCAACTGAAGGCAGTTAAGTAAAGACCGGGAGAATTGGAGCGCCATTTCAGTACAAAAAAAGTGCAATATTGGGAATTCCATCCAAAAGTCGATGAATTCAAAAACCTTTAAATAAATTTGAGTGGAAAATCGACTTACGAATCTGGCAGCACTTTATTAAAAATTGGAAATCAAATCTTAGACTCCAACTAAGAAAGACAAGAAATCGATTTGTACAGTCAAAATACAATTAAAAAAAGCTGGATTTCAAAACCTCCTATAAGAATTTGCAATGGGATCAAATGGGGAAAGTGGTTGGGCCACCAAAAGTCGCCCCTTATTGAGAGAAAGCGCTTCGTGAAGTCTTCCCTCAAAACAGGGAGCAAAAATCCCAGTTGAGGAAATTGCACACCACACTGTGACTTTTAAGGTAATGCAAAGGCCTTTGTTACATTTAAATTAAAATTCGTGTTATCTTTTCATTTTTACTAGTAAGGATAATCCTTATAAATTTTGAATTGGTTGCGATCACTATCCCTTCGAAAATTAGGCCTCAAAGGCAAATCCACGCTGTTTCACTCTTTTAATGCTTGATATATGTATATAGATATATACACACTTTTATAATTTTCAAGAGAAAAATGCGAACGTTCATAAAATCGATGCAAATTGATTCGATTTTATGGACAACACTTTTACAATTTTTAAGTACGTTCATTAAATCGGTCCATAAAATCGGGACAACACTTTCATAATTTTCAAGAGAAAAATGCGAACGTTCATAAAATCGATCCAAAGTGATTCGATTTTATGGACAACACTTTTATAATTTAAAAGAGAAAAATGAGAACGTTCATAAAATCGTTCCAAAGTGATTCGATTTTATGGACAACACTTATACAATTTTCAGAGGGAAAAATGCGACGGTTTATAAAATCGTTCCACAATGATTCGATTTTATGGACAACGCTTTTACAATTCTTAAGCACGTCTATTAAATCGATCCAAAATGATTCGATTTTATAGACAACACTTTTATAATTTTCTAGAGAATAATGCGAACGTTCATAAAATCTGGCCGGGTAAGGGAGAAAACCACGCCTGTCGAAAAATGGATATCTTATCGAAACGTAAAGAATAAATAAGGATTCTGGTATCAGGTGCCTGGTGTCTGGTGCCAGGAGAGCAAATTTCACTACAGTTACCGTTGGCGAGCATAAAAAACTCAGCGTGCAGTACATTAAACTTTTTGAATTCATTTTTCTTCTTGCTATGCTTGAAGGTGGTGTGCGACATTGCCTATCTCGGCTCCGCTACAACAACATCTCGTCAGAAATTAAACGAAGAATTACTCTTGCCAATCGCTGTTTTTTTTCGGGCTAAGAAGTCAATTCAGTGGTAAAGCCCTCACTCGAACTACTAAGGAGATCCTATAGAAGACAATGATCATCCCAGTCCTGCTCTACGGCGCTGAAGCATGGACCGTCTCGAAAGCGGATTAAGAAATCCTTGGTCGATTTGCGAGAAAAATTCTTTGAAAAATCTTCGGTCCCGTTTGCGTTGACGGGCTATGGAGACGAAGATTAAACCAAGAACTATACGAGCTGTACAGCAACATGCCCCTTGTCAAAAAACTCCGCATTGGAAGTTTAAGATGGCTTCTACATGTAGAACGAAGGGACACCAATACTCCGGCTCGTAGAGTCCTCGATTCCCAGCCAGACGTCGGACGGAATAGAGGAAGGCCTCGCCTTAACTGGCGCGCACAAGTAAAAACCGACCTCAACAAACTTAAGGGCAGTTAGCTAAGGACCGGGCTAATTGGAGAGACATGTTGGTTGAGGCCCAGGAACATTACGGAGTGTAGTGGCACTTAAGTGAGTAGTCATTGGAGTCATTCTATCTAGAGTCATTCTAAAGAAGAATTCTATTAAGAATTTCATTACAAAAAATTGTCTGTTTGAAAACTGAATGATTTTTGACGGAAATAGTAGCGAAAAGGGCGTTCTGTTCATTTTTTTAAAGAGTGAGTCTTTAACGCCAAATGATTTTAGCTTTGGGATCAAAACTCCCGAAACATAGAGCACATCGGAGGCAGCGTCGTTCAGTTTGAAAACAGCTCATATGAACTTTCCAAACATTTACCGGATTCCGACAAGAAGACACGATTTCTTCAATCACGTGATGGAGCAGGCAGTGTTTACGACAGGAGTAAATGATAAATAGGCGAAGTGCTTTGGTCTTTCTAGTAAGCCAGTGTATTTAAGCCGAAAATGTCAAAATGACAGTCGTCTCCTTCTCGTCTCCTAGTCGACTCCTTCACTATCGTCAACGATTATCAGTTTAAAAATTACGGACTGACTACCCAGAACTAGACAAAAAGTCAACATCGACCCCATTTATGAACTTTAGTGGAGATACGACAAAGAGTCACCAGAGGAAACCGATGCTACATCTATGTAGCGAAACAAAAACAAATCAAAATTTATAATCCCAGAGTCGAAATATTTGCTCTACCGGAACCTAGTCCTACTTTACGGCGCCGTGTCCTGCAAATTAAGCAGGAAAACGGAGCAGCGATTAGGCACATTTGAATGAAAATTTTTCCTAAAATCCATTCCTGTATGTAGGGAGACGAATGGTGGAAACGATACAACCCGCAACATAATGATATTTATCAAGATGGAGATGTAATGCTAAACGTGGACTGCATTGTCTCGGCTATACATTCTCTCTAGAACTAACAATAATACGCCTGTCAAGGAAATCTTTGACACTCAATGAATCAGGAGACGGTAAGCTAAGTAACTCGAGTAATCAACACCAAAATGTTTGTCTCGGCCACATCGAGCGAATGAACAGTAATAATCCAGCCAAGGGAATCTTCGACACTCAACGGATCAGGAGATGGTAAGCTAGGTAACTCGAGTAATCAACACCGAAATGTTTTTCTCGGACACATCGAGCGAATGAACAATAATACTCCAGCCAGGGAATCTTCGACACGGTTTTGGAGATGGTAAGCGAAGTAACTCGAGTAATCAACACCAAAATATTTAGAGTACGGGTCCAGCTATAGCGACCATTTAAAACCATCATACAAAAAAAAAACACAATGGAACTGAAATTTTACTTCAGAAGTTGGTTATATCACACCACATAGATTCCATACTTTCTTGAGGATAAACCGATTTTCATTGATGGCGTAGCGAGTACTGCCACTGAATTGTTGAATGTGAGGAATGCAACAATAAAACAATGTAAGGCAGGAGATATTTCGACTATGTTCAAGCGAAACTGAAGAGTTCGCAATTCTTATGTCTCCTAAAAGTTTTGTTCGCACGCGTTTGAAACCTATCTAGGAGATGCAATGCTGTTGTTTGTGCACCCTACCAGCCGTGGTATTTGAACTCGATTTTGAAGCGTATGAAAGCTTTGTATATATTGTGATCCGATCAGAAGGGGTGAAATATTTCAACCATTTATGGTTCATCTGTAAATCTACACTATGATGGGACCTCATGTTTTATCAAGAATCCGGACATCCAAGAAAATTAATACTAATCGGATGATGATCAGAAATATTAGAAAGGAGGGTGCCAATGTAAAACATTTTGGGGTTGCTACAACTAGAAAGGTGGGATGAAGCCATGCAACTTCAAAATAAACAATTAAATATGAATTTCTTGCGAAAACCTGACAAACTGTCATGAATAGGAATCTCTTGCGAAAGCTGGATAAACTGTCATGAGAAACTTCTCAACTTCGGATTAGGCGTTAAGCAAGTAATCATCTCCTTTGTGGCAAAAATAATAACTTGACACGCACAAGTAAAGGGAGAAACTACGTTTGTGGCCTTATAAAGGTTGTAAATGCCAAATACTTCATTTTTCGAATATAAATTTTGGTCAGTCGGATAAAGTAAAATATTTCACTGAAAACCTGATTTATGCGTTAACTCTGGAACAATTATAATTCGGAGTTTTTCAACTCTAGTTTACTAGTCATTGTTCTGGATTTGGACATGCTTAATAATAAATTTATAACTTAACTTAATAATGTCACCTTAAACCACCCTGATTGCCCCACAAACTTCCACAACTCAGTTAGCGCCTTTCATAAGCCAACAACGCTTCATTTGTCATTAAGAAATTGTGTACAAAATACTGTTCTCTACTTGCATTAATTTACAACTATTGTTTCATTCTTTTTTTAAACAGTTGAAACACGATATATTTCCTTTGTTCTTATATAAAAAAAAAATAAAAATTTCTTGTATAAAGTCGTTATATTCCTTGTGCGAATTGCATTCAATAAATTGTTAATAAACTCTGCTTTGCATGTGTTTTGTAAATGCTTTTTTGCTATATAAATGGTTCACTTAAAGTCTAGACATTAATTTTTGTTATTTTTTTTTTAGAAAATGCTAATAAATCATATAAATCTACTTTTTCGATAACATTTCGATAACTGCGTATTTTTTTTATCTTATTTTCCTTAACTACTTAACAATTCAATAACAAAAAACGAAACGTTATGTGGTCCGATTTTGGTAAAAAAAATATGAAATAGAAAAATGGTTTTTAAAAATTTTTTTAGGACAACTTACCACTTACAATGACATAAATAGTTGTTTTTATAAATTTTGTTTGTTTGGAAAAGAAGACTTTTCTTGGTTTTTTTTTTATCAATTTTTGCAGTGAATTCAGTTGGTGAAGCTTCTGTGCTTCTGTTCTTTCTCTCGGCATCTCTTTCTGGGAAGACTCTGTGAAACTAAAACAAAATTGAGACCTCTCGTCCTTAAGTTGTGTTATTTGATATGTGTGCATTGTCATCCAGCGCCTTCTTGATCGGCGTATTCGTCTGTGATCCGGGGGTTGTCGTCGTCATTGGGCAGACGAAATCCGTCCATTCGATCTCACTGCCCTTTGTGCTCTTTCGTCTCTTTAGAGAGAATTGTGATTTCTTTTGTGGCTTGATTTTGGCAGTTATAGTCAAGGGCTGATAGCCTGGTACTGCTTCGGCATCACGCTTTCCTTGGATCGTATCCCGACCGAGTAGTTCTTTGAAATGCGTCGCTAGATGGCGACGTAGCAGAGTCTTACTCGGCGGAATACTCAACAAGTCAGCGAGGAGTTCGGCTGTGAATCGTTGTTCATAGAGCATTAGCGCTCCGTGTACACCGGCGCCACGTAGATTGGGTGCGTATTCTGAAAGATCGGCGACTTTGAGCCATTCCATGACACGATGTGCTGTCCACAGGGCTACCGGTTCGTTGCTGTTGTCTTCGTCAGACTTGGATCGCCGAATGAGGCATTCAGCTTCGTATTCCATTTCACGCATGCATTGTATGCCACGACGAAGCGAGGCAATGTGCAGACAGGAGGTGACATGCAATTGGGCAAGGTCTTCCATTGTTAGACGATGCAGCATGCGACCGTCGACCTTTGCCATCAGGAAGGTGTCTTTGTATTGGGGTAGACCAATGTCGTCGAGCCAACGCATGATCCACGAGACATCTAAGCGACCTGCTTTTAGAGCTAGTTCATCATCCTCCTTCCCTGTCAGTTCAGAGATGGCTAGGGTGATTTTTTTACGATGCAGTGGAGCTTTTAAGTTTAATTCCTTTTCAATGTCAATCGGGGAGGTCTCAAAGAAACGAAGGCTAAAATTGGATTTTAGCCATTTCCTGCAATAGTAAGGGAAAGGAATTTTGGGAATTTACCCAGAGTTGTATAAAAAATCGAGGGTATGCTGTGCTAGAATGGAAAACAATTATTTGGTGCATGGCCTCGATACACAGTTGATATCTCATGTGGACACCAATCACGTAAAACAGTTCGTCGACGAGGCACTTGTGTGAAACAGAGGCGGCTATAGTATGTTATAAAACGTTTTTAAGCTTCATCTCAAGACGCTATTAACGTCTTACAGGTTCTCCTCAGTTGAGAAAATTTTATAAAAAAAACAACACTTAGTCGGCAAATTTTGTAGCTTCTGTTGGATCGTCAAAACGATGAGCATCACCTTGAACCCAAGAACTTCAAAAACAAATTCGGTCGTGTTTTCTTCCTAGGCAACTAGAGCCGAAATGTCTTGGGCAATTTTCTTCTATTTTTTTTATCGATATTATCGAGGTTATAGTCTCAAAAGGTGGGATCATTTCCCACCATCGCTAATGGTTCGTCGGCAGCTTTGAATTAACCTTTATGTTCAATCGATTTGGTGCTTTTGGCGATATCCTACGATGTGTCTAATTAGTGTGGATAAACAAAGATAACAATCACGTGAAGACTGCCGCAGAGAATTAATCACAAGCAGCCCCGATTACACATTGTTTGACATTTGTAATCAGTGAATTGGCTGGCAGTAGCCTTGAATTCGCCAATCTTGTGTTTGACAATCGTATGTTTGCCAATATTATCGGAGCACACGCACTTTTTTGATAACTTCCAGACAATCACAGCACACACCTTCAACGGAAATTTTCTTCTGAAACTCACCTGCAATCCTCCTCGTAGCACCCCAGTCCCATGTCGCACAGCCAATTGCAAATGTCATTGGTATTCCAATCGCTGTACGGTTTTGCCGATGACATCATCGATTGTGTCCACTCAATCCGACCTCCTGCGGTTGCCCTTGCACCGCCGCGCTTGAATTCACTCTCCTCTGATGGCGGCAGCTCCAAATTGCCACTATTGCTTCTGCGCAACTTGCCAAAGATATTCCTCAGCCCTTTCGCCTTATCCTTCGACGACTGATTGGGCGACGGGGATGAATTATTCTGCGACATGAAGCTCCCATACATATCGTTTGCATCGTCAATCATGATCTTCTCCGCTGCGGCAAAGGCAACATTTCGCTTGCCTTGCTGTTGCTGATTTGCATTGGCATCCATTAGAGGTTTTTGGCTTTTTATATTTGTTCTCGGTAGACTGTGAAACTGCGGATGCACCTGATGACGGAACGATGCTGGTGGGGTCTTTGGGGCACCCTGCGACGAGATGCCGGCTTGCTGAAGATTTCCCATACTCCCAAAGGGTAGCCTCTTGGTAAGTCCTCCACCAGTACTGCTACAACTGCTCGAATTACTTTTCAACTCACCGTTTTCGCGTTCCAAGGCAGCTCGGTGCAGTTTAAGCTCACTTAAGGCGGTCATAAGCTCGAGTTTTTGCGTCTCTAACGCTGATTGTGACAGCAACTGCAATACAATGATATTTTTGCATGACGCGTATTTGATACAAAGTTAGATCGTGGGAAGCTTGACATCATCGCAACTTGATTTCAAGCCGCGGTCTATGTATAGCAAAACCACACGGTTCCAATTGGAAATCTCCATTGGAATAGAAACAAAAGAAACTTCCGGCCAACGAGCATTAGAGCCAATGACCGCAAAGGTAAACACACACTCACACACACAGCCCGCTTACCTGTCGTTGCAAACGTTCTTCTGCGGCACTCAAGTGCTGCGCCTTCTCCACCAACAATCGCTCCAATTCCAATATCCGATCACTCTGTTCAGCAACTCTATCCGTCATCGATTGATACTGCACGGCTAAGGCCTCCTTATCCCTCTGCAGACGTCGCAGTCGCTCATCCGTATCTTGCCGCGGTAGGTGTGTCTCGAGCCAATCGATTATCACCGCCGATGTTACCGGATCCGGTGAGGGGGCGTTACAGCCGACTTGTTGCAGCGCCAGTGCTAATGTTTTTGCTGTCGATAGTACATTTGCGGCTGAAATCAGATTTCGCTCTGCATTTGCGGCATTTACCGGCCCCCCAACATGGTTCATCGTTGTCCCCGATATAATGCCGTCCATCTGTTGCAGGGCAGCCTCCAACATTTTGCTCGCCTCTGAGGATGAGGAATCTGTTGCTTTTCTCGCCCGAGCATTCATTTGTTTTTTCTTTCACTGTTATCTATCTTTTTTTTTGCACACACACTCGACAACTTAAAATTGTTTACATAATATGCTAACGGATTGCGGCCGATTTGCGATATTTTCCCTTAAGGTTTCGTTTTTCCCTGGGCTATTTTTAGGTGAAAAACTATTTTCACTCGACAGAAAAAGGTGTAAAAAAATATTTTGGAAAATTAGAAGAAAAAAAAGAAGAGAACACGAATGTGAGTGTGAAAACAAATTTTTTATTGTCCGAAATGTCAACGCATTGTAGGGTTTTCAGGTACGGCATTTCCAGTGCGAAAACGTTCACAATAGACTGGAAGCGAGAAATGGGTGTGGAGTAGTGTTGCCAAGAGTTTTAAATTCTGGATATTAATGGAATTAAAACCTTAAGCGACCACTAATATATTGAGTTTAAGTTATAGCTATCATTAAAAACCCTCATGCGAAATTTTATTTTACTTTTTGTGGCTTTTTTATAAATTCAATGATTGGCGAGTTGATGCCAAAACAAAACTTATAAAATTTAAAACAAGGCTGTCAAAAATATTTGAATTTTTATTAAAAGTCTTCGCAGAAAATCACTTTATTATATTTTGCTGATCAAATTTTATTTTTCTGAAGAAATGTTTGTCAGTTTCAGTTTCATCTTTGGAAGAAAAATCAAAGACTGAAATATACTTTGAATCTGGACAGTCCTACCATAAAGTTGCTGAAAATCTCAGGAAAACGATTGCCAATTTTCTTAAAAACAAGAAAACTGGGAATAACTACAAAGGTAGCAACAATCAAGATATTTTTTAAGCAGACAGAAGAGCAATACTGCGGGAAGCTTCAAATTCGCACGACTAGTTCACCAAGATCAAGGAAAACACCGCTGTTAAGGCGAGCTTAACAACGGTACAAAGAGTATAATTAAGAAAGCTAAACACCCGAAGAGACAAAAATTAGCATAATAAAAACATAATACGGTGTGAAACTGAAAGTTTGTTTGATAAGAAATAAGATGGGGTATTGCAATCCCATCCCAATCGATGATGATACGCTTTTGCCTAAACACTTCGTGAGCATATAAATGAACGCATATACGTTTTGACAATCAATAAATAGCTGACCCACCTAGGTAAATTTGATCAACAAGTATGTTGACATAAACTACACAGGATACACAGCGACAAATGTTCTCAAATTGAAAAACTATGCAAACGAAAACTCTTCGCAAGAAAATCATAATTGGATTTAATAGAAATCCCATGGAAAAGCCTAATATAGCCGGAAAACGAGAAGTTCTTATTTATTTTTGTATTTAAAAATTGTGTTCCACAAACCTGTGTGTTTTTGGGATATAGAAATTGTTCCAATGTTTTCTTTTGCTTTTATCAAAACAATATTTTCCTTGAAGTTTGTTGGTTCAATGATCATTAAGTTTCCATTCGGTTCAACAATTTGCTTAATCAACAGCATTTTTACGACCCTATCCTCAAGAAATTTCAATTGTCTCTTTGTGGCAACTCTAGAAAATAAATTCAACGGAGATTAATAAAAGTTTAATCTCAAAGTAAGACCGCGTCAAAGACATGCAAGGTTTTGTAGTCGCAAATGTTACATACATACCTAAAAATATGCAAACAAATTCACCAACAAAAATACTATCGAACATGTTAGATTGAATATCGTAATATCCCCAAAATGTCAAATTGTTCCCCAATATAGTGCCTGGCTACAACCTCATCACAAAACTGAATGAATTGGAATGAAAGCAGTTTTAACAGCTAAAAAACGCTGAAATCTAAGTGCCATGCACCTTATGTTGGAATTTGCAAAAAAGGATCTATACGATATAGATGCACAAATAAAAATTTTCATCTGAATGCTTCCATCAAAATATAAGAACTGAACACATTCATGATGTTCAATTCCAAGAACTACTGTGACTTTGCCCGAATTACGTCAATTTTGACATTTCTCAACTTCTCATCTGTTTACGATTTATTTCAATTTTGTCGCTGCACAATTTTCCAATTTGCGCACTAAATATCTGTGTGTTATTTAACAAATTACAAATAATCCAAAAAAATGTGCTAGAAACCGGGGAAATGAATCGTTTGGAGTATACTGCAGCCCGACTGTTCGAAGGTGAATCATTTGTGAGCCGCGATCGAAATGTCAAACTTTACGACGGTGACGATAAGGTAAGAAGCAGCACCAAATTATAAAAAATGGAAATTCACTAACTTCTGCCACAAACAGACTCAATTCGAAGAAGGTGAAGTTGTCCTCACAACACATCGCTTGTTTTGGGGTCGTCCGGGTGAGATTGCCAAGGCGGCAACTGTCCTCTGCCTGCAGCTGAAGTATGTGATTTCGCTAAGTGAGGAGACCGCTAGTTCCTTCATTTTCGGGAGGAAAATCCGAATCATTGTCCATTTAAGACCGCCAATGAGCGATAAATCACCTGGACCGATGGACTACAGCTCAGCAGGGTTTATCAAACTCTCAGGAAAAAATGGTCTAAGTAGCGAGTTCTCGACTGCTTTGAGAGAGACAATCAATGCGAGAATTTGGGAAGCAGAGTCACCTCCCAGTGATAACCAACAATCCCCGGAAAAGGTGGTCGTGCCGAAGATTAAACTTCGCACTGGAATTGGTGGTATTGAGAGGTCCATCGAGCAGAAGAACAAGCAAACTGATGAGAACATTGCGATGGCATTTCAAGATCTGAAAGTTCTAATGGCCATGGCTAAGGACATGGTGGGTATATCGAAAGAGATCAGCAGTAGAATACGCGAGAGAAAAGGCGAGATATCCGAAGATGAAACTGTTCAGTTCAAGTCCTACCTCATGAGTTTGGGTATTGATGACCCGGTGACTAGAGATGCATTTAGTAGCAATTCAGCTTATTTCAGGAGTTTAGCTACACAAATCTGTGAATTGCTTTTGGATCCCATTGAGGTGGGTTCAGATGAAATTACTTGTGCAGCTTTTTTGTGAGTTTTATTCTTTTAGCAATCTGGAGGAATGATGTCACTGGCTGACGTCTATTGTCGCGTTAATCGCGCTCGTGGCTTGGAACTTTTATCCCCGGAGGACTTGCTCAACGCCTGTCATTATTTAGATGGACCCATTAAGTTAAGACAATTCCCCAGCGGGGCAATGGTCCTCCAAATGGAGTCGCAAGACGACGAAATTGTCGCAAACGATACCGCGGAGAGAGTAGAAGCAGCCAACTCTATGGCTGTTGAGGAATTGGCAAAACAAATGAATGTGTCCCTTCTGCTAGCCAAGGAGAAACTGCTAGTAACCGAGAGGATGGGATTGATTTGTCGTGATGAGTCTATAGAGGGACTGCGTTTCTACCCGAATTTGATACTGAGAAATCAGGAGACGGTTATCGATTTTCTAAATGCACGTGTGTAAATGGGTGTTTTCGCTGCTGCAATTGTTTTCATTAAACAGAAAAGCTTTTTTAAATTTTAGCAGAGTTTTGTTTTATTCGTCACCAAGGAATGTTATGGAGGACTGTGGAGAGGCGACCTGAGTTAAGTGAGAATGGGAATAGATAAACTTAGCGAGGCTTCAATGAATGAAGGCTTTACTACCGAGATAAACAAAGACCGATCAACAACATAGAAGACCATATCAACTGCTTCACAGAGGCAAAAGTCTCCTTAATATCGCCAACAGGATCCTGTCTGCCATAATATTATATAAGAACCTGAATAATTCACCAACTACTTGATCCCCTACTACGTGGTTTTTCCCCTATTACGTGGTTTTAGGCAGAATAGTCTACAACTGATCTAATCTGGACTCTATGGCAATGCTGGAAGAACTCTGAATAGATAAAACCGAGTCCATTGATATGAAGGCATAGCGATGTACAGATCTAAGTCTAGCTTTGGCGAACGCAGTCATTTGTGTAGGGTGACAATGGAGGACACTGCTTTAAAAAGTTTAACATGAGGAAAACCTTTGTCGTTTTGAGTGAAGATCGTTGGTTTCATTTCGGTTGATGGCCTTTTTGGCTTATTGACACCAACTTCTCGGATCCTCTTATGTGGCAGCATGTGGTAGGAACCGACCTCATCTGAATCTAACTGCGCCACTGAAGGAAGTTGGTTAAGGAACGGACCAACTCTGCTTTATAAGGATCGACATCAAATGAAAGGATTTAGATAAGGATTGGATCGTCCAACGACTTCTGTAACATTGTTCTTCACCTGGCTCAATTTTTCATAAATCTATCATCCAAACACTAGCATACTCCGATGATGGAAACATTGATATAGACTACCGCGAAATCAAGGCCGTGGTCTTAAGTATAGATATGGACGTGGTTGAAACGGACTAATCAGTAAACAAGGGCAACACGGTACTGGAGAATTGGACAAAAATTCACTTAAGGAGAAACCCTTTGTTTTTTGGAGCAAAAATTCTTCAGTTCCATTCTTGTTGATGGGCTCAACAGGCGAAAATTTAACCACCAACTTGAGGACTTATACTTAAGATGACTATATTACTCCAATACTCTGGGCTGCAGAGTTTTCTATGTCCAGGCAGGTAGGTGCACTAGTGATGTACCTCTCTTTAAGTGGCACACTCAAGTGAAAACCGATCTCAACTAATTTAATGATCGTAAGGAACGGACAAATGCTGCTTCATCAAGAACCATATGAAGTATTTAGGCAAGGATATGCATCGCTTCATCAAGAATTATATGAAGTTCTTAGGAAAGGATATGCATTGTCCAGTGATCTCGTTGTCATTTTTCTGGAAGAGATTGTGAATACCTTGTCGTTTCTAACGAAAGAACTTTGGTTTCACTTCCATTGATTAAGACGGAGGTTCTACAAAAAGCTTTAGGAGTTATATAACGTTGGACGTTGAAGATGACTAATTGACACCTAAATCCTGGCACGTAGAGTCTTCGATTTCCTGTCAGATGATAGACGCACTAGATATAGACCCCGCAGACACAAGTGGAAATCTACGTCAACTAAATTTAAGTGCGCAGCCGAAGACATTAGCTTAGGAACGAACTAATGAGAAAAGCATGCTGATTGAGGCCCATAATCACCCGGAACCGTAGGGCCAATTATGTAAGAAAGAAAGTTTTATTTCATAGGAATAGCTGTAAAGTTAGGTCTATGATGGACACATGGAATGGGTATATTGGTATTGAAAGTCTAATACATGACTTGTAAGTAATTATTAGGTTTGTAGCTTGGGGAACGTACCTCAAACAGTGATCACATACTTTGTGTATATGGACTTACTAGAATGTAATGATAAAAATTTCACTTACCTTCATTTACAGCTTCGATGGTCCCTTTTCTTGCTTCTTATCCAATGTCGTTGGACAAAAGGATTGGATTTTCACTCAGGCACACTCAGATATTAACATGGGTGAACACTTTCACTGGATGAGAAGCACTCATTGATTGATATGGACACAAATGGAGAACACTTTCAGGGTGGACTTGACATTTGAATGGACTGCAGATGATAGAAAATGGATACACTATATGAAACCCGATATTTTTTTACACTATAGGTACACGATTCCGATTTTCGAAATTAAGAGGCACTTATTGATGGATATTGGGAGATGTAGACACTTTCATTGCTTGATAAACACTTAGGATTGATACGGGCAGATGCTAATGATATTTTACAACAAAGGGAAAGACTGAAGTAAGGGCAAACACTATCAGGGAAGGGGATTCTTGAACACTTGGCACTTGAATGGACTGCACTAGATGAAACCCGACATTAGCTTTAGGCTTTGCACTGTGATAACGATTTTCGGAATTACGAGGCACTTATTGATGGATATGGGGAGATGTAGACACTTCTGTTGCTTGAAAAACACTTGGGATGGATATGGACAGATGCTTAACGGACACTTTAAAACTTCTTTTGCAACAAAGGGGAGCTGGGAAACATCTTCTGGCAATTGATATTCTTTTACATTTGACAATTAAATGGAATATAGGTAATAGAAAATGGATACATTGATGATACACTAGACGGAACCCGATACTTTTTCAATTATAACAGTGGGATTTCGACTTCCGGAATTTAATGACTTTGGAGACTGAAATTTAATCGAATTACATCGCGACAAAATGGAATGCTTAGACCAAGGAACCTTTTATTAAAATGGAATGGGCTTCATATCAAGAGACAAGATTTTTTTTACAGACAAGGATGAATTTTACATATAAATAGCAACTTCCGGATACGGAAGAACACTGAACTTAACTTTTCACAATTTTCTTTGCGAACAAACCGAAAATACTTGATAGCATAAATGGCAACTTCCCGGATATTGAAAAACATTGAACTGACCTTTCACCAATTTCCTTTCCGAAAACGGAAATATGAAATGCAAGCAAACCTTTTATGGAATGCGAAGCACCTTAACACAATACAACTGATTTATATTGAAGAAAAAACACATAATTTTACAAATTTCCGAACCGAATTGCATTGAAGAACAAAAAATGGCAGAATTTGCACGTGCAATTTCAATTTTTTTGCAAATCGATATTTTGGCCAAAAAAAACACGTATAACCGACGAACGCGGATCGTAATCTCTTACCGGCGATATCAGGCAACAATTTTACATAAAAATTTCTACAAAAAACCCGATAGATCGCGAAAAAAATTCAGATTTTACAATGCTGCTAATGGAGGAAAGAAAATGTGGTTATTGAAGTGAACAATTTTTGATTACGGTACCTTTCAACTGGGATGCTTACATTCTCCGCATGTTTTTTCGACTTCTTCCAATAAAAAAATGGAAATAATATCACAAAAACTATAAAAAACACATTGACGGATGAAAATTTACATTATTAACGAGAGAAAAAAACGAATTTATTGCAAAGTGGAATTTTCTTACTTGAGATTACAATTGATGTTGGCGGAATGAAAAAAAGATGGTGGTATTTCCTTCACAAAAAGTAACGGTTCTTTCGATGATGATGGTGAAAGATGGTTCAATGATGCCAAGTCTGGGTTATATTTGATGTTTAATTAGTTAAAAATATTTTTTTATTTGAATGGGAGTGTCTTTTTTTTACAACGCACAAAATAGCACAAGTATTTAATACCATATGTTGTTTTATTCTTCTTTATAAAGACAATGAGAAATGCAAAATCTATGCTTTATTTTTTCACAATGGAATTGAAAATGGAGCTTGAAACTAGAAAAAAAACTAGAGGAGTTTTCATGCAATGTCGAAAACGTTGTAATCGTAATGAACCCACGACGTGGTAGGTGAACTACCAAAACTTGTATGGAAAATCATTTATAAGAAATATCGCAAATTTAACATACGAATTGGGTGTTTAAACCAAGATAGGATTGCCTAAAACACAATCACCAAATTGAACCATGTGAAATCAATGTTACTCATCACAATGTAGCTTTGGGTGGCGTTGCGATCAACCTGTTAATATAAAACGTAAAACCAGATCGGAGCGTTGCTGTCAAACGCTGCCGTGGGTCAAAGCAAGAGTAGCGAAAAGTGTGAATTGTCAAAATATGTGGTGTCGCTTTCTAGGTTATTTTCTCGGAGCGTGTGGAATATGATATTTCAAAGCGAAGGTTTTAATAATTTTCTGCATTTTTCTAGCTGAGGTTGAGAAAAGGTAAAATCGTCGAGCAAGCATTAAAAGCGAAGCTCGAAAGCATGATTGCGATTTAGGCATTTTCCCTATTTGTAGCAGAAGTTGAAGCCGCTAAGCAAGCGAATGTGTCAAAGCGTGCGCAAAGCAGTATGGAATAATGTCAACAAAGTGAAGCTTTCAAAGCATGCTTGTGTTTTAGGAATAAACGTGGTAAATAAACTGTCAAAATTTTTAAGTTAATTTTTTACAAAAAAATATCGCAATTTTAACACACTATCCTTTGTGTTATGAGATGGTAAACATCGTAAACTTTTTTAACCGTATCGTGACACTTATCAATCACATTAAAAAATGAAACATATGCGATAAATTATTAAAAACCGAAAGGGTGCTTTTTAGGCTTTGTTATGCTGTTTTATTTTAAGCTTAAGGGTCAAATCCATCGAGCAACCGAAACCGATACTTTGTTTCATCTTTTAAAGTTTTCTGTTCAGTTTAGATATTTTATTCTCAAGAAAAATGGTACAGAAACAGAAACAAAGGAAAAGTCGGAAAAGTGACGTCTACAAACTTCGGTGAAAGGAATTTACAACGGTGGAAAAAAAAAGTTTCAAGCTTCTGTAGGAAGAAATGCAAAATGAAAAAGTAGAATTTCGGTACGGAAAAAATATAAAATCGTTTTATGTGAAAATAAAAAGATTTTAAGATATAAAAATAAATTAGATTACTGTGGTTTATTGATATCTTTTCTTTAAGAAGTATTTCTAACTGAAAAATCCAGCGAAGTGGAAGAAATTAGCAGCCTAAAAATAAAGGAAAGCAATGTTTCGGTATCGGATGTTCGGTGGGTTCGGCCCTAGAATGTTGATCGTGCTAAATTTTTCCACTATATTTTTGCAGAGGTGTATGCGGTATGTGGTTGGAAAAAATACTTGCATTGTACTTACTTCTTCTATAATTTTTTTTAAGAAAAATGTTAGGGCGGTGGTTAATGTTAATTTTTTCTAATACATACTACACTATCAGATCTGTGTCGTCGTGCGCAGCAACCACGTACAGAGATTTGCCAATGCATATCATATGCATCCACAGGCTCATCATTTAGTGCATTTGTTAGTGGGACATTACAGAACACAGAAGCTACTAAGTTTGACATTATAAACAAAAGAAATAAACAAAAAAATTATATTTGAGTTGTATATATTAATACAGGAAAAACCATTTGAAAAAAATTTGTCCTGATAATAATTGGTGTCCATGTCAATGTTAATTCTACGCTGACAGGCAACATCCGCAGTGGTTTAAGTCTTTATCTATGCGGAGGCAAATTGTGTAGATTATCCCATGGAAGTCATCTCAAAGCAAATCTTATGAACTTCCGTTCGACTGCTTTAATTCGATTTAAATGAACCACATAGAACGTAGTGGCATAATTCAAATTATTGCGGACTAGACAATCATATATAGCGAAAGAGTGACATCAGGGTCATTAAACTATTTTGGCCCATTATTTATAAATCCTAACATAGAATTGGATTTAGTTACGTTAATCAGGCCTACCGAGAACAAATTTTCCCGGGAAACTGTGACAGGGCAAAAATTCCCGGGATAATTTAGTAGCGATAGGCTTGAATGTGTTTCTTAAACTCCATTTTAGGATCGGAGTAAACAACTAGATCTTAAAAACTGTTTTAACAACAGAGAGTTTACCTGTACAGAGTATAAATAAAATTGGACGGAGTATGTTTTCGTGAAAATGTCATATATGCTGACACCTAGTAGTGTTTTTATTCAAACCATTTTTAAGACACCATCAGGCCTATCGCGAATAAATTTTCCCGCAAATTTTTCTCTTGTCAGCAATGTAAATCAGATTGCTGAATGGGAACAGTTTCTAGGCAAAATTTATTTATGATAGGGCTGCATATGAAAGTAGTAAAAGCGAATAGTTAAGATTTCCCTGGCATTTAAAAATTTGTTAAAACCGTATGATATTTCTTTGAATCATAGTATGAATATGAGGCCCGTTCGGGTTCTTTTGTGTAAAGGAAAGTGAAAAATGTCAAGCTCCAATGTCATGAGGGAATTGTCTCATTTCAACGAAAAGTACCAGTATGCTTTCGCAAAGAAATTGAAAAAAATGTCAAATTTGTGTAGAATGTTGAATGACACGACATACAAAAACGTCACTTAAATAAGTGCTTTGCCTATAAAACCCTCGAAGATTATTTAAAGGAACTCAAATATTGAAATAAGTCTACAAAACATAAACATTTCCACGTATATATACATATAGAATAAAAGGAATAACTGTTGGTTTCTCTCAAACTCTTCGGCTGCCATCCTTTGAAAGTCTTCATTTTCTCACGAGCTGAAATTCAGCGTGAGGAAAGTTGTTAAAAAAATTAACGAAACTAAATTGTTTCATCGTTCAACTTTTTACAAATTTCTTAGTCCTTGTACGGCTTTGTGACTATTATTTCACACCAAGGATTTTTTGCATTTTCTCTTGTAGATGAGTATATACTACAACGAACCTGTATGTCATGTGTGCAGGGCTTAAATGTTAAAAAATGTATGAGTATTCATCTTCAATCTGTAGAAATTAATTGGAAAATAGGAAAATGTATAGAAATATATTAATAAGCAGTCTTTAAGTAACTATTATAATTGTTGAGATTGTATTAAGAATATGAGCCAATTGCTTTAAAATGGGTTTTATTAGGTTACAAATTGGTAAATCTATATTCACCACACTAATACTATATTTTCTGGCTGGTACTTTTGGAAGTGGTAGTAAATGGTAAATGAAAAATATTGGTTTTACTACATGACAGGTACGATGTTACGAAAGCAAAATAAATTTGAGATAAACCACGAAAAAATATTTCAGCTGCAAAACGCTTACAATAGTGTAATTTCTTGACAAAATCCAAACCAAATTCTTTCTGGTGTGGTGGGTGGATATTTTTCTTTCGCTACATTTTTCAGAAACAATGTAGTAGAGGGAGAAAATTGAACCTTAAATATAAGATTAATTTATTATCACAACTGTCATTGGACTGAACATTAGTGAGTTTCGTTGGCGGATGCTGCATTGTCGGCGTTGCAAACATTTTTTAACAAAAAAGCTTTGTAAGAAGCAGGAGTAAACGTTCTCGTGCACAAATAAGGAAATGTACTAACACAAAGAAAGTAAGCAAAAAATCGCCAATAGATAATAAAGTATGGCAAAACAAGAGCAAGACTAAGAAAACAGGTGTGATAAAATAGTTTTAAATCCAAAAAGGACTTCATTGAGTGTAATTACAAACAATTTTGATTGGTAGTATAGGGCAGACGGTAAACAGGTCATAGTCAGTACAAACACGTCCGCTTAAATAAAAACTCAGCCGTAGTCCAGTAAAAAAATGTTCAGAATCATTTGAAAAGTCTAGCAGTAATGGTCGAGACCCTGCGGGTCTCAATTCCCAAGACGAATTCCAAACCAAATTGTGTCTGTTGTGTGGGATGATATTTTTCTTTCGGTACATTTTTCAGAAACAATGATGTGGCGGAAAATGTAGTAGAGGGAGAAAATTGAACTTGAAAAAATAAGATGAAAACATTGTTAAAACTGTCATTAAGCTGAAGGAAGTGAGTTTCGATGGCGGATGTTTCCACTGTCGGCGTTGCAAAATTTCATTAAAAAAAACCATGTTGTGATAGAAGCAGTAGTAAATGTTCTCGCGCACAAATAAGGAAATGTACTTAAACAAACAAAGTAAGCAAAAATTCGCCAATAGATAGTAAAATATGGCAAAAAAAGGCAAAGCAAGAGCAACATTAAGAAAAGGTGTGATAAAATAGTTATAAATCCAAAAAAGACTTTGTTGAGAGTAATTACAAATAATTTAGATCGGTAGTATTCTGCTCTATACTACCGATCTAAATTAAACAACACGTCGTAGTCAGCACAAACACGTCCAGTGACAAAAAGGTTCAGAATCATCTCAAAAGTCGAGAAGTTATGGTCGATATGGTGTTTTCCATTGTGCAGTGCAAAAACCACGCTGCGGGTCTAAATTCCCAAAAAATGGGAAATAGACCCTGTGGGGCTTATGTTTTAGCTAGCTCCTGATAACTCTAAAAATTGTTAAATCTATACTTACTACAATAATGCCAACACCCGCTATAGTTAAAATGGTAACGCAATTGGGCATGGCTTTAATGTTGTGTTAGCAATGGTAGGAAATGGAAGATGAAAAATATTTATTTTACTACATGACAGGTGGCGAAAGCAAAATTAATATGAAGTCCTCAAAAAAAAAAACGAAAAAAAAATATCTTCCAGCTGCAAAACGATTACAATAGTAATTTGTTGACAAATTACAAACGTGGTGTGGTGGGTGGGTATTTTTCTTTCGCTACGTTTTTCAGAAACAATGACGTGGCGGAAAAAAATGTAGTAGAGGGAGGAAATTGATCATTTAAAATAAGATTAAAACATTATTTCAACTGTCATTGGGCTGAAGGAAGTTAGGATGTTGCCACTGTCGGCCTTGCAAACATTCATCCAAAAATTTTTTTTTAAAGAAGCAGGAGCAATTGTTCTCGTGCACAAATAAGGAAATGTACTACAACAGAGAAAGTAAGCAAAGAGTCGCCAATAGATATTAAACAAAAAGTCGCCAATATGGCGAAACAAAAAGAAAATTAAGAAAAGGTGTGATAAAATAGTTAAAAATCAAAAAAGTACTTAATTGAGAGTAGTTACTAATAATTTAGATTGTTATTATAGGGCGAAGGTAAACAGAACGAAGTCAGTACAAAAACGGCCGCATAAATTAAACCAAAAAATACTCAGCCGGAGTCCAGTGACAAAACGTTCAGAATCATCTGAAAAGTCTAGCCGTACTGGTCGTTATGGTGTATTCCATGGTGCGGTGTAATAAAGCAGCAGAACTAAGCTTCGCGAGTCTGAATTCCCAAAAAATGGGAAATAGACCCCGCAGGCTTGTTTCCTTTTCGATGTAACGAACGCTGGTATTAGCCATATTAACTATTGGATACATTTTAGCTGGCTCCTGATCAGGCTAAAAATGGTTGAACTATATTCACTAACTATGTAGTAAAAATGTTAACATGCTACGAAAGCTAAATAAATGTGATGTACTCCTCAAACAAAACAAAAACTATGAGCAGCGAAATGCTTACAATAGTTAATAATTCTTAGGAAATGTATTTTATATTCTTCCTAGTGTACTGGATGGATATTATTCTTTCGCTACGTTGTTCAGAAAAAATGTAGTAGATGGAGAAAATTCAACCTAAAAATACAGCTTAATACAATTACCGAAATTACATAACAAGGAAGTGAAATTGTGAAGGAAGGAAGTTTCGTTGGCTGTTGTTGCAACTGTCGAAGTTGTACATCCGTTAAAAAAAACAAGGTTTTCAAGGAAGCAGGAACGAAAGTTATAGCGAACAAAAAAGGGATCTTTAATCCAGTAAAAAAGTGAGGAAGAAGTGGCCGTGAAATGTAAAAGTACGATTCAAAACTACAAAACAAACAAATTGAAAATTAACAAAATATATAATAAAATTTAATATCAAAGAGTAATTGTGAACAATTTAGATTGTTAGGAAAGTGTAGACGCTAAACAGTGCGTAGTTAATACTAAAACGGCCGCTTAAGCTTAAAAAACAGTCTGCATAAGATCCTGCACCTTCCGATAAGGAAATTAGGGCACCTTCAAGCGATTGAGCCTAGTGGCCTAGGGATAGGGTGTTTTCATAAACGTCTGCCTAACTAATACTACGTTCTTACTGAGCAAAAAAGCTCACTTCGGCATTTAATTTGAAAATACAATTAAATTTCCCATACAAAATCAAATTTCCGTAATGGATCTGAATAAGACGTTTTTTGTGTTTTTGATCGAACAGACCCAGATGAAATGCAGAGGATATGTTCATAAACGTCATAGGCGAAGGAGATAAGGAAAACAAATTTTACGTGCGAAAATAAAAGTTTTATAGGCAATTTATAATGTATTGTGTTTTTACAATAACATTTATCTATTTTTTAAGGGAAGAAGAAGCTGCAGTGTGAAATGTGGCCAAAACTAAGCTTTTAATTTATAAAACAATTCTGATAAAAATAAATTTTTTGTAGAGGACATTAAAACGGTTCATCCATTTTCTCCTTTGATACGAATACACAATTAAGATTGAGCACAACTTTCTTCGCCTTAATTTCTAATTTTTGTCTGACATTTACGAACATTCAGTGACTACTTAAAATTGTGCTTAAGCAGACTTGATGAGTGTGTTAATTAATGCAGCAAAGAAGAATTGGACTAGCGCAGATTTTCAACGTTTATGAAAACAACCACGGCCCCTGGTCCTGGAAGTTGTTGTCACTTTAAGTTTTTTTCATTGCTCCAACTCTTGCGAAAGTCTGCTTCCCAAATTTTGAGTTCGGATGAACAGTATTTAACAGCATCGATCACTTAGAATCTTTTAAAATCTTAGAAATGTATTTAGAAATAGGTTTGGTTTGAGGTTTGTTAAGATAATTAATTTCGTATCTAAATTAAAATCACACTTTGAAATGTATCAGCAACATGCATGATAGAAAATCAAGGCAATCACTGGCAAAGGTATTTGTAAGTTTCAAACTTAAATTAAACTTAAAATAAACAAAATTTTATTTTTTGTAACGTTTGGTGTAAGGCGATATGGGTAAACCTGAAGGTATAAAAAACAGCTTGTTGTATCTATGCGCATACATTTGAGATGACAGAAACCTATTTAGTCGACAAAAACAACATCGACATCGACAGTTAATTGTACGGATTCATTTTCGCAAAAAAAAATATATACATACGTTTTTTTTTTATTGAAGTGAAACTTCTTTTGAGACGTTGTAAATTGGATTTTATGAAAAAAAAAAGGTGCGAAAGAGAGACAACTACAAATGCATATCTCAATATCTCGTCGAAATTAAACGAAGAATTACGCTAGCTTATCGCTGTTTCTTCGGGCTAAGAAGGCAATTCAGGGAAGTCCTCACTCGACCTACCAAGGAGATCCTATACAAGACCCTGATCATCCCAGTTCTGCTCTACGGCACTGAAGCATGGACCGTATCAAAAGCGAATGAAGATGAAGTGGATGTTACTACGTGTGATCTAAAACTCGATTTTTTTGGAATGAATTTGTTTATTATACCGAAACAAAATTGAATTAATATGACATTAACGAGATAAAATCGCAATTCACACCAATGCCATCGTTTTCCTCCGTCGCGTCGAACTTGAGCGTGGATTGTTACAATGCGTTCACTTATGACTTTGACTTCGTAGTCTGAAACACTTCTTGCTTTAGACTGCAGCTTAAAACAAATTTGAATATCTATTTCTGCTTGCTATATCACGGACCGTAGTATATGTCCCAGTTTTTCATTCTCCTTTTGCCGTATTTTCTGGATGGCATTATTGTCTGTATTGTAGAAGCTTAGAGCTTTTGACAGTTGTTCGGCTGTTTCCCTTCTGTATAATGTTCATAAATTCCAGTTGCAGTTACGAATGTCGTTGTCCCTTTATAGTTTAGCATGGTCGTCAAAAATAAAAGCACTGCCCCCAAATCTGGAGGGAAGGGTCCAAGTGTTTGAGAACAACAGACCGGATATTTCGTCCAAGTTATTCTGGCCAGGCTAAATAAGTCAACTCCGGTTGAATGAGACCAACATCCGATGATTACCACTGAAAGGTAAAACAAGCACAATTGATGTGTAGTCAAAGTAACAACAACTGGGCTTTGCCACATTAACGCGGCTCAGTGTTGGCCCCGTTTTACAACATCCAACCATCAGATTGCGCTCACAATTCACACTAGGCACTAGTGTTATGTGCTAATGGACAGATTTAGCTTCTTAAGCGTAAAGCCGAAACCATTCGCTATCGATGGATAGAGTTATTCACGAAACTATCTCCCTCACAAGTACGTTATCACTTTTTGGAGGAAAATAATGAGAATTTTTATATGGTTCATGAGACTTCTCCTCCACACGTGCGTTGTCTCTCTAATTAAAACGTCAAATTCACTTGGAGGAAAACAATGCCAAAACAATTATATGGCGGGAGTGCTCTTTTATGGGGTTATTGCATTAAAAACATAAAAATATAATTTGTTTACTGCTTACAGAAATTATTTACTCATTGCAAAGTGTGAACATAAATGCAATTTCAATGACAAAAATAAAAAGTATTCTGTGCAAACGTTTGTGTCGAAATTTGTTTTCATACAGATGATGTCAGTTCGTCAATTGGCAGTTTGACACTGACGTTGTTCTGAAAAACTCTATCAGAACTGATTGTTTTTACTGTTGTTGATTACCTACCCGATTTTAACTGTCAAAACAGTTAATGTACGCAGGCGTATACGTAATCAAACGATTTAGTTAAACGATTTGCATTTAACCTTAAATTGGATATAAAAAAAACATATTCCAAGCCAATCACCCTTATTCTACATGTCGTTTTATTAAACGACAGCCGGCGTTTTTTGAATTCGGTATTTTATTTGGCAAGTCAGAAGGCGTTTTATGTCGTTTAACGATATATGGCGTTTAGGTTTCAGTAGTGTGGAACGTATGTTATTAAAACGTCATAGCAGTTATTCGCATTCTAAGAGTAGTTTAAGTTGAACGAAACGTAGGTAAAACGCCAATAATTGTCAAATAGAAATTCGCAAACGACTAGTTTTCGAATTGTTATCAAAATGTGAGTTTCGATTAATTTGATTATTTATTTAAGGATTTGATTGATATTTTATCAAGGGTGAAAATAACAATCCCAAAATGACAAATAAAACGTTTGATTGATTGTTTCGCTGGCAAGAAATTTCAAAAGAGGTATTCCCCAGGCCGACGATATCAACAACGGATAGGTGTCGGTAGCTGCGACACTCAATTATTTAGGACCACCCGTAAGAACTCGAAAAGAGTGGCAGCAGGTTAGCATGTAAAATCAAAATTGAAGTGTAATACTAAGGCCGTGTGTCAATTGCGTTAAAATTTTAGCCAGTGGATCATTTTTGACATTAGTATGGTGCAGAAAAGCCAAAAATTAAACAGTGGATAAAATTTAACCCACTTTTTAACGCAGTTGTCACACGGCCTAAAGGTATATTTATTAGGTTTAGTTCGATGCGAAATTTAAAGTGAGTCTTCTGATGTTCTTCAGCTCTCTTTTAGCAATTTCATCTTCTTCTCCGTCTTCGCTTTGCCATGATTATTTGTTTTTTGCACACAAAAATTTAAATAGTAAAATAAACGTTCATTTGAAACTTCAATTTGCAAAACACAAACGCCCGTCTGTCATTTTTGAACCAGCTGTCGCTGTGGAATGTAAACAAAATGACAGTAGAGGCGTTCAGAAAATAGAATACCGATACTTAAACGCCACTAAAGCGACTCGACTCAAAAAACGCCATCTGTCGTTTAATTAAAACGGCTTGTGGAATAAGGGTGAATATAAGATGGAAATCTTTTACCACCAGTAGCATATGAATATAGACAGACTCCGAAAAGAACCGAACCAATAAATTCCTACAGTATGTTGAGTCACTCACTGGTCATAAACTCCTTAAAATCGATATAATCAAACTTAACCCGAATGATGACGATATCTATTGATGTCACGGTGACAAAAGCTTTACTATACTTTACATAGATCCAAGATCTATAAAGAAATCAAACATATTCCATTTTCTTTCATTTTAATATATTTTCAGAAATTATTATTCTTTCTATATTTTCCTTCGTTTAACCTTGTATCTGCCTTCCATCTCCTTTATCTTACAGTACTGTTTTTTGTGTGTTTTGCACATTTTTCATTACTTTATAAATTTTTCTTATTTAAATAACAAAATATTTTATTACTCCTGCGCCCATTCATTATCAGCTCTATTTTTAAAATTAAGTTAAACAAAACAAAAGAAAACAAACAAAACATAAAATACAAACAAAATAATTTTTACATATAGCTAGAGAATTAATTTAGAAAATTAATCTAAGAATATAAACATATACATATAAACATATATAGATAGCTGGTTTTTTTTTGTTACCATTTTTCTTTTTGTTTTCCATTCCAAATTCGATTTTTTTTTAACAAATTATGGTAATTTTAATTTAGCAGAAATATGTCATCGAGCTTGTGATCACATTACGATTCACTTAATTTGTGTTTGTGTTTTTTTTTTTCATTTATAATTAATAACTTTATAATATAATTTTTATATATATTTATGTATTTATATAAATCGTAAGTCATTTGCATTATAAAGCGTTTTAGTATTAAAAATTAATTAATAGTAAAATTAATAGAATGAACAAAAACAAAAAGAAAACAATTAGGTTTAGTAATACTTTTAATTTAAATGTTCTTACCTCTTTTTTGTTTTAGAAAACTTATCATTTTGTTTGCATTTTATTTCAAATATACAACAGGTTTTGTATAGTTTTAATTTGCCTTATTTTTTTAAAAGTTATATAGTGTTCAGTTGTTTGTTATTCTAAATGTTTCGTCACAATTCATTTCTCTGTAATGTCTCACGTTTAGTCGAGTCTCTCTTTTTGTTATTTTTACAATATTTTTTATTTATTGTTTAATTTTGGTGAAATATATTATTTTTTTTAATTTTAATATCATATTTATTTAATTTCTCATAATACATAATAATTTTGTTATGTTTGTATGTATTGATTAGTAGGCTCTATCAATATGGATATACAATTTATTTATTTTTCGTTTGTAATTAGAGATGTTTTTTTTACATAATAACTAGTTTTACTTTGTCTGTATAAATTATTTACAACATTTACAAAAACTTTGTTCTTTAGATCGTTTTTTTTTTTACCTGTTGACTTAGATTTACATGGTATGATGAATCTTTTGCAAGTGACGGCATTTTGTTTTTTTAAATTAAATGGAATGAGTAAGAATGATGAACTTGTTTGACTTAGGTGGTAAAGCTTAACAAGTTGCTATTTTAGCAAGTGTTTTACCGATTTACGTTTGTAGGAAATTTTATCTCAGTATCTATTTAATTTGTAATTCTAATTATTGTTTATCGAAATGCATGAAAAGGAATCGAGTTTCTTCTTTTTTTAGGGGAAATATTCAAAATTGTTTTTAAATTAATATAAATGAAAGGAATTGATTTAAATTAACCACCTGTAGGTATATGTATAAGGCATTACCTAAGACCTAGTACCTAACATACGTTTTGACCGTTGCATATAGCATTTTTTTTACCAATTGAAAACCCCCACTTTAGTTGCCGAACATTTGCAACAAAAATGGCGTACGAAGTTATCGATTTGAGAAACATATGAATGTACATATGTGTCAGTTTGGTTTGGTCATAGACTGTAAGACATAAAATGTAGAAAAGAATATAAATTGCTGTAAGCAGAGCCACACCACGCCACGGTTGGATATATTTATAAACCTGCTACTCTCAGGGGCTCTATTACATAAAACGAAACGAACGTCAAGTTAACGATAGTCACGGCAAAATTTGATATTGTAAATCGAGAAAGGCTGTAGAAAAGTGTTGCCAAATGGAATCGGAAAAAAAATATTTTTTGATATTGCTAAGGAGATCCTATTAAGACCCTGGTCATCCCAGTCCTGCTCTACGGCGCTGAAGCATGGAGCATCTCAAAAGCGGAGGGAGAAATCCTTGATCGATTCGAGAGGAAATTCTTCGAAAAATCTTCCGTCGACGAAGATTCAACCAAGAAATATACGAGCTGTACAGCGACATGCCCCTGGCCAAAAAAAACTCCGCATTGGACGTTTAAAATGGCTAGGAGGGAGAAATCCTTGATCGATTCGAGAGGAAATTCTTCGAAAAATCTTCCGTCGACGAAGACGAAGATTCAACCAAGAAATATACGAGCTGTACAGCGACATGCCACTGGCCACTGGCCAAAAAAACTCCGCATTGGACGTTTAAGATGGCTAGGACATGTAGAACAAATGGGCACCAATACTCTGGCTCGCAGAGTCTTCGATCCCCAGCCAGACGTCGCACGCAGTAGAGGAAGACCTTGCCTTAAGTGGAGCGCACAAGTAGAAACCGAACATAACCGATTTGGAGTGCGAAACTGGAGGCAGTTAGCTAAGGCCGGGATAATTGGAAAGGCATGTTGGTTGAGGCCCAGATTTATTCCGGACTGTAGCGCCACTTAAGTAAGTAAGAGCCATAAAGCTTTACTGCATTCCTGCGAAATAGTTCGGTACATGCTAAAAATTTGAGCAAACCGGGTCTGTATGAGATGTGAAAACACCAATGAATGTTCGTACTGAAGAAAATATTGCTGCTGTTCGTGATAGTGTGGATGACGAGCCGTCCACCTCAACTCGTCGTCGTGCCCAACAATTCGAGCTCTCACGCTCGTCGTTGATGAACATTATGCATAGAGACTTGAATTAACACGCTTACAAGGCGCAACTGATTCAAGAACTAAACCCTGTTGATCATTTCAAGCCTCGTCAATGGTCAGAATGGTGGCAAGAAATGGCAACAGTGGATGATCAATTTTCGAAGAAAATCATCTTTAGTGATGAGGCACATTTTCACCTCAGTGGATTCGTCAATAAGCAGAACTGCCGCATTTGGGCGAATGATAGTCCAAGAGTGATTGTCGAAAAACCAATGCACCCACAGAGAGTGACTGTTTGGTGCGGTTTATGGGCTGGCGGTATCATCGGGCCGTATGAGACCGGTCAGGCAGTTCCTGTGAATGGTGTTCGCTATCGTGAGATGATAACGAAATTTTTATGGACCGAATTGGAGGATATGGATGTGGACGATATGTGGTTTCAACAGGACGGTGCCACTTGCCACACAGCTAACGAAACAATGGCTCTCTTGCGCGATTCAATGGCCGTGTTATCTCACGTGGTGGCGTTATTTGGCCGCCAAGATCATGTGATTTGACACCGTTGGACTGCTTTCTTTGTGGTTATTTGAAAAAAAAAGGTGTAAGTCGATAGGCCAGCAATAATTCAACAGCTAAAGGATGAGATAATTCGGCACATTAACGGCATAGAACCTCAATTATGCCTCAGCTTCATCAAAAATTTGGACCATCGGATGGAGGTGTGCCGCCGAGGACGCCCATAATTTGTTCCATACATAATTGAACCATACCAATATTATCATAATAAAAAGAAATGGCAATAATTTCCTAAATAATTTGTGTTTTATTCGAAATCAACATCGGCCCTTAAAATTTAACCACCCTTTAGCCCATGGGTTTCAACTGGTCGTCCGATGGGTTGTAAAAATCACGATTGTCTATACATGATTTCACGAGATTCTTTTGAGCAACAGTGGTAATATTTATATTCCAAATTAAATTTAAACACCAGCGACAAGCTAAAGTAGCTCCCTACCTCAAGTACACAATTACCAACCAATCAATCGCCTCATCGATAGATTCTAGTCTCCCAAAAACAATTCAAGATCATTTAAAAAAAAAATCCTGTCATTTCCCTTAACAAAATAAACAAAAAAAATTAAAAATAACAACTGAAATAAAAAATAAAACACAAGTGATTTTTTTTTAATTTAATTTAAAACATAATTTAATTAATTAAACAAAAATTTACAAAATATATTTATATATGTATATATAGATGTATGTATAATTGCAGGATAAATTAATACTACAGCATTTATGTGTTTAATTTGTTGTTGTTTTTTTGTTTGATTTCTGATTTTTTTTTTCTAATAATAATTAACGTTTTTGCATGGTTCGTTTCGCTTAATAATTTGAACTTTTCTTACACAATATTATCAACATGAGAATATTTTCCTTAATCATTTTTTTTTCATCATCATCATTTCATTTAACTTATCTAAATTGTATTTGTTTTACTAAGTTTATTTATTTTAATTGTTGTAGTTTCCGTTCTGTAGAGAAAAAAAAATAGATTTTCATTTTGTTTTTCTTTGTAAAAATTAAAAACAATTATAATATTAAAAAAAAAAAACTAAACAATAAATATCTATGAGCCGGTGTGTGTACATTATTTATATGAACTAAATTATTAAATTAAAAAAAAAACGTATACTTACAAACACGAAAATAAAAACTTAAAACAGACGATCAAGGGAAACGACGACTTTACGACATTTACAAATAAGATGAAAAAAAATATATATAAACAAAATCACATTTCCCCCAAAAATTAAAAATATTTAACAGAATAATTGAGTCCTTATTTTAGTTATTTGTATGCTGCTTTAATTTAAATCATTTCAACCGATATTTATACTAAGAGAGAAATTATATCCATTTTGGATTAATTTTTATTTAAGTCCTTTGTTTAAAAAATTTTATTTTTTTTTTGTTTAAAAACAAATTTAACAAACAAAAAATTGTTTAGTTAGTCGCTGTACGGGTTGCTTCTTATTTACTTTTCTTAATTTTCTTAGTGGTTAAACTAAAATTATTTTGTTAGTGATTTCTTTCTTCTATATTATGAAAATAATTTAATTTTTGTTTTATTTTATTATTTTTATTTATTTACGTTTGGAAAGACTATACAATTCAGGTATTTGGTAAGCGATTTGAATGCATCTTTTATTTTTTTTTCAGTTTTTTTTTTTGTTAATATCATAAATGTTGTTTTTATTTTCTTTTTCTTTTACTTCAAGAATTTTTTTTTCTTCATTTCTATTTATATCTCTATTGAGTGTGTGTGTGTGATTTTTTTTAATTATTCAACAAATGTAGAAGGATAAGTAAAGTGAGGGAAAGGGGGAGAAAATAGTTTAAATAATACACTAGCGCTCAAAAGCCAATACGATTAGAAAAGGTGGTGACAAAAAAATAATTCAAATATAATTTGTTTTTCATGGTGACAATGTTCAGAGGCTCATTGGAGCGGTGATTAATGCGAACTTTAGAACCCAGAAGGTCTGAGATCGATTCCATGTCTTAAGAACCCCAAAATGTGTTCCCTAGCCCTCCTGTTGTCATAATCTGACGAATCATCTAATCGGTTGTCACAAAAAAAATGATATCTCTTACTAAAAATAAATTCGTTATAAGACTATGTTTCGCCGTTGTGCAAAAACTACACGCAGACACATGATTGGTTGTAAGAAAAAAGTTTTACTAGACTGTTCTACCAAGTATTTTTAGTCCCAAGTTGGATTTGGTATACAAATAAGGTTTTGCTATCGTGAAGTACACACAGCCAGATGAACGATTTTTAGAGCAGAGCTAGCCCTTAGGTTCTAACAAAGATTATATAGTCATACAGATGACTCACTGCATATAAGAAAAAAATGTTCTATGGCCGGTCGTACTGGCACAGGCCGCCATATGTTTGGATTTGGTTTCTCATGTGTGCACGTGCACACCGCCTGCCCGTACCATGAAGCCAGTGCATCTGTATGATTTGATAATCTTTGGTTCTAACTAGTCCATTCTATTTGTATTTATGATATGTGGTTGACCTTTGCACACGAGTATCCTGCAACCAGTGGGGCGCCATGTTTGTTGGTTCGACATGTTAGGAGAGAATCACGGTTTAATAACCTCTTGAGAGCAACATTTTTACCAGAAGTGACGTGGTTGAAGGGGAGTAATTTACCAACATATACATATTCGTGGAACAAATTCAAGACGCTCATATGTAAATCACAGCCAACGTAGGACGCAATAGTGAAAGACCCGGTGGCACGCACAGGTAGAAAGCGAACTCAACCAAATTAAAGTGCGCAACTAAAGGCAATCTTGGGCCTTCGCAATCTTCGGTCCCTTTTGCGTTGACGGACTATGGAGACGAAGATTCAGCCAAGAATAATATGAGCTTGTACAGCGACTTGCCCCTGGTCAAAAAAAACTCCGCATTGTACCTTTAAGATGGCTAGGACATGTAGAACGAATGGACACTAATACTCCGGCTCGCAGAGTCTTCGATTCCCAGCCAGACGTCGGACGCAGTAGAGGAAGACCTCGCTTTAAGTGGCGCGCACAAGTAGAAGCCGACCTCAACCAACTTAGAGTGCGCAACTGGATGCAGTTAGCTAAGGACCGGGCTAATGGGAGAGGCATGTTGGTTGAGTCCCAGGTTCATTCCGGACTGTAGCGCCACTTAAGTAAGTAGGAACTAAAGGCATTTAGCTAAGAACCAGGTTAATTGGACGTTCAGGTTTATTCCGGACTTTAGTATCACTTTGGTGTGTGAATTATACGCGCGGACACGAGGGTGTAGTGCGAAAGCCAACCAGTTGAGTGATGCTCTTCTATTTCGAAAGTGAGATTAAAAATCGTATTTTACTACAGTTAAAGCATACTCTGGCAATGATTTTTTCAAAGTTTTTAACAACTACCATCTACTCCTGTACATTGGTCATAATTTGAACAAAACGAAATTTAGAACAAAGACGTCCATAACTCAGCGCTGATATAGGAAAATTGAATTATACGATCATAATGGTTACGTCCTTCTATTCATCCATTTTCCATTCATAAACATTCAGATTTTCTCTTTTCATACGACCTACTGTTCAGTGTTCACTAATGCTTCGTTTCGCATACAATTATAATGGACAACTGAAGGACATTCCCTTCCAATTGCTTTGAACTTTTATAGTTTAAGGCTGCAGATTGACAAAAAAACTGAACTACTTCGTATGATACTGTGCGATACTTCTAAGGCTATCACAACGGATCAACATTGATCTAAGTGTGACTAGGAGGAACTTTACCTTTTCATGTCAACGCAGCCAGCCCATGGCCATTGTGGTTGTGATAAAACTCAACCGCAATGGACATCGGTTTACTGCGCTAAGTGTGACTAGGAGGAACTTTACCTTTACGCGGCAAACCCATGGCCATTGTGGTTGGGGTAAAACGCAACCACAATGGCCGTGGGTTTGCTGCGCTGACATGAAGAGGCAACTTAGATCAACGTTGATCCGTCTCTTAATACGGTCATGAATGTTCTAAGCATGTTTTGGCACCGAGGACACCAAACATGGGAATAGTATTCATGACATTTAAGCTTCATCGTAGTATTACACCGGAAGAATTTCTAAAACAACAGTCAGTTCCAATCGGAACTCAGTGCGGAACAAAATAAATGAAGGTCACAATCGCGTTAGATGGATTCCGCAATAATTCTTCATCGGAGATCATATGCGATAAATCTCTTTGGAAGATCGGTTCGAAATGATAATCAGAACGGAAACCTTCGGACGGATACCTCGAAAGACCTGATTGTCTTACTCGTGATTTATAGAGTAAAAGGAGTAGGGCTGATGTAAAATAATTTTTGGCTCTAAAAAGTGAAAAAGTGAAGAATGAATTAAGGAGATGCTGATTGGAAATATGACGATTTTGAGATCCATCTCATTACAGCTTTATACACTTGGATGTTTGTCAGACTTTGGCAGTGAAAAGACGAAGGAACTGGAACTGTATAAAAACGGTATATTATGTCTCATTGAGAACAGGCAGTATGTTCCGAATGTCCTGAACAAATTTGATCTGCTGAAAGTAATTTTAATGTCGATTTCAGCTCAGCTAATGACTAAAAATCGAAATAATTTTGATAAGTACCGAGCCAAAGCGGTATTGATATTCTGCCACTGAGGTAAAACATACCCAACTAAAGACTGCCGACAATCCGGGAAACGGCCAGCAGTTACTTCAAGAATTTTTCACTATCCCACCATCAGCAAAAGTCGCACAAACATCTTTGGATCAGAGTATACAGTAAGTCTATTTATTTGTGACGCATTTGTGTTCTGCAACGGAAACTGAATTCCGATTGGAACGGACTGTAGTTTTAGAAATTCTTTCGGTGTAATACTAAGATATTATCTTGAATTATATTCCCATGTTTGGTGTCGTCGGTGCCAAAACATGCCTTAAACATTCATGACCGTATTAAGAGACGATCGATGACTTCTTAGACCGTGTGTCAAATATAAATACCTTTTTTGTAGGTTGAAAGACTAAAAAAATAAATTGAATACCTCAAGAAAGTTATTAGACAAAAAGGACGTTTTGGCGATAATGTTTAAATTTAGGATTGACATGCTCAAAGGAATATAGTAACGTTCCTATACAATCGAATAAGACAAATAGGCTTAAGAACCTGCGCATCAGACAGAGGTAGGTGACAACACCATGATCCGATATCGTATAATTATGTAGGTCGAACCGAAGATCAGTAGGTCAAACCGGCGAACAGAAGAAGCATAGTAAAATGCGAAGGCTTTGATTCAGCTTATCGAGATTAGAAGCCACCTGATTCTTGATTAAAAAAAGGAGAAATGTCTAAAGTAATTGGCGGCTGAGGGTGCCCTAATATAAATTTACATGCTGGGGCCTTATCTGGGATTTTATTGATTATATATCGGTTGTCATTGCTTTTATTTTAAGCGCACGGAGCTTTCTGCAAACCGGTGATTATTTTGACCCAGTTCGCCAAGATTGTGAAAATATTCTCATATCGGGCTTTTATTTTTACCTTACGGAGATTCCTGCAAACCGGGGATTCTGTTCGATCAAGTTCGCCGAGATTGTGAAAATATTCTCCAATGGTCGTGCTTTTATTTTAACCGGACGAAGATTCCTGATTCTTTTTGACCCAGTTCGCCAAGATTGTGAAAATGTTCTCGTATGGTAAAGAACGGAATATGAACAGAAAATATGGCCAATATGCTTATCCTTGTTAGTCCAAACCACTTCTACAGTATTCTTGTTAACGAGATACATTTTTGGTTATAAGCTATTCAAACAGTGATCAATGAATTGTGGTACTGATCTGCGATCATCTTTTTAGCACAAGATAACAATAAAACCTGTATGACGTTGGAATGTGTTTAGTGTTCTATGTTAGACTACTCAAAACAATATAGGGCCCACCCAAGACATAAACGAAGGTTTGCACGTGTATGAGTCCTTTTGAATGCTTGGAACAACAATTTAACCGTTGCCTCCAAGTGATTAGGAAAAAAAGCCTCGAAAAAAATTAACTAATTGACCAAACAATTTATTTTGTTTTGAGCAGCTTAATTTTGAAACCTCCTGGAGCGGTTGTCTGCTGTGAAGATCCCGGCTTCTTGAACATTCAAGAGAAGGTTGCAAATGTAAGGCTTTCATGATGTTATGGCAAACAGTGGTTCGCGGTTGCATATTTCACTTCTTACCAACAAAACCAAGGTATGAGTAATTTTAAAAAAAAAAAATCTGACCCAAATAAGTGGTCCGTTATGCTAAATAGTGGTTCAAGGTTGCATACTTCACTTCTTATCAAAAATTAAGGGTATACGTAGATTTTAAACGAAATGAGATGACACCAAAATGAGGTCTGCTTTTGTTTTGCGGGGTTTTGTAGTGAGTCCAAACTTATTGACCCTTTTGACAGCATGGAGTTACGTACATACATAGATATTTATTTTCATAGATTCATATTTACATGAATGGCGTTATACACAGCTTGCACAGAGTTAAGTTTGTCCGATGGCCCTGATACCTAACCTTACCAACACATAGGTTTGGTAGGTGGATTAATAAGACGTCACCTGTCTGTTTTTCGTCATTGAATTCAGGAAAACAAAGACCAAATCTGTGTACCATCTTTCCTTTATCCTCAACGGGTTATATATTTTAGAGGAAGTTAGATCAATGAGGCTTCACCTGTCTGTTTTTCGTAATTCAGGAAAATAAAGACCCACTCTGTGGCCCATTATGGATTCGTGTGTTTATGGAGGTATTTCCCTAATTGTCAACGTGTTATATTTTTATGGCTTACTCCGGTTAGCAAACTCAACAGCAAGTGAAGCCTTTTCTTGATAAAGTGACCATCAATGTCACTATACCACTATGTCATATTGGACCACGCCGGTCCAATCAGCGATCATCGATTTTATAGAAACGATTGGTTTCTTCAACGGTCCACAATAAAAAGAGATCCTCTGAACAGCGACAACTACAAAAAACATGAGTCTCCTTAACACTGCCTACAAGATCCTATCTGCCGTAATATGTGAACGTCTATTTACCAGCAACCTGATCGGCCCTTATCAGTGTGGTTTTAGGCCAGGAAAGTCCACAACTGATAAAATCATCACACTACGGCAGATCCTGGAAAAAAAACCACCAACAATGCTAAACTGTTACCCACCACCTATTGATTGATTTCAAAGCCGAAGAAAAGATTTTAAAAATCATAAACAAGAACAGTACGACTGAAGTAGAGAAAGTCTGAATGAGGTAGCGAAAATGGTGGTTTACGTGCATGAGTGCACTCTATAAATTTTTGGAAATGCTGGCTTGACTGCCAGTTTGTGATCCGTGGCGAAAATAGGCATTTACCCGAATGACTTCCCTCTTCTAATTTTTTTCTTGAAATGCTTGGCTTTTATTTATTTAGCTTTCAAAGAAAAACATTTTAAAAACTAAAAACAAAAATCAAGAGGCTGAGGTAGATCAGTTGAAATGGTTATTCGAAAATTAACTAAATCGAATAATTTATTGATTGAGGCCCTGACTTATCACTGTTCGCCTGCTAATCTGACAAGTTTTTGATCTTGCTCTCGAAATTATAAGCAAAAAAAAACGATAGATTCAAGGGCCCAGTTATAGATATCATTGGAACACAACGCATGATGGAATTGAAATGTCACCCCCATAGCTTCTTGTAGGAACTATTGGAAAATTCCTTATCAGTTCGGTGAAATGGCTATCATTCATTAATAAAAATAAATGTTGATCAGCGAAAAACAAATTAATTTTCTGCGAAAGCTATAATTCAAAATTTTAAATGTTTTTGGATAAGCATGGTCTTAAATTCAGAGGCTTTATTTTGACACCAACTCGCCAATGACTGAATTCATAAAAAAAAACCGCAATAAGTAAAAGAACATTTCAAAGCGGGTTCTCAATGATAGCTATAACTGGGCGCTATGTTTCAACAACTTTTTAATAATCCCGAGGTGTTCATATGTACAAGGTGGACCAAAAGAGATCACCCTATAGGAAGATGTTCTTATTTTTGCAAATGGCCGCCAATGTCAAATCTGTTTTGACATTTGTGGACTTAACAGATGTAGAATACATGTGAACAAGCCATGGAGCGATATACTCCCCCGGGAACGCGAAATAATCGTGTCTATTTTTTTCGGTAACAAAACGTCTGTAGTGTTGGCGCAGTGCGAATTCCGTCGCCGATTTCCCGGCCGTCCAACACCGACTGCGCAAACACTGCGCCGTTTGGTCACCAACCTTGAAGAGTGTTTGACCACACGAGACGTTGCCAAGTGTGACCGGTAAAGGAGCGCCCGTCGTGCCGAGAAGATCACCGCTGTTGCCGAGGATGTAGAGCTGTCGACCAGACGCCGTGCCTCGCAATTAGCCAGTCGTCCCTAAGGTGAATTTTGGTCAAAGACTAGCGCATGTACCCGTACAAAGCCCAGTCCTTGTATCAGCTGCTGCCTGTCGACCGCCAAACGCGTGTAACCTTCGCCAAGCCATCCTCAACTTCGATGACGAAGTGGACGATTTTTCGACCAAAATCATTTCCACTTTAGCGGGCACGTGAACAAGCCACGTGATTGTGGGGCACCGAAAATCCACGAGTAATGCAGGAGCAGCCATTACACCCGATCAAAGTTACAGCATGGTGCGCTGTTCACGCTGGAGGAGTCATCGGGCCATTTTTTTTTCGAGGACGCCGCTGGTCAAACGACAACAGTCGACGGTGCGTGCTATAGGGCCATGTTAACCGAGTATTCTTCTGCCGCAATTGGACGAATTATAACTGAAGGACATGTGGTTCCAATAGGACGGTGCTACGGCACACACTGCGCAAGCCACAACCGATAGTCTGAAGGCGGCGTTCCCGGGTAGCTTCATCTCTTGTTTTGGCGATTTGCACTGGCCCGCAAGATCGCCCGATTTAGCCGTTCCAGATTTTTTTGTGGGTTTTTTTTTCAGTCCAGTGTTTACGTGAACAAGCCGGACAGATTATAAGCCCTCAAGAACTACATTCGACACGAGTGCGATAATCTGTCGCCCGAAGTTCTCGCTGAGGTGATGAAAAATATCATATAACGAGCCCGTATGTCAATCAATTGTGATGGCGCCCATTTGGCCGATATCATCTTCTCGACTTGACCAATAAAATTCTAAAGGTTCAAATAAACATAATCAAAAAACAGAATCGAAATTTTTCATTTAGAAAAAAAATGAGAGCCAAACAACATCGGATGACTTCTTTTGGCCCACCCTGTATAAGCTCCTAGTCCGTAATATATTTCTTAATTGCAAATCCTTAACTATGTCATTCTTCCTGACAATCTGAGCGCTAGTGCAACAAGTACATGCATTAAATCTTCCCCTCAATGTTAAGCCTTTTCATAAAATTATGTTCAACTTGAATAATTTCAAAACGACTCGCTGCAACAAAGTCCTGAATTTCATTATAACAAATTATTTAACTTCATTATAGTCTACGTTAGTAATTTTAAATATAAAACAACAAAATGAATCTACTTCCGATCAATTTCACCTAGAATTTTATTTAAATTGCATGCACCAAATTAAATAAAAAAAGGATATTTTCAAAGGATATAGAGCATATGAAACAAAATTACATTAAACAAATTAAAACATATAAAGACTTTCAGGTCCTAGAGGGCGGGGGAAATAAAATGTACACAAGGACGATAGAGAGATAAATAGAGAGAAAGTGGAAAAGAGAGTGAGAAAGAGAGAGAGAGAGAAAACCTTTAATTATTATTATTTATTTACATCAGTCGCTGACCTTCGGCGCTTTTGATTTTGACCCGCTGCTGCTGCCACTGCTATTGCGGAAATTGTTCTCTGGCTTATACTTCCGGTGGCAGTGCGTCCAGTGATTTGTATATGCTGCTGCTGTTGTTGTTGTTGTTGCTGTTGCTGCTGTTGCTGATTGGACTGTGATGCTGCATTTTGTTGCTGTTGCTGTTGAGCAACTGCTACCTGAGTTAGTACCCTCTGTTGTTGCTGTTGTTGCGCCTGCTTTTGCAATTTTAATTGCAATTTTTGTGTCGTCATCACAAGGGGTGTGGCAGTTAAGTTTGCAGTCGTCGTTATCGCTGAGGAAGCTGTAATTAAATTGCGGGCGGCACCATGAAGTATTACATATTTTTAAATGACTTGATGTGTATTAGAGTGGGTTATTTATAAAAATAGAAAGGAAATTATTTTAAATCTCATGCTGAGTATTTTAGCCGAAAGGGTTTTTTTATGCTACAATGTTGGTTACAAATACAATTTACGATTATTGAACGTTATGTGAGGTGTGAATTTCGTGTGAATTGACATGAGAACACTACACGATGGAGTTTTTAGCGGGTGCTGGTTACTACACTTTGAATGTTAATATTATAAACTTGGGCAGGAACAATGTTTTTCGAGGGACTCAAGTACTGGAAGATTAATAAACAATGGAGGTTATCGATATGACACTTTGAGAACCGATGTAGTTTATACAGAGTCAGGAATATCAACCCAATATGTTTCATCTACAAGATGTCTTGAACCAGCGACCGAGCCATAATTCTGCTGAATGACGCATGTATGTTATAATCCAAAGTATTGTGCCAACGTCTGGAACTTGTTTGCAACACATTCATAGGCACATATCGGCTTTCGGCCCGCCTCATCGATCATAGACCAAATTTGTACACTAACCCAAATCCTTAAAATGACCATGAAATTTCAAATCTCTTCATTGACTTTAATGCCGGGTTTGATCGCATCCGCGAGCTAAACCTCTACAGAGCGATGACAGAATTCGATATTCCATCAGCTGTGTCCCTTAACATTGAATAACAGTCTGGAAGCAGTTCATCTTTTCAAGTTTTCCGATATCATGCGAATTCTTCAATCTCGGACAAACTACATCGAGTAAACACGGGAAGCACTATCTTTAACAAATCTTTCCAGCGACTGGAACACTCAGATGATGTCGACATCACTGGTCGCTCCCATCTGTTGATGAGCTGGTTAACCTTGACAAGATAAAGTATGAACGTTATCAACAACAGGCTCGTTAGTATCCAGGGCCGAGCTTTCTCACAACCATCATATGTGCGTGTGTACTTCTTGCACGATGGCGGGACCTCCCGTTTTATGTCAACTCCGAACAGTGAATTTGAGATCAGCTTTTCTTGACAATTGGTACTACTCGGATGATTTGTCAGATCATCACGAGGGGCCAGTGAAAAATCGTTTAGGTGTTGCTACAGCTGAGAATCGAACACAGACCTTCTGCGTGGCAGAAGGCGCCACTGAGTTCCATCATCAACAAATATAATATTGCATACTCAAAAGATGGTGCAGAGAAACTTTTTCTATATTATTCAGCTCATTCTTACGGGAACGCTTTGGTGTAGCATGTTTTCATAAAGCACCAAATATACACTTTTTGTTTTTTCCCTTGCCAATTTATGTGCAGCTTAATTCAGCCAATATTAGGCGCAACATGCTTGTTAGTATCCAAGGCGTAGCTTTTGCAAAACCATTCATGTGTGCGTGAATATTTCTTACACTATTGCGGGTCCTTCTGGTTTATGGCATTTCCACACGGCTGAGTTGAGATAAGCTTTTCTTAACAACTGACGCTTCTCAGATAATTGTCAGATCATTGTGAGACGAGGCCCAGTGAAAAATCATTTAGGTGTTGCTACGGATGAGAATCGAAATCAGACATGCGCGGCCAGTTTATCGAACTAATCATCTCTACAATGAGCAACGGGAAATTGATCAGTTCGCGGCCGGTTCATCGCACTTATCATCTCTCCATTGAGCAACGACAAATTGGTCTTGACGAATTTTAATTTGTAATCCCTAAAATTAAGGCATCATGTAATGCCCTCCATTCGTTTCGCCACCTTCTTGATAAAGAGCGATTTCATAGAACTCTGATAACTCATTATGAATGGATATGGCCAGTGAGCAAAAACTAAAAAAAAACTCCGAATTGGAAGCACACAAACATAGCATTGACTGAATGCTCTATCTTCAGTGGGTGGACAGTCCGCGAATCAATTCTCGACAAATATCCCAAACAGCTGTGTTATGTAAATTACATTATCAGCAGACCAGCGTCATTCTTCCCACAAGAGGTGTTCTACACTCAGATTACAAAAACTTCTGACACTGTTGTGAATTTGGATTTTTTGAATTATTTCCTGCTCACCGGCAAAAACTTAATTCCAAGCTCTATTTTCGGGACAGTGTTTGCATTTAGAGTGATACATCTACAGCCACCAATTTGTTTGATAGAATAGATTCCGCGGCGGTTTTTTGGATAAACATTTTTTTTTTAATTGAAAATCACTTAAAGCATTAAAATCGAATATGGAGAGTATGTGCACAAATTTCCACTTAAGAAGCGTCACCACTTTCACACGAATAAAATGATTACGGATTTTGATTCCTGCTTGTCAAAAAAAAAACTCGTACTTGTAAGTTCACTAACAACACTTGAGTTTAACTCATTCATCTGAAAATTGTCTGTAACCGCATTTTTCTAGTTATTTCCAAATTTCTAAGAATGGAAATAAAAGACAATTTCACGAAAAGGCACAGTAACGCGTTTAAGCATTTTTCGTATGCCTAATGAATGAGCTAATGAAAGAAAGGAAAACAAACAACTTGCAGCTTTCAGATACCATTTTACTGATTTTACGGAGTCGTTTGTCTCTCATAAGCTCATACGGCATTAGGTCTGCTCCCGTACTTTTGCAGTTAAATTTAGTAAATTCTTAAATTCCTTGGGGTAATGTAAATTCTCCAGAAATAAACAAATTTACTGAGAAGGATTTTAAAGAACAAATGACATAAAACAGACATCATAGCCAACCAATTGTCACTTTCTGATGCCACCTTACAGTACTAATCAGAACGACTTATGATGTACGGAAACAGACCTTTAATTGAACAAGATTGTCAAATCATTTATGGATTAGAAATTTGACAATCGTCTTAGTCCTAAAACAGGAATTTGTCAAAAGAATTCACTAATTTTTGAACATCAAAAGTGGGCTAACAGTGCTACATAATATGGCACTCTCGGCAGACCTAATGCTGTTTAACAATTTATTTGGTAGAACATTAAACAAAAGTAAAATTTCTAGCAGTAACGGCTTATACAGAGCCTCAAACCTAGCGTCTCTCTTCATTTGTGCGGGTGAAGTTTTTATTTTTACCATACAAAGGAGGATTTCCTGTTTATCACCGAAGCCGTGTTTCTCATGTTTCGTGTTTCTCGTCGATGTTTTTCAAACTTTCGCAAGAGGTGTAGCAGTGCAAAACAAAATCTAAGGAATTGCCGCTTTCGGTATTTTAATCAGGGACCCCGCGATTAGTAGTCCAACGCACTAGGTCACTGCACCTTCATTTTTTCTACTCGGTTTCAGACCGAGGCAGATGATAACAGACTTTTTCTGATTTTGGTTACAAAACAGAACAGTATGGACAGATTTTAATTGATGGTTCAAACATGACTGTATGGTCTGCTTCTTAGCATACATTTCTAAGGGGATTGTTTATATCAAATGTATCTGCTAATAATCCTTATAACATGCCTGACTTGGTTACAATGGGCATAACTTTAACAATTCGTCAATAATGCCAAATCTTCAAACACCACACACATCAAACTCTCAGGACTCAATGGCTTCTGAATGAATTGATTGGTATTCCTCCAATATGATAAAAAGGTCAGTTTTGCGTGTTGTTATCAGAGAATTAGCTTCTACAAAGAGTACACAGAACTGAAATTCCAGAGTGATGATCAGGTAAAAGTTTAACTGCTAAGATCTGTAACGAATTGAAAATCGCGAATATAAGAGCGTATAATGCGTCTTGTACTAAACAAAAAAAAAACTAGAATACATAACGCACTATCACCTTAAGAAGGTGAAATAAAGCAGTCCGAGCCCTGGAAGTGTTATTTCAGGGAGATTTTCGACTTTGCGCCTTCCCAATGTTCATCTTTGCGGGTTTTAATGGAAAAAAAATGCTTGGCTACAGCACTGCCACGGTGAACAAAGTTTGACTAATAGAATACACGACTGAAGTACCGTTTGACAGCATATTATAAACCCCAGTTTAACACTAAGTAACTTCCAGAAGTTCAGTAACATTGCTGGAAAATGTATGTGGGTTGGTTGTAATGATCTCCGGGCACTTCGTTACCATGTTTGTTTGTTCTGTAAAAGAGTATGGAAGCTTTCATTCCACCAATCTTTAATTTTCCCCACTGGGACACCTAATGGAAGCCTTCTTTTCTGTCGTTGTTTTCTAAGGGAATTGAAGGCAAAACCAAAAACATGCTGAGATTAGTTTGTTTGCAAAGATTTGCATTTTTGATTAATATCCAGCTTTTGATCTAGAAAGACAATCTTCAAAGTATATTTTTTCTTACTGTCTGTCAGGCTATATACCATTCCAAAAACTATTCCTACGAAATATCAACCCATGGTTCCACTTAAAAAAAAACAACAACAGAAAAACCTACAAACATTGATTCAGCTCCAGCATTGATAGAACGACCCAATCAGAGTAGTTAAACAAAAAAATATCTCAAAAAAATTATACCCCCACCACCCCTAGATTCAAGTGTTTGCTGAAAATGTTGATATTACTCACAAGTGATTGGTGTGGCAATCTTCAGCGTTGATCCAGCTAAACTCCGCTGTGCCGCAATCAACTGACGATTGGTTATTTGTTTAGCACCGACAACTTGTATATTCCGCGGACGTCCCTGCTGCAGTGAGTTCAGCAGCTGTATTGACTGATTGTTAGAGACAGCATTGCCGGTTGTCTGTTGTCCAACTGCATTGGCGGTATTCCCACTCGATGTTGTAGTGGTGTTCCCTGAATTGGCTAGACCACCTGAGGTACGGATTGTTTGAGGATTTAGATTTTTAACACCGGATGCAACTAATTGAGCTGTGGAGCAAATTTTTTTTTCGGGGGGAGAAAGAGAACAGAGAGAGAGAGAGAGAGAGAGAGAGAAAAAGTTGGTGTATAGAGGGACCGTGGGATAGGGTGGCGGATTGTTGTTGTTGTATGGTTAGCAATGTTATGATGATTAATGGTCACAATGCAAACAAGCGTTGTTAGAATAGAATTTAGATACAAAGCATGAAAAGCATGGATTAACACTTACCGATCGGCAGGGAAAGCATTGATCCACCCGTCGAACTAACGCCTCCCGAAGCGGTGCTGGTGAGCACCACTGTTTGAGTGCCCGCCGCCGAAGACTGCTGGGAGCTGTTGCCAACACCTACGTCACGACTGCCAACCTGTTGCAAGTTGTTTACCTGCGTTGTACTTGTCACAGGAACTGATACCAACAGACTTCGGGTTTGCTGGAGCGATATAGGTTGCGTTAGTCCAGATATTTGCACCTGGACATTTTGCACACCGGGAAAATTGGCCAGCTGGCCCTGCAATGAGGACAGATTAATGCTCTGAAGGTTTAGAGTGGCAGTTTGCTGCTGCTGCTGTTGTTGTTGTTGTTGTTGTTGTTGTTGCTGTTGCTGCTGCTGCTGCTGCTGATGGGAAATGGGCGATGGCGACGCTTGTGGCGGCGGACTAGACAGTGGTGATATTGACGCAGCGGGAGATTGGGCATTTGAGATTTGTTGTACTAGGGCTTTCGTTATATATTGCTGTTGATGCTGCTGCTGTTGCTGTTGCTGGGGCGAGAGACCAGCTCCGGGACTACTGCTATTGTTCACATTTGCATTGCCACTGTTCAGTCTTTCAAGAAGCGCTTGATTCGATGAAATAACCGTCGACGTTGATGTCGAACCATTATTACTACCCGACTGCGAATGATCACTGCTGGGCGATGGAGATGTGGCCAGCATGGCGTTCTGCCCGAGCATCGTGAAATTTAAACTCGTTCCACAGGATGTATTTGATGCGTTCGAATCGCTACCAGGCGAGGGCGCTGCCGCTCCCACTACATTCGAGTCGCGGCGCAGTGCATTCGCTGTGATGACACGCTGCCCAGCGCTGTTGCTCAGAATCTTAATGCTGTTGTTGTTCACCGTGGCATTGGTGTAGCCAAAATTTGCATTTGTCATTATCGCCGGCGGTGAAGCAAGTTGCGATGCTAAGGCGGACATGGAGACTCGTACATTTTGCGGCTGAGTTGTTGTGCCGTCTTGATTCAGACCAACCGCACTTACCGCAATGACATTCGCATTCGAACGCTGTCCTCCCTGATTGCTGCTAACAATGTTAATCTTGCGCAGGTTCGGATGGAGCAGATTCTGCAGCACTTCGTTGGGTTTGCGTTGCATTGGTTGTTGCTGTTGCTGCTGAACAAAATTGTCTGTCTGTTGGTGGGTAGTCTGTTGTTGTTGCTGCTGCTGCTGCGGTTGATGTTGTACTAGGGTGACAGTTTGTTGTTGTCCCGTTGACGTGGTGAAGGTGCCACTAGCAACAGGGGTGCTTGTCATTGCGGCCGGCGCGCTATTCAACAAGCTGAGTATCGAGGCATTGCTGGAGGTCTTATGCTGCTGCTGTTGTTGTTGGCCGCCGCCGCCACCTGAGGTTTGTTGTTGTGATCCTACAAGAGAAGAATTGAATTTAAAAGGATGTGAAGCTTTAATTGAATTTACTATTTGTTTACCAGAATTTTGCTGCTGTTGCCATTGATTCGCGGTGTTCATGATACTCGTGACAATCGCATTTATTGCCGAATTCGAATGAATCGTATTCGTTCCGGACTTTTGCTGGAGTATCTGCTGTTGCTGTTGTGATGTAACTATCGACCCAGCTTTCAGTTGCGCCTGCTAGAAAGAATTCAATGAAATTAATAAAAACGAAGTAACCAACATCTGAATATCCTAACACTTACCAAAATAGGACCACTCGCAGCTAGTTGCGACCTAAGCGCTGCATTTGCACTGCTCGCCGTTATCACTTGTGTCTTCTGTTGTTGCTGATGACCTGCCCCTGCTGACTGTATCGTCAGCCCCGATGATAGCGTCTGACCACCACCACCTCCTGATGACTGTTGTTGCACCAACACCAACGATCCGTTGCTTAGGCTCAGCTGATGCGTGGGATGATGATGCGCAGTTTGAACTTGCACAGTTGCACCATTCGCGTCAATATACTGGGGCGGTGGGCCCTGTTGCTGGCGGATGTGCTGGACAGTGCCTCCCGGCGTGGTTATACCGACGATATTTGCACCCTGCAGGTTGATGTTTACATTCTTAGCTGCGCCCACAGTGATTGGCTGATGGTGGTGTTGTTGCTGCTGCTGCAGGTTGACTTGCTGCTGCTGTTGCTGCGAAATTGCCACCACCAACTGTTGCTGTTGCGGAACATGCATCTGATGTTGCTGCCCTGGATGATGCTGGTGCTGGCTATGTGCCGATACCGTTGCAACCTGATGTTGTGGGTTATTCACAACCGATGCAGCTTGCTGTTGTGCGGCAGCATTTGCAGCGGCGGCAGCGGCAAGAGCAGCCTGCTGATGTCGCTGCTGCTGTAAAAACACCTTCACCGCCTCGGTATGCTCGGCTGACATACCAGTGTGGGAGATCTTGATCGGATGATTTGGGATGTAGTGCCTGATTTCCACAGCTTTGCGACCTTCCTCGGTAAAAATCTCCGTAAATTGTTGAATATAGCGGTGCGCATGGGTTCGTGTGCCCAACGAGAACTGACACGCCTCTCCGTTGCGCTCGCCCTCGCGGTAGTCACGATCCACGTACAACTCGCCCAGGTACTCAGAATTCATCGGCCTCTGATAAATCGACAGCTTGATGTGATAGATGACACTGCGCCCCTTGTTATCCTTGCGCTCTGTCTCCAGAACATATTCCTCAATCAGTTGCGGCTCACAGTCGGTTGTGTCCTTTGGCCAGCCGTATGTTTTGGCGAACTTCTCTACGCCTATACTCTCAGGCACAGCCAGCGGCGGATAGTCGAGGTTGGGCGTACGAATTGGCTTGATCACGTCCCGCGGATTCTTCGGCAGTTTTGAGGCGAACGATGAGAGGACCGCTGCCGCGGCCGCCGCCGCTGCAGCATTTGTTGTTGTGGAGTTGTTTGCATTACTTGGATTACTACTATGACTATTGCTACTATTAATATTACTACTACTACCACTAGAGCTATTATTGCTACAAATTTGTCCACCTACGCCATATGAGACGCCGCCGCCGTTGCTGTTATTTCCCGCTGCACCGCCAGCTGTCGCTGCACTATTACCGCTCCCGCCGCTGTTCAATGGCCTCGGCCGTTGACGCAACCGCTGCAGGTAATCACAAAGCTCCAGGCCGTAGTTATGTGTAAATTGATCGATTTTTCTTTTGCGATTTATGGCGATCTGTGAGTATTTTCGCATTTGGCGACGTATCTCGTGCGTGTTGAACATTTGCCGGACGAATTGACTGTTTATCTCATCTCGGCCGATGCTGGGGTCTGGGTCGAGGCACAGTGGCTCTGATGTCGCCAGCACTATTTCGCTCTCGAGCTGCAGCCTCTCCTCGTAGGTTGTTAGGTTCGCGCGTCGCGCCAGCTTTTGCACATCGGAGTAGATGGTGTCGTTGGTGGGCCTTAACAGAACATGATAGATATCACAGCTATTTGATGAAATTGGAAAGGTTTGGCGAAAATCTCGTATCTGACAGATCACACAGCCCGAGTAGAAGACGTTGGGGGTACGCGACTCGAGCAGATCGGATAAAAAACTTGGCAGCTGCCCACTGTCGATGCATCGCAGGAGATTGTCTACTTCGTATGGCCAATGGAGTACTTCGACGAGGTTGGCATCCTCTTCGGTGTCTTCGGCGGCAGTTACGGCAGCGGCTGCTGTTGTCCCATGAATGTCATCTTGATTGCTTATGTGTTGTGTGGAGGAGGAAGAGGATGTGAAGGCGGAAGATGGTGGAGCAGGTCCTAATAGATCGCTATCGTGACACTCGTCATTGTTGTGTAACAAGTCAGCGGGGAGGGAATTGTTGTTGTTTATATTTACAGTTGAGTTGAACTTTTGCTGTTGCTTATTGAGTCGACTAGATGGGGAATTATTGTTGTTGTTGTTGTTGTTACTTGAGGTGGTGCTGTTGGGCAATAAAAATGTTGCTTGCGTTGTTGATGATTTGTTGTAATCACTTGATGATGAGTGTGGTAAATTATCATCCGCAGATGATTGCCGATCGTCATGGTAGAGCGCTAGCGAGTAACCCTTATTCCCCGGATAGAGATTGACGACGATTTTGTTAAGTTTTTCACGTTGCACCAGACGTTCCAGCACAAAGGAGCGAGAGCGTAGTCTTACCTGAAAGACAAGATAGGAAGAATGTTAATAGTGCAGAGAAATTGCTTCATGTACGAAGATTACAGTTTCTAACCAAAGAAAACCATGTGTGGTGCAGGTTATATAATATTTGTTTGATATCTGACGTGCCATAAGAAGATCTAAAGTACGATTTGAGACCTAGCAACAATACTTATTGCCAACAGAGGCAGCATGTCAACTAATGCTTTGTAACGATCCTGAGACGATCGTGAACAGAACTACATGGCTGCGTCTGGTTTCTTTCAAGATGCACTAGACGTTTGAAGTGTCCTCAGTTGGAATTGCAAGGTAAAGTGTAAAATATAGTCTGTGTGTTTGCTTTCCAAGTCTGAGCCAGCACAGATATAAATGCATAGACTAACACAACGGACATATCTGTATGACAAACTAAAAATATGTATAGTGCCGTGAATGAGGGTATTGCGCAAACTGGACCAGCTAAATAATTCGTATAAAGTCGCCTCTTTGGACCGATATGATCTCCGCTGTAACTAGATGGCTTTCGCTGTTTAATCTCAAGGGGGTTTTGGTTTAGTAGTAAATGGTGACACGACCAAAAGGAGACACACAACATTGACAAATCGGACAGAACATCACATTCCACAGCTATAACACTGAGTAAAAGACTTTACGGATTACTTGTGTCATTCGCCACGGAACCTAATAAGGTAAAATAGTTAACCATTTCTGGCACATCTAAGGAGATACTATGATGGCATAAGAACCTGATCATCACAGCCCTACTATGTGCTGCTGAAGCATATGTCAAATAAGTGGATTTACCACGATAAGGGATATCATTATAGGCCCACCCTGGTCTATACCACCTTGCTGATTCTATAGAGGATCCACCAAAAATGGCCTGCAAGTTGTGGCATCTCTTGCCTCTCTACCTTCACATTACAGATACTGCTTTATGTAACAAAAAGTCACATAAGTTCTACTTAGGTTCATGTTGAACCGCCACCTCTGCCTACCTATATAACATTAATTTAATGATCTTGTTTTACCGCCATCAATTAACATTAACGACATAATCGCCATAAACGTGTTGTTACCCCCTCTGACAGAAGAATGCACATTCCCCACTTATGAATGAAAACAAAAGTTCATTCCATTGAAGCTACCCTGATCGATTAATTAATTAAAGCCTTCTAAGTCTTCATGCACGCAAAAGTATTCTAATTAAATAGGAAAAACGCACATTCGGACAGTAGACAAAGTTACCACCACCAATTGACCTATAAGCGATACGAAACTCAACTCAATAAAAAAAAAAAAAACACACCAAGTGGGCTATTAAAAACTAAAAAAACACACACACATTTTTATGTTTTAATATCTTACTCAAGAGACGCGTTGCGTGCGAGATTACTCACCAAAATATTCCATTTATTGCCAATTTCAAGTGTGAGACAGATGAGTGCAATCTTTATGATGATATCAACGGAAGAGTATAAGACAGACGGTCTTTGTTGATTGTTATCGATCCAAAAGGGAATGTTTACTTGAGTCATGATTTTATTGTTTTTGTTGATGTATGTCAATTGTGTTGCGATTGAGTGACTTTTCGTAAAATAATTTTGTTGGGAACCAACAAGGTATAAACCTGAAGTGAGAAGCTTCCCAAATTGGACGTTTGGTATCGGTTCGGTTCCTATTCGGTTGGCGAAACATATAACTACGCACACATAAATGAATGGAAAATATAGATTTAACGAATTATGTGGCCTGGAAGTGAACTATTTCAATCAGGAAACATAAATTTTATCCTAAGTGAACCGACAGCGAAAACTGCCAACCACCCGACCTGAGTGAAGTGAGGATAGCAATATCTAAACGCAAGCTTAACAAGACTGCCGGAAATGAAGGCATTCCCGCCGAGCTTTATAAAGCCGGCTGAGATTACTTGGTAAGAAACATCCACCAACTCACAAGCCAAATCTGGTCGGAACAAAGTATGCCTGAAGAATGGAAACTCAGCATTGTTTGCCCGATCCACAAAAAAAGAAGAAGCTCTAGACTGCGCCAACTACAGAAACATTAGACTCCTAATCATCGCCTGATCGGCCCTTATCAGTGTGGTTTTAGGACAGGAAAGTCCACAACAACCAATCAATATTTTACACTTCGGCAGATCCAGGAAAAAATCCAAGATGTCCTAATCGATACCCACCGCCTATTAATCGATTTCAAAGCTGCATACGACACCATTGACAGATATAACTTTGTGGTAGTAGGGGCTTTGTCTATCTCGGCTCCGCTATTAACTCTGACAACAACATCTCGTCAGAAATCAAACGAAGAATAACTCTTGCCAACCGCTGTTTCTTCGGGCTTAGAAGGCAATTTAGTAGTAAAGCCCTCATTCGAGCTACAAAGGAGATCCTATATAAGACCCTGATCATCCCAGTCCTGCTCTACGGCGCTGAAGCATGGATCTTCTCAAAAGCGGATGAAGAAATCATTAATCGATTTGAGAGGAAAATTCTTCGAAAAATCTTCGGTCCTGTTTACGTTGACGGGCTATGAAGACGAAGATTCAACCAAGAACTATACGAGCTGTAAAGCGACATGCCTCTAGTCAAAAAAAAAACTCCGCATGGGACGTTTCAGATGCATATTACATGTAGAACGAATGGACACCAATACTCCGGCTCGAAGAATCTTCGATTCCCAGCCAGACGTCAGACGCAGTATAGGAAGACCTAGCCTTAAGTGGCCCGCACAAGTAGAAACTTACCTCAACCAACTTGGAGTGCGCATTTGGAGGCAGTTAGGAGAGGCATGTTGGTTGAGGCCCAGGTTCATTCAGGACTGTAGCGCCTCTTTAGTAAGTAAGTATAGGCGAAAAAATGGTGCAAAATTGGACCAAAACGACAGTCGCGGAGACAAAATGTCAGATCATTAAATGCCATGAAATTTGTGAACCAAAAATATGTTTGGTCATTCCATTGAATTTGTTGTGTTTTATTGTTAACACCTTTCTGTGCCTATATCAGTACGATAAATGTCCAAATTAAGAAAAACCCACAATTTCTTAAATTGGCCGAACAAATTGCAACTGATGCCTGCCACCTATGTACAATCATTGTACTGGGGCCATATGAGTATGGTTTATCATTCATTCTAAAAATGCGGTTATAAATTAATTTTAAAAACGTGGAAGGAATCTTATCAGACATTTGTCTTATCAAATACCAACAATCACTGCTACACCAAAGATACACGCGTTCACAAACTAATATCAGCCAATCCGATCTACAAAAACAAAAACTTTGTTTGTTTAGGTCGGGAAACAAATAATGTTTGTGATTTATGCTCTATGTTCACGAGTATTGACAAATTGCTATGAGTTGACAAGAGTTGTTCTACATTAGCATTACAATTATTTAGTTTTACCTAACGTTAGACAAAACGTAATCTTGACCAGAAGCAGGAGCTTCATTTTAGAAAATTTAATCATCTTCAAAAAATTATGTATTGAACATTTAAGGTGGTCTGGACATACAGAGCGAATAGATAACAATACTTTGGTCACATAGTCTTCAATTCCAAAAAAAGACCATTCCTTAAGTGGCGGGCACATTAGATTTATTCCAGTGCCGTTGAATTCCGCAGCCTCTTCAATCTGCCTAAGCACTGCAGTTATGAAGCATAGTTTCTTCGAAAGATTTTGTTATAGCCCATCCTGCCAGCTTTATTTTGCAGTATATTCTATGCTCCTTATGAATTTTCGCGAGTCTGAAAGTCAGTTTTGGTTGTGTACATAGCGCATCGCCTGTAAAAATATTTTTTTTAGCAACATCTCTTAAAAACTTTCTCAGGATGTAGAAACACCGCCTGGCAAGAGTAATTCTTTGTTTGATTTTTAATTTGCATAATCGGATAGTCTTGATGACTAGTTGCATAATGTGCGGTCTATCAAGCGAAATGAATTTCATGAACCGCCAAAGTGCACGGAAGCGATAGAGCCTTGCATTTGTATAAAATCATGCCATCGGATATGATTATTGCAATGGTCTCAAAATATTAGGACGATGTTGCCTTTTTGGATGAAAAAAGTTTAACTTGGTTGATTCTAATGACCACACAATATATTTTTGACCGCCATCATTCGAAATCAGGAGGAGATGAGATGCCTTACGATAATACGTGTTGTTTGCCATCGACATGTATTCTTTATCTCGTCAATCATTTATAATCAAACCGTTTTTGTTAGGTTTATCATTCCCACCGACACCAAAAGCGTCATTTCAGCACAAATACTTGGCATTTCCACACACAATTTTACATTCCAAAACGGCAATGATTTTATGACCCTATTCCCATACACATAGCAAAGGTGAATGCAATAAATATCTGCTACCTCAAAGAAAGACCAGCTGACAGTCTAAGAATATTTTCGAATTGATGAGTCCAAATACTTGAATTTGCTAGCCGCTTTCCAAATGCTAGTATTCATAAGAGTGATTCTCTTCCAGACAAGAAACGACCTTTTTGATAGCCAGAAATATCAGCAGTACCACCAGTACCACCTGGAACACCATACAGACTTCGTTGATTGTTTCAATCCCAGTAATATAAATATATCGTGTGTGTTTTTTAGAGGTATAGAACTTCGAATTGTAATAAAACACAAGAAAATCGTTTTAATGTCCATCAATTTGGCTTTATCGGAGGGATAATTTTATGCCATTAATGTTTAAATATGATTTTGGGCATGTGGCCGCCGCGGCTGGCCTACAGGTCCAATTTTCAACCACTTTTCCAATCATTTGGGGCCGAATATCGACAAAAACGCAACGAATGTTAGCTTCCAAGTCCCCTAACGTTTCTGGTTTGTTGGCGTAGACGAGCGATTTCACATATCCCCAAAGAAAATAATCCAATAGTGTCAAATCACCCGATCTTGGTGGCCAATTGACAGGTCCATTCCACGAAATTAGGCGCTCATCGAATGTTTCCTTCAATAAGTCGATTGTGACGTGCGCTATGTGGCATGTAGCGCCGTCTTGCTGGGACCACATCTCAGCCACATTCATGCCATCCAATTCAGCTCTATACCGGTCTCCATTAACGGGTACTGAGGCTATACAGCATCATTTTGGAAGAAGTATGCCCCAATGACACCATCAGCCCATAGAGCACACCAAACAGTCAGTTCTTGTGGATATAATGGCGTCCCATAGGTCTCATGCAGATTCTCTTCACTCCCAATGCGCAAATTTTGCTTGTTGACGTAGCCATTCAACCAAAAATGAGCCTCATCACTGAACAAAATTTTGCGATGAAAGTGAGCATCGAGATCAATCAATTTTCGGCCCATACACCAAAATCACGAAGCATTGCATGGTCTCGCGGCTTTAATTCTTGCACAAGCTGGATCTTGTAGGGTCGTCAGCCAAGACCTTGCGCAAAATCTTCCATAAAGCTGATGGACAAAGCTCCAATTGCTGTGCACGGTGGCGAATCGATTCATTCGGGTCCTCTTCAACACTTTGCACTACAGCGGCATTTGTTTCTTTGGTGCGCACTGTTCGACGTCTCTGCTGATGCGTATGATAACATCGAAAACGATCCATTGTTAACCGAATTAATTGCTCTGATGGACGATTATGCCGACCATAAAATGGACGGAGCTTGTGGTAAACTTCGCGAATTGAACCATTATTTTCGAAATAAATTTGCACAATTTGCAAGGGTTGTTCATTTGTCCACCTTTTCATAATGAAATGGCAAACCAAACTGAACATAAATGACATTTGAGTTGCCCGATTTGACCACAAAATGTTAGTTTCATTTCTATTCGAAAACCAACCTCAAAAAAAAAACACCCGTTACCACCAGTACCACCTGGCACACCATACAGACTTCGTCGTTGGTTTAAAGCGCAGCAATATAAAAATAGATCGTAGTTTTTACAAGACGATTTGCCAGTCATAGTAAGCGGGTAAATCCTTCCGGAGTGGTCGCCGCATGTGAGGAGAATCTGCGTCTTGTGGTGGTCAACGCGTCAAAACCCGAATCACGGCTAAATGATGTTGATGCACAACAATTCATTGATGTGTATCAGAACTTCTCTGCCATGTAACCCATAAAATGCGATTATAAACGATTTATTACAAGGGATTCTGAGTAAATGTCTTCAAAATCAAGAGATTTGTTTAATATTACGGATAATGAAACGAACTGGAGTCTATAAAGAAGGGTATGGAGTTTCAAAAAATAAGAACAAACAAAAGAAAAGCTTGGAGATCCTGCAGCAGTATTGAAGACAACAATGTCTCAGCAAAATAAGTTAAGATACCCTCAACAGCCTGTGTTGTCTGATAATTTCAGGAGAAAGATCGACAGAATCCACAACTAAACTCTGAGGGTAATTTGAAATTCATTCTTTCCAAAACAGAGAAAATCCAATTGCAAAGGCATCCCTCAACTGCAAATGGGGCGACAGTTACCTTAAATCATAGCAATATGTTAAAAAAAGGATACTATGAGCCTTAAATATCTTCGTGTCCTATAAAAATTGGGTTGTAAAAACGTTCAAATGATTACAAGGTATTCGAATACGTAATAGTTTGAATTTAGGTTGTTTATCGTATTTTTAAATTCAATACTAAGAGCCCCAGGCAGAGACCAGTGGTCATCAAACAATATGGTATCCAATTCGGACACAGATCTGTACCAACGTACACACAATGAAAATCCGAGTAAGCCCTTGAGCCTCTTCTAAAAAGAAAACAAAAACACCACCCTAGCAAATTCATGCAGTGTATACAAAGCAAAGATTCTAGCCACACTCGAATATGAAGCCCATCAAGTAAATTCGCGGGTAAATGGGCGCTGTTTCGCAAAAAGCCTCTATGTAACCAGAAAACAACTTCAATTTATCTGGTTGAAGGGACATAATGCATTTCTCTGTAACCCACTTTAATTCCCTTCATCATACCACTAATATGAACGGACGGATCGGTCTGATGACTAAGATACAGAGGCACTTATAGATGCGACGAGATTTCATCCTCCAACTTATACCAATGGCTTTCTTTCTTGCAGGAGCAACTGTCACTTCGCTTAATCTTTTTAATTTCACGTTCACCTTAGCTGCTTTCCCAAAATTAGACCTCAATATTATCTTTTGTCAGTTCGTGGGGCAAGTATACACACGCAAGGCATCTTCAAGAAATCTGTCGTGCTACTGCGATGAGGATAAGTCGAAGTAAATGTTAACAAGAAACAGCATATTGTCGACTCACAACCTTAGATAAAAAGTTAGAGAGAGAGAGAGAGAGAACAATAATATTGAGGTTTTAAAGGAGTTTGTCTTCCTCAAAGTCGCATTAAGTCTACGAACGACAACGAGACCTTAAAGGAGATTGGCTTAGATTGATTTATTAATTGAACATTAGAAAGCGATGATGTTCCAACCATGAAAGTCCAAATGGTTGAACTACCGAATCATATTCCTTGTCATTCGCTTTAAAATACAAAAAAGCTGAGGAAATAAATATATAGAGGGTATTCGATGACGGATTTATGTTTTCAAAAGTCAATAAAACTTAAAATATGAAACGTTTTGATTGTTATAAACAAAAAAAAAGCGGGGTTTTGTTTTTTTTAAATTATGTCGTCCAAATGCCGACACTGTTGGAAACGGGCCATCGTGTTTCGCAACACGCGATGCAGGCTTGCGTGGATGTCGTGAGTTTCACTGTGGATGTTTACGTTCAGCTGCGTGACAGGCTGCGGGTTATTGCCATAGACGTTATTCTTGAGGTACCCCTATAGACAAATGTCTGTGGGGGTTAAGTATGGTGACCTTGGTGGACACGGGACGTCCCCAATGCAGCTGATAAGCAATAGTGGGAAAAGTTCAAGAAGCAAACTCATGGAGGCTCTTTCAGTATGCAGACATCTAGTATGGGCTACATCTAGCTGAAACTACGTGTGCGACGATTAAGATGAATTTGGTTTGGTAAAAACAGATCGGTGACCATGATTCCATAATTTTCAGTGTTCGACGACAAAGCACGATAAACGACACCAAACTTTTACTCTTGGGCAATTAAGTGGTCGTTGGTGTTTCAGTCGCGGATTACGTGTAAGTGGATCCCAGTAGCGACAGTTTGTCTTATTTACGAGGATTACATGTAAGTGGATTCCTGTAGCGACATTTTGTCTTATTTACATATCCATTCAGGTGGAATTCATTCACGTCGCTCCAAAAGATGCAATTAATAGTGCGAAATCTCTGCATAATTACTTGACAAAAGTTTTTACGTAAATACAAGTCATAGTTCTTCCACTAATTTAATCTAAAAAAGGATGAAGTTTTCAGAATTTCGTGAACAATACTTTTTGAGAGTGCAATAGCTTCCGGCCGCTCTTTTCCGCACAGACAGACCTAAGTTACCACGCAAACTTCGCTCCACCAATTGAATGTTTTCGCTGGTTCTTGATGTTATACTGGGCCCGGGTTGAGAAGTGTTAAAAGCTTAAGAAGTTTCACAGAACCTTTTCACGTATGACCTAATCAATTCTAAATTAGGTCCATCGCTCAATCGAAGAATATTGAAACGAAATTGTCGGTGCAAACACACGTAAGAATCTCCTTCTTAAAAAAAACTTTTCTTTCGAGAAGGCCATGGTCTCCCGGCCACTGTGGCACTGTGACAGACTAAACCGCTTTCTCGGTAGTTTAAATGGTACAATCCTCTACCAACACTATTTTAAACTTTTTGAGATCATCGCATTTTAAACATTAGTCCGCCATAAACCCCCTGTACTAGGAATTTTCAAACAAACAAATATCTTCTTCTATGTGCGAGGTACGTGCGTGGTAGAGGAAAAGCAAACATGATCTGTACCGAGACATGGATGAAGGACAAAAGGTTAAAACAAGCCGCCTACATGGGCTTGAAAAGATTAAGAGAAAAACTTCCAAGAAGACCGTACCTCCGGCTTAAGAACTCAGTGATTGCTCCCATATAAAGCAAAAGAATTAGAAAACTGAAATCCTAAGTCTCTTTCTTGATCTGTAGCAGGTGAATCCTGCTTATTGTTTTGTTAGTGCGGGCTTAACAATCACTTAAATATAAGAAATACATTTCTAACTACAAAATTTAACGATATTGAAACAGATATATGCATGATGTGACTGATTTGTCTTGTTAAGAGATATCTCCAGTGGTGGCCTCCAAACAGCGACCAATTTAGCCCCATAACCCACCTCTAGACAAGTGATCGCATCAAAAAACAGTTGCTGATCACAAATCCTATTATCTACGAGAGGATAACAACATTGAAGCGGATAACGAGAGAGAAACTTAAGGAAAGGATTAACAACAAAAAAACACACACACCACACATATATCCATCTCAATTCGTCAGTCTAAAATTCAACGTACTACTTCTCTGACAAGCGAGACAGAGCGAAATAATAGAATCGGTACCTACCCCAGTTTGTTGTGCGATATTCAAATCATCCTCAACCATCTCTAAATACAATTCCTTTAGCTTGTCCTGCATGTTAAAGTATTTCGACGAAGAGGAACTCGTACTCGATTGAGTAGTCTCACTAGACTTTAATGTCACCGTTGATGTCTTGCCACTGGATGATCCCGATGATGATGATGATGATGATGATGATTCATGTCGATTACTGGTGCTGCTGCTAATGCTACTACTACTCCGATGGATAACTATTCCAACACCACCACCTCCAGTGAGCACTCCAATGCCGCCTACACCACCCATCATTGGTGTTGCTGTGGTCTTTAGCCTTTTACTCGGCGATCCAGTCGCTGAATTACTATTTGTATAGGAATTCGAAGATTGCCGCTTTTGTGATGATGATGCCGCTGCCACTCCAACACCAGATGTCGTTGTACCGATTGATAGAGCAGTGGCTAAACTACTGCCACTGCTCAATGACGACGAACTTGTTAACGTTGATGTCGTTGCCAAAGTAGCCGAACATGATGGTGGCGTTGAAAGTAACGTATCGGGTAACGCGGGCGATGGTGATGTTATCGAATTAAGATTCGATATATGTGTCGGTGAAAGTAGGGAGTTCTCGACCGCTGCAGCACTGGATGCGGACAATGAAGACGTTGTGGCGGGTGTTTTAGATGCTTCGGCAGACAACTGTTGCTCTGACAAAAGATTTTCGCTGAGTGAAGAGTTGTTGCTAGTGTAGTCTGGTGGCGGTGAATCGGCCCCATCGAATATACAGTATGGCGGTTGACTGGGTATCTGATTGATGTTATGCAGGAGACTGGAGTTGAGGAGACTTTGACTGGACTGCTGAAGAACTGGATAGGGCGGTGGTGGTACCTGATGGTGATGGGATGTAGTCTGTTGTTTTTGAGGCTGCTGCTGTGGTTGTGGAGGTGGTGATTGTTGTGGCGGGGTTGAAGATGGTGTCGTTGTCTGCACAGCTGGTGAGGAAGGTTGTGGCGGCGCAGCTTGAAACGGTGGCTGGCGGTGTACATTCGAGGAGTTGCTGGAGACCTTTAGCCGCAACAGGGTATCGTTAATTATAAACTGAAATGAAAAATTTGGAGAAGTTGTAAGCAAAATTCAGTTTTGTTATAGTGGAGATTTAATAGAATAGTGAGGGACGACGAACAACTTTAGCTGAGGAGAGCTGGCATAAGATGTTAAGGATCGAAGTGGTAAGTAAAGACGTTTACGATGTAAAAAAATATACAAGATGGATCTACAAAACAAAATAAGCGCCTAAGAGCCAAGATTTTGTTTATTTGCAAAACCGCCAAAAACTCAAACGTAGACTGCCATGGAAAGCAAGGCATACAACACTATGTACCTACCAACGCATGGCTTGTTTACTCATAACTAGGACCATGTGTACCAGTCCAACAACAGTTTTACAGGCAATCCTTAATCTTAAACTAATCGATCATCATATCAATGCCACAGGAACACGACTTGGAGGAGCTGGGAGAAACCTTTTAGCCACAGCACAATATTAAAAACGGTTGCATTTGAGGAAGGAATCACTGCATCATCCGTTACTACGATTTTGAAATCAAATATTCAATTAGAATACCAGGGGAGGAAGATTGGTCGTCAAAATTGTAGTACCAGTTTAAATCATCGATCTACATTTATGGTCAACAAATGGAAATCGCAGTGGGCCTCCAAAATCTTTCAGACTCGTTTAGTGTACAGAGATCCTAGACGAGCAGCGAACAATCGGGGTACTTGACATATTACAAGAGTATATCTCCATGTACGTAGATAGTAAAGCAGCAATAACCTCTCTATCATCATATGTAGTGAACGTGCCGCGAAAAACTTGGGGATCTAAACAATCAGACCAAATCTGGGTGAAGGAACATAATGACATATTAAGAGACGAAAAAGCGAACAAGGTCCACATGCTAGACAAGGATCCCCACGCTGCGCTTCCCTGTCCGATAGAAGTGTGACCCGTCCGCAGGCCTTAAATAATCAGATCACAATGTAATACACAAGAAGCAAGCTCCAGATGGCAAAACACTTGTACGTCTGGCCGAAAATAATCGGCGGCAAATGAAATTTCAATATCGGCAAGAGTGAAGGTCACAACCCGTTGGATAAGCCTCATAAGCTCGATTTTTCACTCCATAGGTTCACTCTGTATAAACCCACATCATTTAATCTAGAGTTGACTCACAAAAGTTGACCAAAGGGACGATAAAGCTATACGAACTCTAAGATTCAGACTATGCGATAGGACGACACGGTTTTTTTTTTAGCAATTAGAGGTCACAAACTTAAAGACAGTTGAACGGATAGTGAAAGGACGTATTAGGAAAATGTCTAGTGCACAGTATTTTGCTTTTTGTCACAGACTTGATGATGGAGGCGCAATAAGCAAGTGTAAACAAGCAATAAGCAAATGTCATTGCAACTTTTTTTGGAGACGAGTGGGTATCATTTTATTTCACAAAGGAGCGAATATCTGTGATAGTGTGTGTGATCTACTCCCCTTTATTTCGAGACAATGTTTGCATAATGGCCCTTTCAATTGCGAAAATCTTATATATCTAGAATACGGTAAATAGGGAAATAAGGAATGACCAGGACATTAATAACCGATTAAGCTTTGCGTAAATAAAGTGGCGGGAAAATTCTGTTATCTTTTCTTACTCCAAAGAATTTTCTCCTTTTCAAAAATATACCAACGTCAGTAGTAAATCCGGTGTGCACTTATGGTGCATAATGTCGACAACGTGCAAAGAGTTTCACGCCAATTCCGATGTAGTCTGTAGGATACAGAAATCATTTAAACACTTGAGCGTGCTACCGTATTGTTCAAGGTATGCCCATGTTCCTAAGAACACCGTCAAAAAGGATCTGAAATTTCTAATCCTCCCAATACTCATTGAAATCAAGTCGGACATCCAAATTAATATGGCATACGGTAGATTTCATAAAAATTTTAAGGCCCTGATTTGCCTTGTTCGAGATTATAACCTCCCTGTTATAGGATATCAGTATCTATTCGAAGACACAGATTAATTGTTCTAATATGTCGCACCCAGTATAATTACAAAACCAAATACTACGTCGTAGATACCCATTATTGGAAGCGCCGCAAAAAAGCGAATGCTCTTTTTTTCCAAACAGAGCTGCACCAACCCAAGGATCTGATCAAGATTTTAATCTTGTATAATATTCTACTCCTCGTGTGTTGTATAATCTATATCCACAGTTACAGCGCGATTATCTTCCCCGCAGCATCCCTACAAGGACTGAAAGGCGTTTAGTTTAAATCTTCAACTTGGCGATACTTACATCAGCTTCTTGACATGATGAGTCCAAGCTTTGCATTGTGCCTGAATCCTCCACATTCAATCCAATGTTATTTGTCTCCGCCTTGGCCCGTTTTTGTGTTAATTTCCCCTCTCAGTTGATTGATAATTTCTGCTACTGTTGTTACTTTTTCAGTATTATACTCGAGTTTCTTCAGTTTTTTTCTTTTTTATGTGATGCTGCTGCAGGTCCTCTGACAGTATCTCCTTCTTCGTCGTCGTCGTTGTCGTCTTTGTGACACAGAATTTCCTTCGTATTTTTCACGTCTTCACCACACAACTCTGCAATACAAACACATTACACATTTAAATAAAAAAAAACAAAGTTGAACTTTTTTTTAACAAAACTCTACTAGATGTTTCAGTAACAAATAATTTTGACTAAGAAATAAGGGCAATTTTTTGACAGGAGTTTCTCAAAGAGGTAATCAGTCAAAACCAAGGGAAAAATATTTTTTTTTATTCCTCCGAAAGACACAAATGGGAAGAACACAAAAATTTCCCTGCCAATGGTTTTGTGTGCGCGAAAGAGAGACAACGGGCGGCGGAGGAGTGAATTATCCCATTTGCATTCGAATGGTTTTTTTCTTCCCTTTTACCACTGAAAACTATTTTCCACACAAAATTTTCACTTTTCGTAAACAATTTTTTTTTGTTTTTATTTTTTTTTTCTCTGATTTGTTGAATTTTCTAGCTCTCACCCTTTGATTGAGGTGGTAGTGGAGGCGGTTGCAGCAAGATTGTTGAGGTAAGGGTGTGCAAATTTTCTAGTTTTTATTTGTGCTGCTGCTTCCACTGCTGATCTGTTGTATGTTGAGTGTGTGGGGGAAAAGTTTTGCACAATGTTTGGCATTTGACACACACAAAATTTTGTTGGGTGAAATAAAAAAAAACCATGAAGAGTTGTTCACTTTTTCGTTCTTAGTTGAGAATCAATTTGACACTTTTCATTTTACACGGATTGTTTGTGTTTTACGATTTACATTTTCTTAGTTTTTAGTTCGCGAATTTTTGTTGAAAATTTACTTTTTTAAAGAAAATATTAACCAAAATGAATAATGGGGGTGAGAGAGAGACAACTGAAGAAATTTCTTTTTTGAGGATGACATGTTTTGACAGATGGAGTAGGGAAATTTTCTGACATTTTATTTTGTTTTTCTCATTTTGTTTCCAAAACGACTCTCATCGAGGTTGTGGTGAGAGCCAACTGTGTACGGCACGTGCGAGATGAACATGGTACAAGGAATAAAATGGAATGTCAACGAAACAAAACTATAATGGGGTTGGATAGTTTTCAGACAGCTGATGGAAATGTTTGTGCAATTTTAACGTTGTTGTCAGACTCAGAACACTATAATCTGCCCTAGCAAGGTATCCGTCGGAGTGGACAATTTTCGGCAACACATACATCGTCGGAGGTTCAAATTCCATTCGAGGTATGTGTCATCGGAGAAAAAAAAAATAAAGTATTGAAAATGAATAACCAAACAGATTATTCGAAAATACAATACTAGAGATTATGTTAATTTTAAATAGGAAAATTCTATTTTTTTTTTTTTAAATATTTATAATCCATTAATGTTATACCCGATTGATTTCGACCGCATTTAGAACAATCAGTAACTAAATGCGGTCAAAGGACATCCGTTAAAATTTAGTTAATAGCATTAAAAAACAAAAATCAGTTTACCAGAATCAGAAAGCCACCAAGAAATGAAAATTGAGAAAAATGACATATTTGACGTGCGTTTTATATGAATTAACAAAAAATAGTTCAGTGAAGAGTTTTTGTGGGAACGAATTTTGTTAACAAGAGATATAATGCATTCTTTTAAACTTAAGAAATGTTTTAAGAAACACTTATTTTAATTAAACTCTTCTGGGAAATATAATGGACGAATTTTTTAGTTTCTCTGCGCACTTTAAATGTGAATAAATATTTTTTTTTATTTATACACAATTAACATAAGAAACAAATGTAAAGCGGAAAATCAAAATGTTAAACACGGAAAACTTTTTTTTATATATTAATATAATTTTTTTCATTGCAGCTTGTTATTGGGTTTGTCGAAATTTATTATAAAAACATAAAGTACACAACAATTTGTCAAATTATTGACTTTTTTTTCTATTCGTTTCAACTATCAATTATAATAATGCAACGCGATTCAGAGGCCAACCGCCCTGGAACATTTTCAGATATACTCGTACAAAGTTCAAAATATGCAAGCTCTGTTATCGCAAAACCACCGACAACAACAATATTGGTAAATTCTAAAAAAAGTGAAAGGAATTTTTCGTAGTCTATCTGTTAACATAGGTAATCGCATAAGGGGTCACTAGAACTCAAACTATGTTTGAAATGAGGTATAAACAAGAGTCTTCTTGTTCTCTGTTAAATACGTTTTTTTAACTTGTAAATAAGCAAACAACCGCAGGTAAAATAGAAGAACAATTTTTAAATCTGTTGCAAGATTTTAGTTGATTAGTTACTAACATGTTGTTGCCAGTTACTAATTAGTTGCTTTTTACTAATAAGTAAACAATTATGTATTCCGTAGATTAACACTTATTACATGTGTTTTAATGTGACGATCTGACATTCAGTTCGAATTAAAAATGTTTTTTACACATTGATTGATTTTCAAATGTTAATTAAATCAGCATCAAAGAATTAAACATTGTATATTCAAATAAGCATAATTTTTTTCAGAACAAAATCTCAGAATTCTAGTGATTCAGAAATTTGAACAATTACTTTACAAACTTACCCGTTTGAAGTGATTTTGTTAATGCGTCAGAATTACAGTAGTATTGCTTAACATAAATGCCACCAAAAATCACAAATGCAACCATCTATATTAGTTTTTAAATACCTCTAGCAATATGCCCAAAATGCATGTCTTTCAGAATCATAAAAATGGTATGTAATTTTCAAAATATATCGCATGTTAGTTCTTAAGGTTGTTCTATTTACGGGTGACTCGAGAGACTTTCTCCCACTAACTTAGTTGAGATTTTTTGTAAGTGAAACGCTATTCGTAGTACAAAGGAAAACATTTTCCTTACTTCGCAGCATATATGTAATATTAAATGCCAAAATTAATCAGCTGATCTCTTTCGGCACAAAGTGTGAGGAATAAAATAATGAGGTATTGTGTTTCACTTACGAATCTTTCATAGATCCACCGAGAGATCGGCTTCTAGAAAATGCCTAAAACATTCGAGCCAACAATTATAAAAACAAAATCCTTACGTTTGGACGTAAAATTTACCGCGTGAGCTGTACTTAATCATTTTATAATTATGGGAATTCATATTCAGATTAATACGATCATTTGCGGCGCCTAGCAAATAATTCATACTGATATATAATTATTATCTTTTGTAGGTATTATTATTATAACTTTAAATAAAACTTTAATTTAAAACTAAAATAAAATTTAGTTTCTGATTGGATTTTAGTATTGCGTACCTCCGGTTTTTTTAATCAAAGACTGAAAACTAAATGCTTTCTTGTCTTGTAAATTTTTAGAGGAGTACACAAATATTTTTTTTGTATTAGTTAATTGGTTTCACAATAAGGGTAGTCGCCTTAGGCAATAGTTTTGTGATAAGTAGTACCTTGTGTATTATTTCAGAAGTCTAAGTAATTAAAACTATTTTTCGGTAGTTTGTATCGTTTATGCAAAATTTGTTTGTCTGCTGAGGGGATGTCCAGTCGTCTGGAAGGAGCTTATTTCAAAAAATCTTGTTAATCAACAGCTGTCATAAGGATCACTGCGGTGGATCAAAATATTTCTAAACACTCTCCGTAGGTAGTCCCGCTGTTGCAACTTTATGGCCCGACTTAGGGTTTATTCGTTATTTTAATGAACATCGTGGGGGTGACCCGGGGTTCAGTATTGATTTCCCCTTCATAGTCAATGTCGCTAATGAATTTTTTTCTATCTAAAATTTAACATTAATTTCACAGTAATTTTTTCAAAAACTAGAAGACATTATATCATTTTGTTTTTTAGTTTTCAGTCAAGGATTAGTAGGGTAGTGAAAGTTAAAAGTCAATTCAGTACAAAATTACACTTTTTTTTTTAACTTTTTGAATTCAGTATTAATTTTTTTTAAAACCATTTAAAGAAATGCTGTTTTTTAACTTTTATTTATTTTGTTTTATTTATCACATCTTCTGACACAACAAGACGAGAAAGACCCCTCATACAGTGTAGAATTTGTATTTAGATTTCTTATAAGAGTTCTTTATTGTTTTGCGGCGCCTAAGCTTTAGAACGCTCTTGAATTCTCTAATCATCTGAAACCCTTTATTCATGATCGTGGTCCAGATAATAAAAAAGTTCATGTATGACACTTGTTACCTAATACAATCTAACAATTGTTAAAGATTATGGCGGTAAATCAAAAACCCCTCTTTAACGAGTACCAATATTATTATGTCATGAACAAGGCGCAAATGCAGAACACTCAACATATCTTCGCTGCTTTACACATTAAAAAATGTTTTTTACACAAAAATAGACATCACTTCTTTAATTAACCAAATTTTCAACAATTACCTTCATTTAAATAATTTTTCTTATGTACAATATTATCCTGTTTCGATTCCAATCACATATACAATTTATTTATATACTGTCTTTACAGTATAACAATTCTGCGCTCATATATCATATAACGTCCCTGTTCTTAATGATTCCATTTCCCGTTTCGTATTTTTAAAAAAAAACTAAAAATTTCCACAAAATTCCCGTACTCTGCGTTTAGCTCCTTTATCCGAGGAACATACACGAATCTCGCCAGACGAGACAAGCACTACTCCAATATTCCAATTTACCCACACATAGGCGCGCGCGAACTCCACCAAGTCATATGGCTGATCTCTTTTCGCACGGACGACTCAAATGCATTGCTAGCCAAATAAACATATGAACAACTATAACCATCTCTGTTACGGATTTCATTGAGAAGAAACGCCGAATATTTTCGTTCTCACACACGAAGGGGCGACGAAATTTTCACTTCGCGATTACTTTAATCATTGCAACAGTACGCGAATGGCCAATAAAATCCGCTAACAAATCGGAAGAATTGCGTGCAAACGATTTTACGTACACGTTTGCGATTTTTTTAAAGGAATTTGTAGCGCAAATTATGGAGAAAACTACGGAGCGATAGAACGACCGAATTCTCTTTTGAAAACTAATGTAAGTGCGGCTGTGTGCGTCGTGTACCGTGAATTGCGTGAGATGGAACACGTGTACCGATAGGCAGTGGTGATACTGTGTGAGTGCGTGTCGTTGAAAGAGAACACGAATGTTGGTACGATAGGAAATGTCAGATTAGAGGGAAAATTCGTCATGAAGTTTTGTTTGGTTATTTTCACGCTCTTGCTAAGTGGGATATTCTTAATGGACGTGTTCAATGAGTAGTTCTTTGTGGAATATTACGAGAAGGTGAGTGGTATTTAATGGAATGGTTATATTAGGTATATTTGTAGTGCGTTAGCGAAACTAATAATTTGGCAATCTATTGGCACCTATTTGATAAACTAACCATCAATTTATTTTGTGAAGTAGTTACCTCGAATCCATAATGGTACCCGAAAAAGACGCTTTTTCTTGTGATCAGTGAAAAGTTTTTTCCGTTACGATTATCTTCATACCTCAAATTTTGTGAAGGTTGTTTGCCAACAATTGCCCTTTGAGCTTGCAAGATTTGTTGTCGTCTTACAAGTTTATATTTGATCTTGTTGGGGTTGATGTACACGTCCACGTCTTTTGAGTTTTCCAAAGTTCTTAAGCATCTGTGTTGTGATGTATTTATCTCTACTGGAACAAGATGTCTATTTCCTTTGGACTGTCCGATTTTAAAAAGTTTTGTTGAGTTTCAGTTTTTTTTGTTAAACCATTTGTAAAGAGTTTTAACCTGTCTTAATACTCTGACTATATTGTAAGGCTTCCCTCATGTTATTTCTATGTAAACGTGGCTAAGAAGCCGGGATGTGTGTCTCACCGACCTTTTTCAGCTTCACCCTTACCCATTTCCATAAATATATAGATCTCTGTATAGATCGGCGGTTCGCATATAAAATGGTGCGCTTCCTCCATTCCTTGGTAATATATAAAAATTGAGCTTTGCATTTGTGTTTATTTGTCGCCATTTCATACCCTAACGCATACACCGATTTTAACCAAACTTTTATAAAACATTGCTATAGGTGTATATAACAGTTTTTATGAAGTTTGGTTGAAATCGCAAAACGTATGTGTGTATGTATGTGTATGTTGTTCTTGCGTACGAAAAACACTTGAAATTCAAACATTTTGGATTTTTCAACAAATCTAGCTATAAATATAAAACAATGTTAATATTTTTTGCGTGTACGTATAACTTACGTAATTTTCAACCAACTTACTTAGTATTTCTACTTTTTCAAAATCTGTCCACTGCCACACCTACTTAAAAAAACGTATTTTTTGGTTAAAGGGTAAGAAATCCAGAAAAAGTGTCTGAGCAAGATATTTAAAAATTGTAAATATTTGTATTTCGTCAACAACTTTTTGTTTGCCACGTCGACTGTTTGGGGGAGTTTTCGTAAAAACCAGTTGTTGGTATAGTTTTAAATGATTTCGAAAAAAAACTAACAATAGAAATATTTTGATAATAAAACTATGAACATTTCACCTTTACTTCAAAATAAAAAAGCGACCGCAATATGCTGGCAATTTCGGCTAGACAAGGTCGATTCTTTTTTTTCTCATTTCTCATTTCGCTAATTATTAATTTTTCTCTCGAATATTTTAAAACTTTACCGAAAAAGGTCTTTTACTAAAACCTCCCCCAAAAAGTGGGCGTGTACATTTTTTTTGTAAAGACGTAATAAAGATCTTGTCTACGTTCACGTTTTTCTGAAAAGAGGGAATGGCAGGCTGAGGGTTTCAAAACTGTTTACACTTGTTCTGATAGGGGCAACAGCGAGGAAGTGTACCAAATTACATCATTCAAGCTCAAAAATTAAGGCCCAAAAATTTGGTGACATACAGACGCACGGACAGACAAGGCTAAATCGGCTCTACCTAAATTATTTCTCTATGTTACAAACTATGTTTCGTCAGATTAGATGTAAGTGACACTGTGGAAGTTGATGTGCAACTGTGTTTCCGGCCAAAATTAAAACCCAAAATCAATAGTTTAAGTAACCTATTACATTTTAAGGGATTTATTACAACAAAAATAATGTAAACTTGACAGATGAAGGTAGTTGTACCTACTAACGTGGAAATAATAAAATATATAAGAAATATATTACTGTAAATGTGATTTAATTAACATTTAAATTCTTATGGATTGGTAGGTTACTTACAAATTAATACACGTATGCAGGAAAACATATGCGAAATGTATATTTGAGACGATGCGAGTAAATTCTTTTTGAATGAAATCGCTTTTTTGTGTGAAAATGTTTTTTTTTTTTAGTGAAAATGATTTTTTTGTTAAAATATCTTTTTTTCTGTGGAAATGGTTTTTTTTTAATAAAATCGCTTTTTTAACAGAAAATGCTTTTTTGAGTGAAATTGGTTTGTTTGAAGAAACTGTTTATACCCTATCAGATAGGGGTTATTATTTTTGATACACAGATTGCGACATAATGAAATAACTTAGCTAGATATGCCTTAAAGTATATGGATCGACTCAGAATCGGTAGCTGATAAAATATTTTGAAATCCGCCAACTACCACGACCCCCTTTTGGAAAAACCTAGTTTTAGGGAAAACCGTTAGAGATTTTGAAATTGTGTCTGAACAACATATCCAGAGAAACGAAGTTTTTTGCCATTTTTGAGTGAAAAAAAAAGTAAAACTGAAAAAAACTCTTTCGAGTGAAATTGCATTTTTGAGAGAAAATGCATTTAGTGAAATAAAAAAAAAAATTTTTAAGTGAAATTGCATTTTTGAGAAAAAAGCATCTTTGAGTAAAACTGCTTTTTTGAATGAAAAAGCTTTTTTGAGTGCAAATAAAAAATAAAAGGTTATTGTGAAATTCCACTATTGAGTAAAATTAAAAAAAGTTTTTTTGAGTGAAATTCCATTTTTTGGCATATTTTAGTGAATTTGCTTTTTTGAGTAAAAAAACATTTTTGAGTGGAAATGAAAAAAATTAAATTATATATATGAGTGAATTGCATTTTTGAGTAAAATTGCTGTTTTGAGTGAAAAAGCTTTTTGAGTAAAATTGCATTTTTTAAATTTTTTTGATTGAAATTCCATTTTGGAGTGAAAATAAAAAATGCAATTTTACTCAAAAAAGGATTTTTATTTTCACTCAAAAAGCTTTTACACACAAAACAATTTTTTCATTAAAAAAATCGATTTTTAAATGAAATTGGTTTTTTGAGTGAAAAAGCTGTTTTGAGTGAAATTTCATTTCTGAGTGTAAATGGGAAAAAAGCTTTTTTGAGTGAAACTTCATTTTTGAGTGAAAATAGTTTTTTTGAGTGAAATTTCATTTTTGAGGGAAAAAGATAAAAAAGCTTGGGTGAAATTTAATTTTTAAGTGAAAAAGATAACAAAGGTTTTTTGAGTGAAATTTATTTTTGAGTCAAAATGTTAAAAAAGGTTTTTTGAGTGAAGATGGGAAAAAGCTTTTTTGAGTGAAAATGGAAAAATGTTTTTTTGAGTGAAATATAATTTTTGAGTGAAATTGGGTAAAAGCTTTATTGACTGAAAAAGAAAGAAAAGCTTTTAAGAGTGAAATTTCGTTTTTGAGTGAAAAAGAGAAAAAAGCTTTTTTGAGCGGAAATGGGGAAAAGGCTATTTTCAAAAACCTTTTTTCCCATTTTTCTCAAAAGTAAATTTCACTCTAAAAGATTTTTATCTTTTTCACATGAAATTGCACTCAAAAAAGCTTTTTCCCCATTTTCATTCCAAAACTAAATTTCAATCTTAAAAGCTTTTTTCTCTTTTTCACTCAAAAGCTAAATTTCACTCAAAAAAGCTTTTTTGCCATTTTCACTCAAAAATTAAATTTCACGCAAAAAATCTTTTTTCCCATTTTTACTCTAAAAACCTTTGTTCCCATTTTCACTCAAAAATTTAATTTCACTCAAGCTTTTTTATCTTTTTCCCTCAAAAATGTAATTTTACTCAAAAAATCTTTTTCATTCAAACCAGTTTCACTCAAAGGCAATTTCACTCAAAAATGCAATTTTACTTAAAAATGCTCTTTTTTATTTTCACTAAATGGAATTTTACCCAAAAAAGCGTTTTTATTCATTTTCTCTCAAAAAATCTTTTTCGTCTTATTTTCACTCAAAAATTCACTTTTTTCACTTTTTGAGTGGAATTTCACTTTTGAGTGAAAAAAATAAAAAAGCTTTTTAGAGTGGAATTTAATTTTTGAGTGAAAATGAGAAAATAGCTTTTTTTAGTGAAATTTCATTTAAGAGTGAAAATCCGGAAAAGTTTCTTAGAGTAAAATTTAATTTTTGAGTGAAATTGGGGAAAAGATTTATTGACTGAAAAAGAAAGAAAAGCTTTTAAGAGTGAAATTTCGTTTTTGAGTGAAAATAGGAAAAAAGGTTTTTTTTATTGAAAATGAGAAAAAAGCGTTTTTTAGCGAAAAGCGGGGAAAAAGCTCTTTTGATAGAAAATGAAAAAAAGCCTTTTTTAGTGAAATTTCATTTTTGAGTGAAAATTAGAAAAGGCTTTTTTAGTGAAATTTCATTTTGAGTGAAAATGGGAAAATAGTTTTTTTGAGTGAAATTTTATTTATGAGTGAAAAAGATAAAAAAAGCTTTTAGGAGTGAAATTTAATTTTTGAGTGAAAATGGGAAAAAAGCTTTTCTGAAAGAAATTTCATTTTGGAGTGGAAATTAAAAAAGAGCTTTCTTGGGTGAAATATCACTTTTGGGTGAAAAATGGAAAAAAGCTTTTTTGAGTGAAATTTCATTGAGTAAAAAAGCTTTTTTGAGTGAAAATGAAAAATAAAGCTTTTTGAGTGAAATTCCATTTGTGAAATAAAATGGGTTAAAAGCTCATGTGATTGAAAAATGAGCAAAACTATTGTCTACAAAATCGAATCATTTTGGATCGATTTTATGAACGTTCGCATTTTTCTCTTGAAAATTATAAAATTGTTGTCCATAAAATCGAATCCCTTTGGATCGATTCTATGAACGTTCGTATTTTTCTCATGAAAATTATAAAAGTGTTGTCTATAAAATCGAATCAATTTGAATCGATTTTATGAACGCTCTCATTTTTCTCTTGAAAGTTATACAAGTGTTGTCTATAAAATCGAATCATTTTGGATCGATTTAATGAACGTACTTAAAAATTGTAAAAGTGTTGCCTATAAAAAATTATAAAAGTGTTGTCTATAAAATCGAATCATTTTGGATCGATTTAATGAACGTGCTTAAAAATTGTGAAAGTGTTGTCCATAAAATCGGACCGATTTTATGAACGGTAGCATTTTTCCCTTTGAAAATTATATAAGTGTTTTCCATAAAATCGAATCACTTTGGATCGATTTTATGAACGGTCGCATTTTTCTCTTGAAAATTATGAAAGTGTTGTCCATAAAATACAATTTCATGAAACTCCGTTTGGTATTTTTCGTGTAAGGACGAGCAGAGTAAATACTTAACAAAACCTCCCCCGCAGCTCCCCCTGCGAAGAAATTTCTCATGTTCGATTCATCATCTTTTAGAACAACCAATAACCATAAATCTGCAAAAAAAAATAACTCGTTCACGAGTTATTAGCTTTCGAAAAAAAATTCGCGTTTATAAGGAAAATTTTGCTTGCAAAAGTCGATTTTTTGAAAAGTACCAGGCGATCAGCAAAGACAGCAAGCAACTGTGAACATTTTTTTTAAACTTCTTATAACTCTGTAACGGTTTGACGAATAAATATGAAATTTGGAGTGTGTGTGTATTGGGGGTTGGTCTGTCTAACGGAATTGAAATCATCATCACTGTTGGAGGTGGGCGTGGTGAAAAATGCAATTTGTAACAAAACGATAGACATTTCAAAGTATACTTACTTTTGCTCAACAGATGTCGAAATCTTTGGTAAGCAGTATTAAAGACAAACTCTTTCTTAACCTACATACACAATTTCATGAAACTCCGTTCGGTATTTTTTGTGGAAGGACGAGCAGAGTAAAGACTTAACAAAACCTCCCCCGCAGCTCCCCCTGAGAAAATCCATTCCGATCTATTGAGTCGTTCACGAGTTATAAGCTTTCGAAAAAAATTTCGCGTTTTACAAGAAAAATTGTGCCAGAAAAAGTCGATTTTTTGAAAAGTACCAGGCGATCAGCAAAAACAGCAAGCCACTGTGAACATTTTTTTTTTAAACTTCTTATAACTCTGTAACGGTTTGACGAAAAAAATATGAAATTTGGAGTGTGTGTGTATTGAGGGTTGGTCTTTCTAACGGAAGTAAAATCGTCATCCCTGTTGAAGGTGGGCGTGGTGAAAAATGCAATTTGTAACAAAACGAAAGACATTTTAACGTATACTTACTATGCTCATCAGATATCGAAATCTTTGGTAAGCAGTATTAAAGACCAACTCTTTCTTTACCTGCTTACACAATTTCATGAAACTCCGTTTGGTATTTTTTGTGTAAGGACGAGTAGAGTAAAAACATAACAAAACCTCCCCCGCAGCACCCCCTGCAAGGAAATTTCTCATTTTCGATACATCATCTCTTAGAACAACGAATAACCAACAAACCTGCGAAAATCTATTCCGATCTATTGAGTCGTTCACGAGTTATAAGCTTTCGAAAAAAAAATCGCGTTTTATAATTTAAATTGTGCCAGCAAAAGTCGATTTTGTGAAAAGTACCAGGCGATCAGCAAAAACAGCAAGCAACTATGAACATTTTTTTTAAACTTCTTATAACTCTGTAACGGTTTGACGAAAAAAATATGAAATTTGGAGTGTGTGTGTATTGCGGGTTGGTCTTTCTAACGGAAGTAAAACCGTCATCCCTGTTGGAGGTGGGCGTGGTGAAAAATGCAATTTGTAACAAAACGAAAGACATTTTAACGTATACTTTCTATGCTCATCAGATATCGAAATCTTTGGTAAGCAGTATTAAAGACCAACTCTTTCTTTACCTGCATACACAATTTCATGTAACTCCGTTTGGTATTTTTTGTGTAACGACGAATAGAGTAAAGACATAACAAAACCTTCTTCGCAGCGCCCCCTGCAAGAAAAATTTTCATTTTCGATTCATCATCTTTTAGAACAACCAATAACCAATAAACCTGCGAAAATCCATTCCGATCTATTGAGTCGTTCACGAGTTATTAGCTTTCTAAAAAAAATTCGCGTTTTATAAGGAAAATTGTGCCAGCAAAAGTCGATTTTTTGAAAAGTACCAGGCGATCAGCAAAAACAGCAAGCAACTGTGAAATTTTTTTTTTAAACTTCTTATAACTCTGTAACGGTTTGACAAATAAATATGAAATTTGGAGTGTGTGTGTATTGGGGCTTGGTCTTTCTTACGGAATTAAAATCATCATCACTGTTGGTGGTGGGCGTGGTGAAAAATGCAATTTGTAACAAAATGATAGACATATCAACGTATACTTACTTTTGCTCATCAGATATCGGAATCTTTGGTAAGCAGTATTAAAGACCAACTCCTTCTTAACCTGCATAGACAATTTCATGAAACTCCGTTTGGTATTTTTTGTGTAAGGACGAATAGAGTAAAGACATAACAAAACCTTCCCCGCAGCACCCCCTGCAAGGAAAATTCTCATTTTCGATTCATCATCTCTTAGAACAACCAATAACCAACAAACCTGCGAAAATCCATTCCGATCTATTGAGTCGTTCACGAGTTATTAGCTTTCGAAAAAAAATTCGCGTTTTATAAGGAAAATTGTGCCAGCGAAAGTCGATTTTTTGAAAAGTACCAGGCGATCAGCAAAAACAGCAAGCAACTGTGAACATTTTTTTTTAAAACTTCTTATAACTCTGTAACGGTTTGACGAATAAATATGAAATTTGGAGTGTGTGTGTATTGAGGGTTGGTCTTTCTAACGGAATTAAAATCATCATCACTGTTAGAGGTGGGCGTGGTGAAAAATGCAATTTGTAACAAAATGATAGACATATCAACGTATACTTACTTTTGCTCATCAGATGTCGAAATCTTTTGTAAGCAGTATTAAAGACAAACTCTTTCTTAACCTACACACACAATTTCATGAAACTCCGGTTGTTATTTTTTGTGAAAGGACGAATAGAGTAAAGACATAACAAAACCTCCCCCGCAGCACCCCCTGCAAGAAAATTTCTCATTTTCGATTCATCGTCTCTTAGAACAAGCAATAACCAACAAACCTGCGAAAATCCATTCCGATCTATTAAGTCGTTCACGAGTTATTAGCTTTCGAAAAAAAGTTCGCGTTTTATAAGGAAAATTGTGCCAGCAAAAGTCGATTTTTTGAAAAGTACCAGGCGATCAGCAAAAACAGCAAGCAACTGTAAACATTTTTTTTTAAACTTCTTATAACTCTGTAACGGTTTGACGAATAAATATGAAATTTGGAGTGTGTGTGTATTGAAGGTTGGTCTTTCTAACGGAATTAAAATCATCATCACTGTTGGAGGTGGGCGTGGTGAAAAATGCAATTTGTAACAAAATGATAGACATATCAACGTATACTTACTTTTGCTCATCAGATGTCGAAATCTTTGGTAAGCAGTATTAAAGACAAACTCTTTCTTAACCTACATACACAATTTCATGAAACTCCGTTTGGAATTTTTTTTGTAAGGACGAGCAGAGTAAAGACTTAACAAAACCTCCCCCGCAGCTCCCCCTGCAAGGAAATGTCTCATGTTCGTTTCATCATCTTTTAGAACAACCAATAGCCAATAAACCTGCGAAAATCCATTCCGATCTATTGAGTCGTTCACGAGTTATTAGCTTTCTAAAAAAAATTCGCGTTTTATAAGGAAAATTGTGCCAGCAAAAGTCGATTTTTTGAAAAGTACCAGGCGATTAGCAAAAACAGCAAGCAACAGTGAACATTTTTTTTTTAAACTTCTTATAACTCTGTAACGGTTTGACGAATAAATATGAAATTTGGAGTGTGTGTGTATTGAGGGTTGGTCTTTCTAACAAAAGTAAAATCGTCAACCCTTTTGGAGGTGGGCGTGGTGAAAAATGCAATTTGTAACAAAACGAAAGACATTTTAACGTATACTTACTATGCTCATCAGATATCGAAATCTTTGGTAAGCAGTATTAAAGATCAACTCTTTCTTAACCTACATACACAATTTCATGAAACTCCGTTTGGTATTTTTTGTGTAAGGACGAATAGAGTAAAGACATAACAAAACCTCCCCCGCAGCACCCCCTGCAAGGAAAATTCTCATTTTCGATTCATCATCTCTTAGAACAACCAATAACCAACAAACCTGCGAAAATCCATTCCGATCTATTGAGTCGTTCACGAGTTATTAGCTTTCGAAAAAAAATTCGCGTTTTATAAGGAAAATTGTGCCAGCAAAAGTCGATTTTTTGAAAAGTACCAGGCGATCAGCAAAAACAGCAAGCAACTGTGAAAATTTTTTTTTAAACTTCTTATAACTCTGTAACGGTTTCACGAATAAATATGAAATTTGGAGTGTGTGTGTATTGGGGCTTGGTCTTTCTTACGGAATTAAAATCATCATCACTGTTGGTGGTGGGCGTGGTGAAAAATGCAATTTGTAACAAAATGATAGACATATCAACGTATACTTACTTTTGCTCATCAGATATCGGAATCTTTGGTAAGCAGTATTAAAGACCAACTCCTTCTTAACCTGCATAGACAATTTCATGAAACTCCGTTTGGTATTTTTTGTGTAAGGACGAGCAGAGTAAAGACTTAACAAAACCTCCCCCGCAGCACCCTTTGCAAGGAAATTTCTCATGTTCGAGTCATCGTCTTTTATAACAACCAATAACCAATAAACCTGCGAAAATCCATTCCCTCAATAGATCGGATCGGCCACGAGTTATTAGCTTTCGAAAAAAAATTCACGTTTAGTGAAAATTGAATTCTTGCAAAAGACGATTTTTTGAAAAGTACCAGGCGATCCGCAAAAACAGCAAGCAACTGTGAACATTTTTTTTTTAAACTTCTTATAACTCTGTAACGGTTTGACGAAAAAATATGAAATTTGGAGTGTGTGTATATTGGGGGTTGGTCTTTCTAACGGAATTAAGACCGTCATCACTGTTGGAGGTGGGCGTGGTGAAAAATGCAATTTGTTACAAAACGATAGATATTTCAAAGTATACTTACTTTTGCTCATCAGATATCGAAATCTTTGGTAAGCAGTATTAAAGACCAACTCCTTGTTAACCTACATCCACAATTTCATGAAACTCCGTTGGGTATTTTTTGTGTAAGGACGAGCAGAGTAAAGACTTAACAAAACCTCCCCCGCAGCTCCCCCTGCAAGGAAATGTCTCAGACATATCAACGTATACTTACTTTTGCTCATCAGATGTCGAAATCTTTGGTAAGCAGTATTAAAGACAAACTTTTTCTTAACCTACATACACAATTTCATGAAACTCCGTTTGGAATTTTTTTTGTAAGGACGAGCAGAGTAAAGACTTAACAAAACCTCCCCCGCAGCTCCCCCTGCAAGGAAATGTCTCATGTTCGTTTCATCATCTTTTAGAACAACCAATAGCCAATAAACCTGCGAAAATCCATTCCGATCTATTGAGTCGTTCACGAGTTATTAGCTTTCTAAAAAAAATTCGCGTTTTATAAGGAAAATTGTGCCAGCAAAAGTCGATTTTTTGAAAAGTACCTGGCGATTAGCAAAAACAGCAAGCAACAGTGAAAATTTTTTTTTTAAACTTCTTATAACTCTGTAACGGTTTGACGAATAAATATGAAATTTGGAGTGTGTGTGTATTGAGGGTTGGTCTTTCTAACAAAAGTAAAATCGTCAACCCTTTTGGAGGTGGGCGTGGTGAAAAATGCAATTTGTAACAAAACGAAAGACATTTTAACGTATACTTACTATGCTCATCAGATATCGAAATCTTTGGTAAGCAGTATTAAAGATCAACTCTTTCTTAACCTACACACACAATTTCATGAAACTCCGTTTGGTATTTTTTGTGTAAGGACGAATAGAGTAGAGACATAACAAAACCTCCCCCGCAGCACCCCCTGCAAGGAAATTTCTCATTTTCGATTCATCATCTCTTAGAACAACCAATAACCAACAAACCTGCGAAAATCCATTCCGATCTATTGAGTCGTTCACGAGTTATTAGCTTTCGAAAAAAAATTCGCGTTTTATAAGGAAAATTGTGCCAGCAAAAGTCGATTTTTTGAAAAGTACCAGGCGATCAGCAAAAACAGCAAGCAACTGTGAACATTTTTTTTAAACTTTTTATAACTCTGTAAGGGTTTGACGAATAAATACGAAATTTGAAGTGTGTGTGTATTGCGGGTTGGTCTTTCTAACGGAAGTAAAACCGTCATCCCTGTTGGAGGTGGGCGTGGTGAAAAATGCAATTTGTAACAAAACGAAAGACATTTTAACGTATACTTTCTATGCTCATCAGATATCGAAATCTTTGGTAAGCAGTATTAAAGACCAACTCTTTCTTTACCTGCATACACAATTTCATGTAACTCCGTTTGGTATTTTTTGTGTAACGACGAATAGAGTAAAGACATAACAAAACCTTCTTCGCAGCGCCCCCTGCAAGAAAAATTTTCATTTTCGATTCATCATCTTTTAGAACAACCAATAACCAATAAACCTGCGAAAATCCATTCCGATCTATTGAGTCGTTCACGAGTTATTAGCTTTCTAAAAAAAATTCGCGTTTTATAAGGAAAATTGTGCCAGCAAAAGTCGATTTTTTGAAAAGTACCAGGCGATCATCAAAAACAGCAAGCAACTGTGAAAATTTTTTTTTAAACTTCTTATAACTCTGTAACGGTTTGACGAATAAATATGAAATTTGGAGTGTGTGTGTATTGGGGCTTGGTCTTTCTTACGGAATTAAAATCATCATCACTGTTGGTGGTGGGCGTGGTGAAAAATGCAATTTGTAACAAAATGATAGACATATCAACGTATACTTACTTTTGCTCATCAGATATCGGAATCTTTGGTAAGCAGTATTAAAGACCAACTCCTTCTTAACCTGCATAGACAATTTCATGAAACTCCGTTTGGTATTTTTTGTGTAAGGACGAGCAGAGTAAAGACTTAACAAAACCTCCCCCGCAGCACCCTTTGCAAGGAAATTTCTCATGTTCGAGTCATCGTCTTTTAAAACAACTAATAACCAATAAACCTGCGAAAATCCATTCTTCCCTCAATAGATCGGATCGGCCACGAGTTATTAGCTTTCGAAAAAAAATTCACGTTTAGTGAAAATTGAATTCTTGCAAAAGTCGATTTTTTGAAAAGTACCAGGCGATCAGCAAAAACAGCAAGCAACTGTGAACATTTTTTTTTAAACTTCTTATAACTCTGTAACGGTTTGACGAAAAAATATGAAATTTGGAGTGTGTGTATATTGGGGGTTGGTCTTTCTAACGGAATTAAGACCGTCATCACTGTTGGAGGTGGGCGTGGTGAAAAATGCAATTTGTTACAAAACGATAGACATTTCAAAGTATACTTACTTTTGCTCATCAGATATCGAAATCTTTGGTAAGCAGTATTAAAGACCAACTCCTTGTTAACCTACATCCACAATTTCATGAAACTCCGTTGGGTATTTTTTGTGTAAGGACGAGCAGAGTAAAGACTTAACAAAACCTCCCCCGCAGCCACCCTTTGCAAGGAAATTTCTCATGTTCGATTAATCGTCTTTTAAAACAACCAATAACCAATAAACCTGCAAAAA